>OZ004719.1:35668470-36218470 GCA_963924515.1 Vespertilio murinus
TGCTTAGGCTTTTGTATATATAGATAATTCTCGGCGCAGAAGCTCCATGGGAAATTCCTGGTGGCAGAAACTTTCATCACCCAGGGCGTGGCCTAGGCGAGGACTAGGCACTTGTGTGCCTTCACAGGAGGGAAAACGGGGCCAAGAACAAGACACCGTGGCACTGACCAGGCGTGAGTTAGACTTGGACAAACACCAGGCAAGGGGCCCAGCCGGAGTGTCTCCGAGTGTCTCCTCGTGGGAGCCCTAGTCTGGGTCCCCTCGCTGCACCTGCAGCCTGTGTCCCTGATGGGACATCGCAGCCTCCTTTAACTCTGTGCTCAGTGTTTTATATACAAAAACAAAGTTCTGACATATTAGATTTAAACACACTTCAGTGACATATTTCTTCTGGGGGAGGTGGCCTCCTCTCTCCATCTGGTAAAGGTAAGACTTTAAGTGAGGATCAGAAAAACGAAGCAAGTCTGCAGAAATCAGAGTCCGAGAGAGAAGCCACGCTGAGTGACCGCTGAGGCAGCCTCAGAGCTCACACTGGGAGGGAGTCTCAGCGCTATTTTATGCTGTAAGGTGTTCTCCAGGGAATGTGACTCCTCTCTCCCTCCTGGTGTAACACCGGCCGAGGAATACACTGGCGCCTCGGAGCCCCTGAAGCTGCGAGGGCAGAGATTCTTCTAAAATCAGTCTTTGAGGGAGGGTGGCCGGGTGGGAGGTAACCAACCAAAGACCTATATGCATACATGCATAACCCATAGACACAGACAGTGGGGTGGTGAGGGCCCGGGGAGGGGGCCGGGCCAGGCTGGAGGGAGTCAATGGGGGGAGAAGGAGACATATGTGATACTTTCCACAATAAAGAATTCTGGGCGAAACCGGTTTGGCTCAGTGGATAGAGCGTCGGTCTGCGGACTGAGGCGTCCCAGGTTCGAGTCCGGTCAAGGGCATGTGCCTTGGTTGCGGGCACATCCCCAGTAGGAGGTGTGCAGGAGGCAGCTGGTCAATGTTTCTCTCCCATCGATCTTTCTAATGCTCTATCCCTCTCCCTTCCTCCCTGTAAAAAATCAATAAAATATATTTTTTAAAATAATTCTGAAAGCAATTGTTATAAAAATACATAAATAAAATTAAAATCAGTCTTGGGCACTCATGCCTTCTGTGTGCAAGCAGCATATCCCTCCCTAAGTGGGGACTACCTGGGAAAAAAAAGACTATGGTTTTGAGGTCAGACCAACCCCTGCTCCCCAAGCTGAACATGCAAATATCAGGAACAGAAACAAAAGTGAACACAGCAGCCCGGGCCCAATAGGCTGGGCCCCTTGCCTGGTGTTTGCCCAAGCCTAACTCACGCCTGGTTAGGGCCACGGTGTCTTGTTCTTGGCCCCGTTTTCCCTCCTGTGAAGGCACACAAGTGCCTAGTCCTCGCCTAGGCCACGCCCCGAGTGATGAAAGTTTCTGCCACCAGGAATTTCCCATGGAGCCTCTGTGCTGAGAATTATCTATATATACAAAAGCCTAAGCAACTGGATGACCGGCCAGGAGCTATGACGCACACTGACCACTAGGAGGCAGATGCTCAACACAGGGACTGCCTCTGGTGGAAGTGGGTCCCACGGCCAGCCTCCTGTGGTCCCTCCCCCTGGCCGGTCCTGACAGGCCCTGATTGGGACTGGGCAAGATGGCCCCGATCGGCCCCTATGACCGGCCAGGCCAAGGGACCCCACCGTGCACGAATTCATGCACTGGGCCTCTAATTTGAAATAAGCCCCATGCTTTAAGATTGAGCCCCAAACCCTTGAAAACTGTGCTTTCTGATGTCCTACTCCATCCTCAACCAGGACTCATTCAGAAAAGTGGCCTCTCGGTGCCCAGCTACCTTTGTTCTTCCCTTTTCTGCTCAGACCCCACGTCTGTGCTGCTCCTCGGCCTCTAGGGACTGCAGCTATCCGAGGAGAGAAAGTGACCCCACTGTGCAGGGCATCCGGCCCCCCAGCCCGGGCCAACTCTTGTAGCGTCATTCTGGAACTGATGTTCTCCAACTCCCAGGGCACAGCATTCCGGGGGAAAGATTACAGATGTCACACCAGAAATACCCCCTCGGCGGTCTGGGGCACTCGGCGTTCTTACCTGATGCAGCAGCTCATGAAACACCAGAACCCCGGGAGCACTGGCCATTCCGGGGGTTTGTTTATTCAACCCCCAGAGCCTCTACTATTTGGGAAATTTTAAGCATTTTCCTGAGAAATACCTCTTTCTTTCCTCACCATAGGGAGATGAGGTGAAAGCAGAATACAAATATAGCCATCCTTAATTCATCCAGGAAAAAGCTCCTAAGGCAAAAAACATACACCCCTGAGGCTCAAGATATGGATTCAGTTTTCTCCTTGTAAGCAATAGGCCCCGGTGACTTATACACCTCGGTGGCCGTCACCAGATGTCAGACAGCCGCCCACTGGCCTCCGGGGCGGGCCCACATGTCAAGGTGCCCACAGACCATGGAGAAGAAAGGGAAGTGCAACTCACCTGTCGGTTCACAGCGCTGAGCTGGGAGAGAATGCGGCAGAGGTCAGTGCAGAACACCAAATCCAAAACCCAGGCCACGTTTAATCTCCCAGAGCTTCCCAACAACAGACCCTCCCTCCCTGCACCCCCCCCCCCACCACCACCACATCTTTCCCGCCCTCTTCCTCTACTCTCTCTTCCCTTTCTTCTCTCCTCTCCTCCCTTCCTGCTGACTTGTACCCTGCCTCCCTCCCTTCCTTTCTCCTTTCTCTCCATTCCTTTTCTCACATTCCACGTCACCCATAGGACACCTGCCCATAAGCAGCATCTCATTCATTTTGCGATCATAAAGCCATTTCCAAGAACTTCTCCCATTTATGAGTACAAGATGGAGCCTTTGTTTTAGAACTGCTTCACGGCTCCCTCCTTCGAGCCCCCATTTCCAGGCCCCCCTCTGAAAGGTTGGGGTGAGCCAGCTCTCACGCTGCATCAGGTAACAGTAGACAGGACAGGACAGTAGGAGGCGCCTGCGCAGGCCTGATCACCACTGAAACTGCCCTCCCTGTGGGGAACCAGGCACTCCAGCCCGATGGCCTTGGGAAGAGGCTCTTCCTCTTACTCGTTGTGTCACCCTGAGAAAAAGGTCCCGTCCCTCTATCCGCTCCTTTGCTGAAGAAATGGGGACAATGACAGACTTGCCTCATCGAGTTTTGTGAGAATTAAGTAAGTTGATAGCCATAAAATGCTTAGAGTAGTGCCTAGAATTTATTTAACATTCAATAAATATTATCTCATTATTATTGTCATCTATTTAAGCCCCTGTTTAGTCTGAGATGCCTCCTTTTTTTAGGTTAGATGTTTATTGTTTAAGAAATTAGTTCCTGCCGAAACCGGTTTGGCTCAGTGGTAGAGCGTCGGTCTGCGGACTGAAAGGTCCCAGGTTCGATTCCGGTCAAGGGCATGTACATTGGTTGCGGGCACATCCCCAGTAGCGGGTGTGCAAGAGGCAGCTGGTCAATGTTTCTCTCTCATTGACGTTTCTAGCTCTCTATCTCTCTCCCTTCCTCTCTGTAAAATATCAATAAAATATATATTTTTTTAAAAACCAAAGAAATTAGTTTCTCAGGTCAACATACGGGTGGTTGATAGAAGGAAAAAAATGGATAAAGGCTTACATAAAAATCACATTTTCTTTATTTAGCTATACAGCAAATACTATATAGCAATGTAGATGGCACTTATGTTACAGGAATAAAGATGAATGGTAGGTACTTTGTTGTCAAATTTTTACATTTTAGAGGAAGAGAGCCAATTAAATGGTTTCAGAGAGTGATTAATGCCATAAGGAAAATAAATCAGAGAAATAAGTTACTGATGATCTCGTGATGGTCTTGACTCTTTAGATAGATGTCAATCGGGGAGAAACCTAAATGAAATTAGAGTGAAGGCCTGAGCATTTAGAAATGATCATGTTTGGAGGAGACGCAGTGCCTGCAAAGACAGTAAGAAGGCATAATCTCTCCCCCACTGTGGGATAAGAAGGCCAGCGCATCTGGAATTGACCACATGGAGTGACAGTGGTTGATATTGGTGTGAGAGCAGTAAGCAGGAGCCAGTCGGGGGGATTTCTGGGCTTGGTGATAGTTTGGGATTTTTATTTTAGACTAGAGGCTCGATGCATGAAATTCATGCAAGAGTAGGTCTCGATCCTCCAAATTAAGACAGTTCTGACTTAATTTGCATTTGTAAAATCACCCTTACACTGTGAGAAGAATCAAGTACAGACATACAGAGGAAGCAGGGGAAACGCTAGGAGTTTAATCTGAGAGAGTGATGATAATCATGGCCCAGGTTAAGTAGCACTGGTGCTGAGTACATTTTGAAATAATGCTAAGATTTCAGTGTACATTTTGAAAATACAAGTGACTTATGGATCAGATATAAAGTATAAGAGAAAGAGAGGAGTTAAGTACAACTCCTAAATTCTTGGCAATGGCGACTGGAAAAGTGGTGGGGACGTTCATGAAAATGGAGAAACATGGGGAGAAACAGGTTATGCTTTGCAGCGGTGGTGATCACTTGGAAAGCAGAGGATCTGTTTGGATACGTGGAGTTTAAGACACCCACCAGACAGTTGAATGGCAATTGAACACATGAATGTTGTTCAAAGGAAAGATCAAATTTGGAGAAATAAGGTTGATTTTAAGTATTTTAAGCTTGAAATGAGATATAAAGTGACCGAATTGTATAACTGGCAGAAGTGAGTAGGAATGGAAAAGAGAAGTCTAGGTACCAGCCTTAAGAAGGTGAAACAGTTTGAGATCAGTAAAGAAGCAGGTATTGAGTTAAAATGAACCACAGAATATAATGTTCCAGAATCCAAGTAAAAATGTATAACCAGAAGACTGAGTGATCAACTATCAGATAACCCTGAGAGGGGGAATAAGATGAGAAATGCAAACTGAATCCTGAATGGGGCACCCTACAGGTGGCTGATATTATAAAGAGTGGTTTTAATGGTGTGGTGGGAATTAAACTCGCTTATTTAAGTGAGTTTAAGAAAGCAGAAGAAGGGATTTTAAGGAGCTGGAATGGTTTAGCAGTTTCCAGGAATTAGAGAGGAGGGAGTATTTGACTACAAAGAGAGGGTTGAGGAAATTTTGGAAGTGAGGAGATTTATTGAAGTTGTGGAAGTGTCCTGGACTTTGATTGTGCTGGAGGTCACACGACACTAAGTCTCTGTCAAACATCATGCGTTGAAAAAGGAAAGCTTACTCCAATGTAAATTAAAAATAAAGTTTTAAACCAGGATGGGATGATATGAAGTCCATCCTGGTTTAAAACTTTATTTTTAATTTCCCATAAGGTAGCAACTTATGGGAAAAATGTATCAAGGGAGGCCGAGGCATGGTGGAGACATTGAGGAGTCACATTTCTATTCTTTTCAGATGAGATATATTATGGGAATAACCCAGATGAAGAAACACACTGAGGGGACCTGGCACCCAAGGCACAAGAGGAGAGCCCCGTCTCTGATAGGATGAAGAACAAGATATTCACGGTAGGGGAAGAAAAGACGGAGTACGCAAGTATAGAGGTGGGTGAGCTGATGTATATACACAGCAATACAATGAGGACACGTTCTTCTGACAGCTTTTATTTTCCTAATGAAATGTTAATCAAAATTATAATTTGGGACTAAGAAGGGAGAAAATTGGGAAGAAAGGAGAGGTACCACACAGTGGCCATCGGGAATGGAAGAGCACCGACTGGGAACGTGCAGGAGGGTTGCCTGGCGCGCCTGATCACGGGCGGCCCTGCAGGTACAGGGAGGTCAGTTGCCAGGACTGCGCCTTTGGCATGAAGTCACATTCAGCCGCTTGGGCACAGGTGGGAAGCGTGCAGAAAACTGTGTTAATCAAGAGACTGCTGTTGGGGAAGAGAGGTGAAGGCATATGCAAAGGAGCATTGTGATGGGCTACAGAGTCTAAGTCGACTACTGTGAGAAGAGAGGACGCAGAGCGTAGTGATTGACTATGGAAAAGTCATCCTGAGGAGCCAAAGACATGCAGGATACAGCGCGTTAGAGACCGTGAGCTGGAGAGACAGCCTATTAGTTATGTGGGGAAGGGGAACTGATGCTGAAAACAACGATTTTGGAAACAGGGTGGTTGTTAGTAATGTTGTAGGGATTGATGGTAGGAATGGAAGGTCATAAAAAGATAAAGATAAACAATGTTTGTAGTAAGAAGGGCAAAGAATGAGAGACCCATTTGTTGTACAAACTATCTTTGTGGCTATTGAAAATACCAAAAACAAAATCATTAACTAAAAGTAAAAAGACAGGCTGGCTGGTGTGGTTCACTGGTTGAGCATCAACCTATGAACCTGGAGGTCAGGGTGTGATTCCCGGTCGGGGCACACACCCAGGTTGTGGGCTCTGTCCCCAGTGTGGGGCGAGCAGGAGGCAGCCGATTGATGACTCTCAGTCATCACTGATGTTTCTAACTCTCTCTCTCCTTCCCCTTTCCTCTCTGAAATCAATAAAGAATATATAGAAATAAATAAAAGTAGAAAGACAGACGGTGAACACATCCTATGAGATAAAAGCTTAAAATGATAATTTTCTTTTTAAAAATCGGGCTTTCCTTTATCTACCACTTTCTGCCCGACTCCTCCCTCCGTTGGAAGCAGAGATCTAAGCATCCCCAAGCACGGCCAGGCATGGCCTTATCCCGCGAGTCCCAAAGCTCTTCAGAAGACAGAGCCCCCGTGTGATGGAATCCCATACTCCGTTCTGCGTTGTCGTACTCACCACAGAGCAACAGCAAGAGCTTCAGCAGCATGAGGACAAGGTTGGGGCCTGTAATTTGAGATGCTCTCTCGCCAAAAAAAGCATTTACCTCGGAGTGAAGAGGTGGGTTCCTCGGATGTTTGAGGAAGTCGGGACCGGAAGTCACCCTGCAGTGCTAATTTACAAAAATAGAAGAAGAAACAAGAGTGCTCCAGGGGCCAGTTTCTGTTTTCTGTTCCGTAGAGGCGGGAGGAGGAAAGCTGCCCTGGCAGCTTCAGTCAGGATGCCAAGGGCCAGCCGGGGACAGCAAGTGGTAATGACTTGCTCGGGAGAACCTCCCGGAAGGCCAGGGACCGGCACACCACGTGGCCAGATTTGGACAAAACCAGAGGAAAGTCCAACAAGCTCCACAAATAATGGATTGAAAGGGAGCTAGCAATAGCAGCAGGCTCACAAATATGTATAGAAGAACTCCACTCTTTTCATCTTTTCTTTATTTGTTCACTTATATTTTATTTTTTCTTTACTATTTCTGTTTTATCTCTTATTTATCTCTCTTCTTTCCTTATCTATTTTTTCTCTTTCTCTCTTTTTTTTCTTCTGTTGTTCTTTTATTTAATACTAGGGGCCCAGTGCATGAATTCGTGTACCTTGGAGGGAACTGTGGGCCTCAAGATTGTAGTGGGCACAGGGGCAGGTCTCAGCCCACCCTCGGTGCCCCTGCCTGGTCCCTCCCACTATGACCCCCAGTCCCCTGTCTGCTGGCAGCCCCACTCCCATCGCCACCACTCCCACACACTGACAGTGCTGGCCCCTCTCGTACCCGCTACCGCTTACCGCACAGAGTGATTGGGACCAGTGCTGTCAGTGGGTGCGAGTGGTGGCTGCTGCCCCCGTTGCCCCTCAGGAGCAGGGGGAGGTGATCGGGGCCAGCAGCTGCTACTTATACCCACTGATGTTGCAGAGCAATCGGGAACAGTGCTAGGCACCAGCAGCGGGTTCAAGCAGTGGCTCTAGTGCTGTCAGCAGGTGTAGGTGCCAGGAGGGACCGCAGTGTGCGGGAGTAAAGAATTTTCAGTAACCACCAGAGGCTTTCCCTGATGACAGCAACAGGTCTGGTGCCCTGCTCACCTGCTCCACCATCCCGCCATGGCCGACGCCTGCCATGTTCAGCGCACTCCCCCTGGTGGTCAGCGCCCATCATAGTGACAGGTTGTACTGTTGCTCTGCCATTCTATTTGCATGTTAGCTTTTTATTTTATTCATTATTATGATTGCTGTTTTTATATTATTATTATTATCCCACTCATTATCTTTATTTTCATTTGTATTAGTATTTTGTTTTCCCACTTTCTTCTCTTCTTTAAAAATTTTTTTCATTTTTTTTTCTTCTTTAATTCTTTTGGCTTCTTATCTTTTAGTATCCATACGTTTTTTTCTTAATCTTTTGTTGTTGTCTTTATTTTATTGTTGATGATGGTTTGGTGTTTTGTGTGTGTGTGTGTGTGTGTGTTTGTGTGTGTGTGTGTGTGTTTTAAAATATTTTATTTTTTAATATTATTATTTCTTTTTATTGATTATTTTTCTTTTTACCTAGAGGAAGGGAGATGGATAGAGAGTTAGAAACATCTACAAGAGAGAAAAATTGATCAGATGCCTCTTGCACACTGCCTATTGGGGATATGCCCGCAATCAAGGTACATGCCCTTGACCAGAATCGAACCTGGGACCTTTCAGTTCCCAGGCCAATGCTCTATCTACTGAGCCAAACCAGTCAGGGCTAGATTTTTTGTTTTGGTTTTGGTTTTGGTTTTTTTTTTGGGGGGGGGGGGTTGGTTTGCTTTTGTTTTCTCTTGATTTTTTTTTTTTTTCTATCAATGTCTGTGTAACATTTGGCCTGAGGTGGTCAGGGTTGAGCCTCACAGTCAGCCAGCATGAAGGCTCCACCCACCTACTAAAGGGAAAACAGCAATCAAGAGCCAATCACAACAGGAGGGCCCACATAACCCATGCAAAGGACATCTCTACCACACCCAGCTCAGGTCAGGAGACTCACCACCGGGTCCCACAAGATAATCACTGCAGAAGGCCACCCACCAAGACGGAGCCAGAGCAGGCCTGTCCATTACACAGAAACAAACAGACATAGACAGCAAAGAGGGGAACAAAGAAACAGACCCAAGAAGCTACAGACAAAAAAGCTGAATGAAATGGAGGTGCCGAAACCGGTTTGGCTCAATAGATAGAGTGTTGGCCTGCGGACTCAAAGGTCCCGGGTTCAATTCCGGTCAAAGGCATGTACCTTGGTTGTGGGCACATCCCTAGTGAGGGGTGTGCAGGAGGCAGCCAATCGATGTTCCTAACTTTCTATCCCTCTCCTTTCCTCTCTATAAAAAATCAATAAAAAAATTTTTTTTAAAAGAAATGGAGGCAAGCAATTTGTTAGCAACAGAGTATGAAGTAATGGTTTTAAGGTTGATCAACAACATGGGAAGGGGCATAGAAACCATGAAAACAACCAGTCAGAAATGAAGAAGGACATGTCTGAAATAAAGAATCACCAGAAACAGGAATAGTGGCTTAGACAAAGCAGAGAATCAAATCAGCCAATTAGGAGACAAGGAAGAAAAAGAAATCACTCAATCAGATCGGCAAAAACAAGTGTAATTAAAAATCATGAGGCTAATTTGAGGGGACTTTGGGACCACAGGAAACTTCACCACACCCACATCACATGGGTAGCCCAGGGAGAAGGAAGTAAGCAAGGTATAGAGAACCTGTTTGAAGAAATAATAGCAGAAAACTTCCCTAACCTGGGAAAGAAAAAAGTCACACAAGAAAGAAGAAAGATCTCAAATTTTTAAAAATCTAACATTTTATCTTAATGATCTAGATTTTAAAAAATTAAGCCCAAAGTCAAAAGAAGAAGGGGCATAATAAAAATTAGAGCAAAGCCGAAACCGGTTTGACTCAGTGGATAGAGCGTCAGCCTGAGGACTGAAGGGTCCCAGGTTCGATTCCGGTCAAGGGCATGTACCTTGGTTGCGGGCGCAACCCCAGTAGGGGGTGTGCAAGAGGCAACTTGATCGATGATTCCCTCTCATCGATGTTTCTAACTCTCTATTCCTCTCTGTAAAAAGTCAATAAAATACATTTTTTTAAAATTAGAGCAAAATTAAATAAAATAGAAAACACAAAAACCATAGGAATAAATCCATTTAACGAAGACCTGGTTCTTTGAAATGATTAATAAAATTGACAAAATCTTGGCTAGACTCACTAAGGAGAGGAGAAAACAGCCAATAAACAAAATCAGAAATTAAAGAGGAGAAGACACCAGATCCCACAGAAATACAAAACCATACGAGAACACGATGAAATGCTACACACCACCAAATCCGATGACCGAGAAGAAATGGACAAGTTCTCAGACATCTCTATCCTTCCTAGGTTGATTCCTAAATAATCGGAAGGTCTAAACGGACCAGTAAACAGTAAGGAAAACTAAAACAGTCATCCAAAACCTCCCCAGAAGTAAAAGTCCAGTACTGGATGGCTTCACACAAAGTGAATGATGGCTTCACATTTAAAAAAAAAAAAAAAAAAAAAAAAAAAGAATATCCAAGATAAAAGGGTATATTTGGGGGGGGTAATATAAAAAAATACCCCCCAAAAAAAAAGAATACCCAAAATCTTCCAATATAATAGAGAAAATACTTCCTAACTTAATAGACTGTATGAGGTCAACCGTACCCTGCAGCGCAGCGCTGCCCAGACCCGACCCTGCCCACAGACAGTTGAAGCAGCAGGCCGTGGGCAGTGCTGCCGGGGAGAGGGAGAGGCACCTATCTGAGGGGTGCTGAGAGCGGGCAGACATAGCAAAGCTCAGCCGTGGGAACGCAGGCAAGGGCGGCCCAATTGAAAAGCAGAGCCAGTAGGGGTTATGACGCAGCCACCCAACCAGATTCTGCTCCGACCGCAGGTCCTCCCCGCAAGAAGACACACATGGGGCTGCCTATGTGGCGTCAGGGGCAAGGCTGAGCCCCCAGGAGCCTCCTGCCCAGAAAGGAGCGGGTCGGACACGCGCTGGGGCCGGCACAGGCAGGCCTTTCTCCCAGGGAGAGAGGAAGAGCTGGCGGAGCCCTGAGAAGTTGGCACACAGAGAAACACCCCCACCACCACCACCCAGATGCAGCTCTGACACACAGTGAAAGCAAAAAGGCACCCCAAGAGTGCCCCAGGGAGCCCCATTTACAT
Organism: Vespertilio murinus; assembly: GCA_963924515.1. Taxonomy (NCBI): domain Eukaryota; kingdom Metazoa; phylum Chordata; class Mammalia; order Chiroptera; family Vespertilionidae; genus Vespertilio; species Vespertilio murinus. The sequence goes on from OZ004719.1 coordinate 35,679,518, forward strand.
AAGGCCACCCAGCCCGATAAAAAAAGGCGAGCAGTGTGCACACACCAGGCTCCCCCACCCGGAACTCACCCCTTCATTCCAGGTGATGCAGCAGGCACCACACAAACCTGACTTCAGCCCTGGCCGGTTTGGCTCAGTGGGTAGAGCATCAGCCTGCAGACTAAAGGGTCCCAGGTGTGATTCTGGTCAAGGGCACATGCCCGGGTTGCAGGTTCAGTCCCCAGTAGAGGACGAGCAGGAAGCAGCCAATCAATGATTCTCTCTCATCATTGATGTTTCTCTCTCTCCCTCTCCTTTCCTCTCTGAAATCAATAAAAATAAAAAAATAAAAATAAAAACCTGACTTCAACTGGCCTCCACAACTATTCAACACACAGTCTACTCAGAAACAATCTTTGAAGACTGGGAGAGATACAACATATAGGATCAAACACAGAAAGTAAAATGAAATTGAGAGTCAGAAGAATATATCCCAAATGAAGGAACAGGAAAAACTCTAGAGAAAAGCCCTACTACAGTGGTCGGCAAACTGCGGCTTGCTCTGTTGACTAATGAGTTTGCCGACCACTGCACTAGACTAAACCTTACCATGTAGTTGGAAGCTGTGAGGATTAGGCAATTGTGGCATATTGTGTGCAAAGAGGTAAAGGGTAGTATATGATAGTGGTTAGCAAACTCATTAGTCAACAGAGCCGCATGTGGCTCTCGAGCCTCGGTTTACCAACCACTGCCCTAATATAATGAGACTAGAGGCCCGGTGCATGAAATCCATGCAAGAGTAGGCCTTGCCTTCCCTAGCTGCCAGCACCAGCCTCCCTCCAGCACCCAGGACCGGGCTTCTCTCACAACGGGAGGCCCCGCCCACCCACCGCAGCCCACCAGTCAGTGGCCTGGGCCTCCCTCTGCGGGTGATCATGGAGCGATGGCCAGGCTCACAACCAAGCGCACTGCACCCGCCTGGCCTGGCGCCAGTGGGTGTCATGGCGTGGTCCCGGATGGTCATCCTGCTGTTTGGCCGTTTGGATGATTTGCATACTATGCTTTTATTATATAGGATAAGTAATTTACCTGATCAAGAATTCAAAGAGGAGCCCTAGCCAGTTTGGCTCAGTGGGTAGAGTGTTGGCCTGTGGACTGAAGGGTCCCAGGTTCGATTCTGGTCAAAGGCACATATTTGGGTTATAAGCTCAATCCCCAGTAGGGGGCATGCAGGAGGCAGCCAATCAATGATTCTCTCTCATCATTGATGTTTCTATCTCTCTCCCTCTCTCCCTTCCTCTCTGAAATCAATGAAAGATATAGATAGATAGATAGATAGATAGATAATAAAATATATTTTATTATATAATAATTTAATATATAATAAAATATATTATATTTTATTTATTTATTTATTTATTTATTTATTTATTTTTTTTTAAGAACTCAAGAGCAGAGATCCAACATGGATGCTCCCATCACCAGATTTGTGGCTGAACTGCAGGGCAACTGCGGTGAGAAAACAGTGGAAGTGAAACTGCTGTGAGATATCGTGAACAGGAAACACAGAGAAAAGACAGAGCCAACTCTTACAGGTCCTGATACCCCTCTGAGCAAAGGTCTGTGGGGGAAGGGAGAGCAGGTCAGCGCAGAAACATTCAAGGGGCAGGGCCTGTGCAGACCTACCCGCCCAGGGGTCTGGGTGGCGGAAGCCGGGCGGGGGAGGGACTGACACGAGCTGCACCAGAGAAGCTACTGGAGCCTGCGAAGGGCCCTCCCGGGGGCCGGCCTCGCTTCTGAGCAAAACCCATCGAGAGACACAGTAGCAGGTCCAAAGGGAGCGCACAGGGGCTGGACTCCGTGGAGCCCAACTCCTCCTTTTTATTCCTTTTTATTTCTTTTTATTATTTTGTATGTAATCTTCTTGGTTTTTTAGATTTCACTTCATTTCTGCTTCTCTTCTTCCTCTCATATTTCCTTATTTCTATTTCCTTTTCTCCATCCATTTTTCTTTCCCTATATTTTGTTTTATTTTATTCTGTTTTTCTCTTGCTATTCCATATAGTTTTCATTCATTGTTCCCTTTTAAAAGTATTATTATTTCACATATATATTTCTCTTCTTATTTTTCTTTCTTTTCCATGCCTTCTTTTTATATTATCCTCTTTCATTTGCTTCTTTTCCCTTTAATTCTTTTGGCCTTTTGCATTATAATATTCCTTTTTATTTCCCTTCTCTTTTCTTATTCTTTTGTGTTGCTGGTGGGTTGTTTTGGTTTATATTATTAGTTTTGTGGGGTGGTTTTGTTTTTTTTTTTTTTTTTTTTTTTTTTTTGTGTGTGTGTGTGTGTGTGTGTGTGTGTTGTTTTTTGTTTAGTCCTGTTTTATCGTGTCTTTTTGTGCTAACACCTGTGTCATGGGTGCTGGGATCTGGTTCGGGTTGAGCCTCAGAGTCAGCCAGCCAGAGGATCGAGTCTACCTATGAAAGGGACAACAGCAATCAAGAGCCAATCACAACAGGAGGGCCCACATAACCCACACAAAGGACATCTCTACCACACCCAGCTCAGAAGGTCAAGGAGACTCCACCACTGGCTCCCACAAGTCAGCCACTACAGAAAGCCAGTCCACCAGGACTGGGGGTCATAGCAGATCTAAATAATAAATGGATAGAGGCACAAAGAGGCAGACAAAGTGGGAAGACAAACAAAGAAGCCCCAAATGAAAGAACATGAGAATTCTCCAGAATAAATGAAATGATCTGCTGAAACCGGTTTGGCTCAGTGGATAGAGCATCGGCTTGCGGACTGAAGGCTCCCAGGTTCGATTCCGGTCAGGGGCATGTACCTTGGTTGCGGGCACATCCCTGGTGGGGCACATCCCCGGTGGGGGGTGTGTAGGAGGCAGCTGATCAATGTTTCTAACTCTCTATCCCTCTCCCTTCCTCTCTGTAAAAAACTCTCTCATCGATGTTTCTAACTCTCTATCCCTCTCCCTTCCTCTCTGTAAAAAATCAATAAAATATATTTTTAATAATAAGAAGAAATTATCTGATATAATAAGTAAGCAATTTATCTGATATAGATTTCAGAGTGATGGTTATAAGGATGTTCAACAGCATGACAAAAGACATAGGAATTAGGAAAAACAGCCAGTCAGAAATGAAGCCTGCCATAGCAGAAATGGAGACTATGCTGGACAGAATAAACGGCAGATTGGAGGAAGCTGAGAACTGAATCAGCAAGTTAAAACACGGGAGAAACTTCCCTAACCTGGTGAGGGAAAAAGTCACACACAGTTCAGGAAGCACAGACAGTCCAAAGCAAAAAGAACTCAAAGAAACCCACGCCACAGCACATCATAATTAAAAAGAAAGAATCTTAAAGGCAGCAAGAGAAAGGGAATTTGTTACCTGCAAAGGAGTTCCCATAAAGCTGTCAGCTGATTTCTCAACGGAAATACTAAAGGCTAGACGGGAATGGCATGAAGTATTTAAAATAATGAAAAGAAAGGATGTGAACCCAATTTTACTCTATCTGGCAATGCTAACATTCAAAATAGAAGGTGAAACAGAGAGCTTCCCAGACCAAAAAACATGCTAAAGGAATTTATTACAACCACACCAGCATTGCAAGGTGTGTTAAAGGGAGTGCTGCAATAATAAGTCAAATAGAGAGGGGAACACAGGCACAAAGAATAAAAATGGTGCCCTAGCCAGTTAGGCTCAGAGGAGGTCGTAGCTCACTTGCAGGCTCAATCCGCCGCATGCAGGAGGCAACCAATGGATGTGTCTCTCTCCCATCATGCTTCTCTGTGTGTCTCTCTCCCTCTCCCTTCCAGTCTCTCCAAAAATCAATGGAAAAGTGTCCTTGGGTGAGTATTAACAAAAATGATGATGATGATGATGATGATGATGATAAAAGAATAAAAATGGCAATAAAAAGTACCTATCAATAATAGCCTTAAATGTAAATGGATTAAATGCTCCAATCAGAAGACATAGGGTAGCTGAATGGATATAAAAACATATACATCTGATACATGTTTCTACAAGAAACCCACCTTAGAACAAAAGACTCACAAAGGATGAAAGTAAAGGGATGGACAACAATTTGCCATGGAAATGAAAACAAAACAAACAGGAGGAATAGCAACACTCCTGTCCAACAAAATAGACTTCAAAGCAATGGCCATAAAGAAGATTACTATATAATATGAATATGATCTAACCAAGAAAATTTAACCCTGGTAAACATATGTGCACCACATACAGGAGCACCTAAACATGTATTCGTTAAACTCTAGGAGGGACTATCGTGAGCTAAAGGCACGTGGCCAATGCCAGGTGCAAAGGGGTACTCTGACCGCACCTCTTATTTCTAAAAGCAGGAGATAGAACCTCCACATGGACCATGCCCTCCCTGGACTGGAAAGAAACATTTTTGTTACCAGAGACAGGAAGTCAAGGCTGAGAGAAGTCTGTACAAACAGGCCTTGTATACCTTTCTTCAATCCTCCCACGTAGATTGCCTTCACCGCGGCCTTCTTCATGAGGTGCAGGATAAACACGCAGGCCTAGCCACGTCTCAGGGTTTCCCTTTCCTGGTGGGGCCCCCATGTACATGTAAAATTCGCTATGTATCTTATGTCCGTCTAGTGCTCTGGCCAGGGAGGCCCTAAGAAGGCCCCGGTAAAGTCTTAGAGCTTTTCCTTCCTTGCAGACTCCTCTGGGACTTCAAAAGAGGATTAGCCAAAGGCGCCAGTATTGGTGCTGGTCGGCTCCGTAGCCCCACTAGAAAACTCCCAGAACCAGATGGTGGAAGGGGGAGGGGCTGCCAGGAGAGACCGAGGCTGAGGGGGGAGGCAGAGAGACAAAATTCACCGCTGGGACCAGCCTGGGAGTCCTCTCTCCTCCCCTTTCCTTCTCCTTCTCCTTCTCCTCCTCCTCCTCCTCCTCCTCCTCCTCCTCCTCCTCCTCCTCCTCCTCCTCCTCATCCTCCTCCTCCTCCTCTTCCTCCCAACTCCTTTTCTCTTTCTTTTGTGTCTTCCTTCCCATCCTCTTCTGCACCCGCTTGGTCTGGTCCCTCCGTGCCCTGCGCAGTGCGTGCAGGTTCCCGGCCTTTCTCCTCCCGAGGAGTCCTTCCGTGTTCTGAAACCTGCGGGTCCTTCTCAGAATAAGGCTTTTAATGCGTCGAGTAGGACATTTTGAAAATACAAGGGAGGTCCACTGCTTACAAATCCAGTCGGCTTTCAAGGCTACCACACCCTGAGAGCAGGGAGAACGGCCGGGCCACTGAGCTTACCCAGCCAACCCAGAGGTAAAAATCAGGGTCCCCCCAGTCCCAGAGGAACGGAAACTCCTGGACAGCATTGCTCTTGGCTATGCTAAGGTGACCAAATTTTAACATTGGCAAAGCGGGACACCATTGAGAGGGGGAGAGTGAAGGCAGGGGGGGGGGGTGTTCTTGATTAAAAATGTGGTCTATATGGAGCAACAAAAATTTTCACAGAACTCAAAAAATAGTATTGTAATATATTTTTTAAAATTTCAACATAAGTACAATTTACAAATATAATAAATAAAAAATTATGTATAGTATTATTTTATTCTTTGGCGTATTTCTCATTTGAGTGAATTCTAACAACTGATCAACAATGCGAACTTTGATAAGCAGTTCTCGATAATCAGTTCTCAACAATTATTTGTTACTATTAAAGTTTAGCATTATAAAATTAACAAAAATAATATAAAACTCATATCCTGGCTAAATAGACACATGGCCGCCGAAAACCGTATATTCCCTTCCCGTTCTCCCGCCGCTCCCTGGCTGGTCGTGCATTCTTTCCAAAAAATCGGGACTTTTTTAAAACGCTGCGGGACGCGGGACAAATGGTTGGAAATCGGGGCTGTCCCGCCAAAAGCGGGACGTCCGGTCACCTCAGCAAACGGAGGTTGAAGCGCCTTGCGCGCTGGGACCGAGTCCCCAAAGGAAGGACAGCGCCTCCTCCTGGCCACCGCCGTCCCGATCCGCCGAGAACCCAGTAAAACGCGCGGCCTCGGCACCACCCCAGGACCCGGGCTCACTCCGGGTTTGGGGGACGGGGTTGGGGGGGGGGGGGGGGAGCCTCCCTCCCTGACAGCCGGGGACCATCGGAGCCCCGGCGAGGGCAGCCTGCGCGGCCGGAGGACTCGGGTGCAGGTGGAAGGATCTGCGCGGCCGGAGGACTCGGGGTGCAGGTGGAAGGATCTGCGCGCCCCAGGCTGACGGCATCGGGTCCGGCCCGGCCGGTGACGGCCCTGCCGCCCGCCGGGCTTCTGGCACCGCCTTCCGGGCCCGGCTCCGCCCGGGCGGGACCCGGACTCCGAGGGCAACCACCTCCGGAGGAGGGGTCTTTTCAGTCCACCCCAGAGCCCTCCTCCCGCGACCCCCGCCCCAGGACCCGCTGCGGAGCCCCCAGCCCCCCCTGACACTGGGTTGTCGGTGGAGCGGGAGCGCCGGGCGCGGGAGGAGCGCAGAGCGCACGCCGGCAGGGGGCGCTCCCGGCCTCGGGGAGGCTCCGTCCCGCTCAGTCCGGCCGCGGTCCTCGGTCTCTCCAGGGTTAGGGTCAGGGTTGGGGTTGGGGTTGGGGTTGGGGTTGGGGTTGGGGTTAGGGTTAGGGTTAGGGGGTCCTTGGTCTCTCCAGGATAGGGTTAGGGTTGGGGTTGGAGTTGGGGTTAGGGTTAGGGTTTTAGGGTTAGGGTTGGGGTTAGGGTTAGGGTTTTAGGGTTAGGGTTAGGGTTAGGGTTAAGGTTAGGGGTCCTCGGTCTCTCCAGGACGCACGCCGAGCTTCCTCCGAAGGCTCTGACCCCCTCGGTGCTCCGGCGGCGCATCTGTGTGCACAGCGCCCCACCTTCTCCACAATGCGGCACCCGGGCGGAGGGGAGGGGAGTCAGGGACCCCGGGGTGGAGGGGAGGGTGCTTCGGGGAGTCAGGGACCCCGGGCGGAGGGCAGGGGAGGGGTCGGAGGGGAGACAGGGACCCCGGGATGCAGGGGAGGGAAGGGGGTGGCGGGGAGTCAGGGACCCCGGGGTGCAGGGAAGGGGAGGGGGGCGGGGAGTCAGGGACCCCGGGGTGCAGGGGAGGGGAGTCAGGGACCCCGGGAGGAGGGGAGGGCGGAGGGGAGTCAGGGACCCCCGGGCGGAGGGGAGGGGAGGGGTCGGCGGGGAGTCAGGGACCCCGGGGTGCAGGGGAGGGAAGGGGGTCGGAGGAGAGACAGGGACCCCGGGGTGCAGGGGAGGGAAGGGGACGGCGGGGAGACAGGGACCCCGGGCGGAGGGAAGGGGAGTCAGGGACCCCGGGGTGGAGGGGAGGGGGCGGCGGGGAGTCAGGGACCCCGGGCGGAGGGGAAGGGGAGTCAGGGACCCCGGGGTGCAGGGGAGGGAAGGGGACGGCGGGGAGACAGGGACCCCGGGCGGGTCGCAGCGCGTCCTCCCCGCCGGGACGGGCCTGGGATCGCGCGTCCTGCCGCGGGCCAGGCCGGAGGAGCGATGCTGCGGTCCCTACCGGAGCATTTAAGAGGAAGGCTGGCTCAGTGGTTGAACTTTGACCTATGAACTCGGGGGTCACGGTCCGATTCCCGGTTGGGGCAGATGCTCAGGGAGGGGCCCGATTCCCAGTCATTGACGTTTCTTTCTCTCCTTTTCCCTTCCTCTCTGAAGGCGATAAAAATAAATTTTATTTTAATAAATAAAAGAGGAACATTGTCTTTCGGAATAGAGAGCATCAACCATCATCAACAGTACACGATCACGGTGTTTATGTTTCGTTTGCTTTTTTATAATTTCTCACCACAAAAAAAAAATGAGGTTGTAATCTGAAGATTACAGCTTTTCTTTCCATTTAAACTTTACATTTGTATTGTCGTCCAGTTTGAATGAAAAAAACCTTTTTGATATTTTAATGAAAACTGTTGAATTCAGACTGCAGGTTCCAGAGAGGTGCTGTCTTTAGGGCGTTGAGGCTCTTACCCCAAAACCTGGTTTGGTGGCTGCCGGGAGGGTGCCCTCGGCGGTGACTCCCAAACCGGAGCGTTTACCGCATCCCCCGGCCGCGGGGACCGGACCTCACACCTAAGAGGCCGGGAAGGTGCGTTTCTCCCGGGGCCCGCCCAGGCCGTCCGCTGTTTGTCCTGGCACCTCCCTGAGAAGGACGGCAGCCCATGGATCCTCTCGGAGATGGTGAGCGGGATAAAAAAAGAGAGATTAAAGCATTTTTTTAAAAAAAGTGGGACGAGTAAATGAGGAGTTAAAGGAATGTAGAGAAGCCTGAGGGCCAGTGCCAAACGGGGCTTCCGTCCACCAGCTTAACCTACACCGCCCGCCCCAACAAGGAAGAGATTTCCCGGGAGCAAACGCAAAGCCAACCTCAGACTCCAGGGCAGAACCAAGTTCTCCGGGGCATCAATGACTGACGGAGTGCCCGCGGGCGCAGCGCCCCCCGCACACCCCCCGCGGCCGCCCTCCCGTGTCCAGTGGGCCAGGCAACCCTAGCCACCTCCGCACGCTTCCTCTCCCCGCCCTGGCCCTGGCTCCGCCTTCTCCTTTCTACCTCCACTTGCCCCTTTTTCTTCTTTTCTTTCTTTTTTACAATTCAATTTTTAAGAAATCCAACGAAAAAAGGTATGCGCCCAACGTGGGGCTCGAACCCACGACCCTGAGATTAAGAGTCTCATGCTCTACCGACTGAGCTAGCCGGGCACTTCCGGAGGCTGGCTGGTAAAAGTTCAACTTAACGTCGTTCCCGCGAACGCGCGTCTAAGTTACTGACGTAGCCGCCTGAAAGAAATGTCAGGCCCTGAACTTTGTGGACCCAACAGAGGCTCAGGGCCGAGGAAGGAAGCCTATTAAATGTTTCTGCAAATGCCTTTTGGGCCGAGTCACTGAGAACCGGCTTCTGGGACCGACTTCCGAGGCCGAGAAGCGGCGACCGGCCGCAGGGCCGGAGGGGCGCGGGGACCTGGGGCCGCGGCCCCTGCTGCCCCCCCCCCCCCCCCAACCTTCACAGCCGAGGCCGCGGGGGGGTCTTCGCGCCTCACCGGGCAAATGGGTCCGATTCGCTCTCCGTCTAGGACACGAGTTTGGTTTTAAATACTAAAATCTGTGTGTCCTGAGTAAAAGACCAGGCTCATTACGTGCACAGCTCCCCCCGAGATTGCGCGGTCGGGGTTCGGGGTTCGGGGTTCGGGGCCCTGAGGAGGTCTCGCTCCCCTCCAAACCCTGGGGAGGGGACCGAGCTCCGGATTCCCCGGGAAGGGAGCCTCCTCTGCGCCCGCGTCACAGCTCGGCGCTCGGCCCCTCCAGAGGCCACGCCCCGGCTGGCGGGGTTCACCTGGGGGGTTTGGGGGGCGGAGGGGGGTGTAGAGGGGGAGCAGCGGGGTGAGGTGAGTGGGAGACAGTCATTCGCCCGCCCTAGGCTGCAGCTCTGCGGCACCGCCAGGAGCAAATGATGAGCTTGTTTAGCTGTTAAAAGGCTAAATAAATTCAGATGCCGGAGCCAGCCCAGACGACCGGCCCGACTCCGGGTCCAGCCGAGGTCGCTGCAGCCTCGGCGCCGAGTACCACCCGCACCCGCACCCACCCGCACCCGCACCCGCACCCACCCGCCCGGGTCAGGCTGCCCCCTGCGAAGCCGCTGGGCGGCTCTGAGGTCGGGGACGACCTCTGCTGCCCGTTCTGTTTGCCTCGTTCCGGCGATGCGCCTAAGTCAGAACCCCGGACAAACCCTCCCGCTCCGTCACCCCCAAGCCGTGCACCCCAGTGTGGTTCTGAGCCCCCGAATCCCGCCCTGTCGGCCCCGGCATCACCCCCTCCGCTGGGCGGCGCGCCCCGTCCCGACCTGAGCTCTGAGTGGCGTTCCCAGTCGCCCCTCCTCCGGCCACTGCTCTTTTCCTCTAAACATAATAATTACTATTAATGATAATAAATAATAATAATAAGCCACCCCACCCAAGGGTGCGAGAGCAGCCCGGAGGATTTCCGCATTTACACCTCCAGCTTAGACACTGGAATGGAGGCTGCTGTCCCGGGACGGTGGGGCCGGGGAGCAGCGAGCTCGTGACTGCGGGGGTCGGACCGCTGCGCGGAACTGGGCGCTTTCTCATCCCCAACGCCGGCTCCGGAGCTGACGTCCTTATCCTGACCCCTCAGTGAATCAGGCCACCGCGGGGAATCGGGAAAAACAAATCTGACCAGCCTCTATTTCAGAATTTTCCCTAACCCTGCACCACCCAGCACACCCCCTCCGCAAAAAATAAAAACAAAAAAGTTGCGTATCTAAGAAAAATAGATCGCGATGCGTTGGCCGGGAATCGAACCCGGGTCAACTGCTTGGAAGGCAGCTATGCTCACCACTATACCACCAACGCAACCTGCACAGCGGGCTGTTCTAAGTCTCCTTTCCTACTAAGATTCCCAGGGCAAGATTCGGGTCCCATAGTTTTACTGTTACTTTGAAATTTATGTTTAGGAGAGAAAGGAAGAAAAGTTCTCTAGAACTTCGCATCTGATCATATTGAAAATTCTGGTAGGTTTTTTTTTTATTATTTCACATGTTTAAGGAAATAAGTTTATATTATTTCACATGTCTAGACGAGTTAAAGCGCTTTATGGGGAGTTATCTGTATACATATGGTTGAACATTTGAGAGTGTTTCCTTAGGGCAAATGCATAAAGGTAAAATTGCAATTGAAAACACATGTACAAGTTAAAGCTTTGGATACCTATTGCCGAACTGCCGGGTGGAGAGATATCACCAATTTTCAGAATTCAGTGAATACATGGGTCAACTAGATGCCGTCATTCTTTCCATCTTTAGAAAGCGCAGGGTAACCATATGGAGTCTCATTATAATGTGCATTTAACCTATTACTACTGAGGCTGATCATTTTTCATAAATAACAGTTATCTGTTCATTTTTAGACTTGCAAAGTTATATGCTTTGTTTCTTTTTTTCTATTGTGTGTTTATATTATATATTATTTATGCCAGCTTATCATTTATCTTCTACTTATTTATAGGACTTTTTGATGGGCAGAAATATGTCAGTTTTATCCTTCTCCAATTTGTCTAATTCAATATTAAGATAATTACCCATTAATACACTTTTCCTAGCTCTTAATTGTTCCAGTTCTTGCATTTAATTATTTAATCAATTTAATAGATGGTATAAGGTGATACTTCTATGAATTTATCCTAAGTAAATATCTAAGTATACACACAAAGATATATCTATACAGATGTTACTTATAATACAAAAAATAAAAAATGAGAGGGAGGACGAAAAGATTGACTGATGAAAACACATGAGTTGTTATTTTGTGTTTTGTTTTTTAATTATATTTACATTGTGTGTTACTGGTGAAAGCGTAAATTGCAACGTTTGAATTTATTCCACAGCCGTGCAAAACGACATGTCCACGATTATTTATGGCCGTGTTGTTTGCAGTAATAATCAAATGGGATCCCGTGCTATGGAATGAGGAAGTTCTTCGTGTCTAATCTGGAACTATTTCTAAAATATATTGTTAAGTGAAAAGGAAACGTGCAGAAAGGCGTGAGTGAATAGATTGCTGTCATTTATGCAAGAAGGGGAACATATTTAAATATCTGTGTGTTCGTAAATATGCATATACTTGCATAAAATATTTACATTATAATTATGAAACTCTCAGCTTTGGGTGGATGGAAGAAGTGGTTGGAAGAAACAACGTTAATCATTAAAAGGAGTTCTGTGTGAATTAAAAAAGGAAGTTCCCTGACCGGGAATCGAACCCGGGCCGCGGCGGTGAGAGCGCCGAATCCTAACCACTAGACCACCAGGGACTGTGCTGCAAGACCTTGGTAAATAACATATGGTTCAAAATTGTACACATTGCTTCACCTAGTTAGATCTTTTTGTTGCTTTTCAATATCGGCCTTTCTCTACAACGAAATTACTCTTTATTGTTAAATTACTTCTCTTTTGAAGTAGAAAACCCGTGAGAACTGCCAGTCTGGCTCCCGGAGCTGAAGGAGGCTGGTGCACACTGCTTCACAGTCCCCAAGGCCAGAGACAGCCCATGGACACCGACAATGGGACGGGGAGGGTAGGAGGGGACCAATGGGGGGAAAAGAAGGACATATGTAATAAAAATTTATTAATAAAAATTATTAATAACAGGAAAAGTTCAGCGGAGAGAGGCTGAGAAGGAAGGTCTCAGCTTCACACAGTCCCAGGGATTCCCCGGACTGCAACCCGCAGGAAAGTAAAGGTCTCCCTCCAGCGGGGCTTTGCCCATTGACCAGGAACTTCTCCTTGAGGCGCAGACAGGTCCCGAGCAGGGGACGCGGGGAGACCCAGGTCCTTCAGCAGCCTCTCCTTCTACTGCGAACTTAGACCTGTCAACGTAAGAAGCCTTCAAACCTGTAAAGAATGTATTTGAGACAAACTGTCGACAATTGTCCGGAAGCAGAATCTCAACGGAGATACTAGTAATGCTCCGAGAATGGCACTTGGGAACCTTATTTTACACATTACAATCAAAGGAGAAGGCGGGTTCCGGGAAATCCATTGGCGCCAGATGAGGGAGGCGGAGGAAGCAGCGACGGGGCAACCTCTGGGATTGGATAAAAAGTAAAATGATAGCCATCCGCAGACCATCACCCATCAATGGCTGCTTGAAAGTCACCAGGATTTGAGCCTAACGCGCTGGTGGGAGGCTAAGAGAAGGGCGGGGTTTGGAGCGTCACATTTTTAAAAGAAGAATAAGGAAGAGAGGGAGTGAGGAGAAAGAAAAGAAAATTGGGGTGCATGTAGGCATGTAGTCTGGGGACTGAAGGAGATCTAAAAACCAAATCCAGCTGAGACCAGTTTGGTTCAGTGGATAGATCATCCGCCTGTGGACTGAAGGGTCCCAGGTTCGGTCCCGGTCAAGGGCATGTGCCTTGATTGTGGGCACATCCCCAGTATGGGGTGTGCAGGAGGCTGTTGGTTGATGATTCTCTCTCATCCATGTTTCCAACTCTTTATCTCCCTCTGTAAAATATCAATTATATATATATATATATATATATATATATAAATCCATTAATGTATGCAAATTAACTTGAAAGAGAGAGAAAAGAAAGCAATTTTCTGACTAAAGCGATTTACGGCAGGTAATCAAGTCCTAGGCTAGAATCTTCCCTGACAAAAGTCATTCTTTACCTTGTCTAGGCCTGTCTTTTGCATCTACCGTAACATTCCTGTGGCATGTCAGGGTAACTCCCTTTGCCCAGGGCTCAGGGCACAGCCACTGCACTGGGGCGGAGGCCTTAAGTCCTCTCTGATATTGTTATCCTGTTCATTGTTGACTATTAAACTATCCTCTGCCCACCTATGTAAAAGAGGTATATGTCCATCATTTTATTTTATTTTTTGGTTAATCCTCACCCAAGGATATTTTTCCGTTGATGTTTCGATAGAGTGGAAGGGAAGGAGAGACGCGGAGAGAAAGAGAACAACATGGACGAGGGAGACACTGACTGCTTGCCTCCTGGGCCCGGGCAGGGGGCTGAGCCTGCAGCGGCCTCCGACCCTGTGCCGGCCTCCTTCCCCTGAGCCTCGGCCACGGCCTCTCCGCTCTCCGAAGGCCTGCCTGTAGGGCCTCGCCAGGAACATCTGCTCCCGCCCAGCCCGGAGCCTGAAGCTGAAGTTGGCTGGCAAACTCCTTGCCTGGCCCTGGATGTGGTGCAGCAATGGCTGCAGGAGAAGGTACAGGAGACCCGGAGGCAGGTAGCACCAGAAAGCTGTCTGCTACCACACTGGAGAAAGAGGGCTGCCGGAGCAGGAGCGGGGGCCGGAAGGGGAAGGAAAGGAGCCGAGCTCGAAGGAGAAGGCTGCAGAGGCCAAAGGAGAAGCCGAAGAGGCCGAGCCACTGAGAGGGCAGGACAGGGTTAACTCGACAGGGCTAACTCCTGACTCCATTTTGTACTGTAGCTTCCATTTTGTGTAACTATGCCCTCACCCAACCAATGGGGTCAGCCAAAGCTGTGACCTCACCACATCCCCCAGGCCCCTGTAAATCCTTTGTTCTGTAGGAGCCTGCTCCGCTGTGTCGGTGTATGTGGGACAGAGCTCGGGCTAGCTTGAATAAAAGGCTCTTTGCTTTTGCATTGGATTCGGATCCCTGGTGGTCTTTGGGGATCACGAAATCTGGGCATAACACCACCACTGAAGTGCCCAGGGAGAAGGCACAGAGGTGGAGCCGCCCTTCAGTAGGAGGAGTTGAGGGAGGAGTACCTGGACGGTAAGGCCCGATACAGGGAGTTGCAGCTGCAGAAGCTGAAGGGAACTTGGCTCCACTGATGGGGAAGAGCCACCAGCAGCTGCAAAGCTGGCTAGAGGAGCTGGAAAAGCTGGGGGAGGAGATGGAGAAGCTGGAGGAGCTGGAGGAGCTGGAGGAGGAGCTGGAGGAGCTGGGGGGGGGGAGGAGCTGGAGGAGGAGCTGGAGGAGCTGGAGGAGGAGCTGGGGGAGGAGCTGGAGGAGGAGCTGGAGGAGCTGGGGGAGGAGCTGGAGGAGGAGCTGGAGGAGCTGGAGGAGGAGCTAGAGGAGCTGGAGGAGCTGGGGGAGCTGGGGGAGCTGGAGGAGAAGCTGGAGGAGAAGCTGGGGGAGCTGGGGGTGCTGGGGGAGGAGCTGGAGGAGGAGCTGGAGGAGCTGGAGGAGGAGCTGGAGGAGCTGGAGGAACTGGGGGGAGGAGCTGGGGGAGGAGCTGGAGGAGGAGCTGTGGGAGCTGGAGGAGGAGCTGGAGGAGGAGCTGGAGAAGCTGGAGGAGCTGGAGGCAGGGAGGCCTGAGAGCTGAGAACAAGACTCAGGGGAAGCAGGTGCCATGCATGGCCAGAGTGTGAGGATCTACGAAGACTGACCACAAAGGAGCACCTGCTGTAGGAATAGAAGGGCAAGAAGTGGTGAAACAGGGCCCTCCCCCCACACACACACACACACCCGCTGCAGGACAGGCCTGGAGGGGTCTCCTCAGGCCGGCTTCCTGTGTGGAAAGATTTCACAGCAGGAGGCCAGGCGGTCCTCATGCTCTTTAGAGCTGGGGACAGTGAGACAAGAAGGGCTTGGAGAGGCAGCAGCAGGGGGCTCGGTGGTCTCTGCTAGAGGCCTCCCGGGAAAGAAGGCTTTTCGCTCACCGGGAGTCAGAGGGGAAGGGCCTGGAGACAGGATGGGGGAGAGCCTGGGCACTGCTGCTGCCCACAGCTGCCCTGGGAGCATCTGTGGGACCCTGAGGGTTCGGGAAGAAACACATATTTCATGCCCACAAAGTGGCCCGGGCATGCTCTGGAGTGAGCCCACCTTGGGCCTGTGTCCTGAGGGCGCTCTCTCTCTCTCTCTCTCCCCCTCCCCATGAATGAGCATCCTAAGGGAAGCTCTCAGCAGACTGTTCAGCTTTCCAGGTGCACTTGTCATGTGCTGATGCATGGAAACCAGTGCACGGGGGGTGGGGGGGTGGGGGGGTCTTCATTCTGCTCTGGTCTGCTTTACTGCCTCCCTTCTTACCTCGGGGCTGCCAGGCTTTAGTGGATTTTCACTTCCTTTGTTAATTTGTTCCCCGGACGTCATCCACCCTGGGGTGCAGCACCAATGGCATTACCTGGGCCTCTGCTTTCTGTTTCCCAGAGCAGGTGATTGGGCTGGGTGCTCTCCGGCTAGGGGGGAGAGGTGGAAACAAGTGCCCTTGGTTGGGGAAGACAAGGTCTTGCGGTTCACAGGCTGGCTGTCAGCTTTTAAATCGCCCCGCCTTGTTTCATTTTCTTGTCTCATTTTACTGAAGACTTTACCCAAGATTTATTAAAAGGCAAAATCAATCGATTGAAGAATAACATTTTTTAAAAATGATTTTTATTAATTTTACAAAGAGGAGAGGAGAGGACTAGAGTTAGAAACATCAGTGAGAGAGAAACATTGACCAGCTGCCTCCTGCATGCCCCCTACTGGGGATCAAGCCCGCAACCAAGGTACATGCCCTTGACCAAAATCAAACCTGGGACCCTTCAGTCTGCAGGCCAGCGGTCTATCCACTGAGCCAAACCAGTTAGGGCAAGAACAATAGCTTTTTAAATATACATTGCTGATGTATATATTTACATCATAAGCACATTCATAAGCAAACAAACAAAAAACCTTAACCTCGATCTCAGACTTTATATAAAAACCAACTCAAAGTAGATCACGAACTTAAATGTGAAGCATAAAACTTTTAGAAGGGCTAGACAAATATTTGACACCAAAAGCATTCTCTGTAAAAGGAAAAGCTGGTAAAATAAACTTCATCAAAATTAAAACACATTTGCTCTGCAGAACACTCTGTTCTGAGGATGAAAAGAGGAGCTAGTGATTGGGAGCCAACTGGACTCCCAATTAGGGCACATGCCTGCGGTTTGGGGCCCATTCCCTAGAAGGGAACATGCAGGAGGCAGCTGATTGATGATTCTCTCACAAGGATGTTTCTATCTCTCCACCCCCTCCCTCCCTCTCTCTCTCTTAAAAAAAAAAAAAGATATCCCAAAGGCTGCATACTATAACCTGTTTATTGCTAGATGTCAAAGTGGGGATGTGGCAACACGAGGTATTCTTCTAATGGAAATGCCCAGTAGCTTGATGTAGCAATGTCAATATTTTGGTTGAAATGTTGTACTATAATTTCACAACATGTTACCACTGTGAGGGTGGAGGAAGCTAGGAAAAGAACACTCAGATCTCTATTATTCATTACAAATGCATAGAAGGCCATCATCACCTCAAAATAAATTTAATTTATGTTTAATGGGAATATAGACTCAGCTTTGCAAGACGAAAAGAGTTCTGGAGCTTGGCTGCACAATAATATGCTTTATTTTTTTTAGTACGTATGTGTTTATTGATCACAATAATATGAATGTACTTAACACTACTAAACTGTACACTTAAAATGTTAAGGTAGTAAATTCTATGCTATGTGTGTTTTACTACAATTAAGTGTCACTGTGAACTCAGATTTAAGCATTTTTAAGCACATCAAATACGTTGAAATTCATTGTAGCTACTGTTCATTTTGACACTCAGATTGCCTATCTTTGGCCAGTAGGAATTATTCTTGTAGCTTCGGGTTCCCTTTGATACAATCTTAAGTCTTGGAAAGCTTCTTGCTTATCTTGGACAATCTCTCCCCCCCCCCCCTTCCCCGAAACTGGTTACTTCTCCACGGAGTGAGTTCCTTCCGTGGGAAATGGCTCTGGACAGCTCAGTTTGAACAATAGCATGATCACTGCTAACGGGTCGCTGTTTCCAGCCTTTTAAAGATAAAGCTAGGAAATGGGACAAAAACACCATCAGCTCCATGTTATATTTCCAATTGAAATTCAGAATTACAGAGTTTTTGCTTTAACTGTATCAACTATAAACCTCTTTGTTCTACACAAAAAATCCTGTTTCAACCAATGCAGAGGCCTTAGTGACCCAATTTGGAACCAGCCATGTTAACTTCCCTTGGCAAGTCCGAAGGGATGGATGGTCCCAGAAGCCTGTGGCTGCAGAAACACAGCCTGGCTCAAGCCCTGCACTGTCTTATAAGGTGGCGGGATTATGTTACTCCACAAAGCCTGTTTGGCTCAGTGGATAGAGCATCGGTCTGCAGACTGAAAGGTCCCAGGTTCGATTCTGGTTAAGGGCATGCACCTTGGTTGTGGGCACATCCCTGGTAGGGGGTGTGCAGGAGGCAGCTGGTCGATGATTCTCTCTCATTGATGTTTCTAGCTCTGTATCCCTCTCCCTTTCTCTCTGTGGAAAATCAATAAAATATATTTTAAAAATATATGTGTGTGTTTTTAAAGTATCTTTCTGAGTCTCTTTTTCTCTGTGTATCTCTCCAAGTGCCCCTCCCTTGGGGGTTAGTAACTGTCAAAAACTTCTATCCCCCCCAGCTTTGCCTTGGTTAGCCTCCCCACCCTCCCAGCCCCCAGCAACTCAGGAGTGTGTGTGTGTGTGTGTGTGTGTGTGTGTGTGTGAGAGAGAGAGAGAGAGAGAGAGAGAGAGAGAGAGAGAGAGGGAAAGAGAAGAGACACTGCTGTATGAAAATGGAGGTGGTAGGGGGATAGACAGCTGCAGGGATCTGAACTGGTGGACTGAAACCCTCATCCGAAACAACTTGGAGCTCAGGTTTCCCCTCCGGACAGCTGGCTTTCTCGGTCCTTCTGAAATAGTCCGCGAAGATGGGGAGGGCTGTCTGCTGCTTCCGCTCTGGACCTCGTTTAAAGTCGGCTCCCCCCAGATCTGTTCCGTAGAAACGAAATGCAGTGTTCAATACCACAGGGGTGAGGGTGGTGATGAGAGGCACACAACCGTCCACTCTGATTTGATTTATTTTATTTTTTACAAGTCTTTTCTTTTTTTAAATATATTTTTTATTGATTTCAGAGAGGAAGAGAGAGAGAGAGCTAGAGAGACAGAAACATCAATGACGAGAGAATCATTGACTGGCTGCCTCCTGCAGGTCCCCTACTGCTGGGGAAGGATCAAGCCTGCAACCCAGGGGTGTGCCCTTGGCCAGAATTGACGGAGGAGAGACAATAAAACCAGGAGGCTGGCGCTCTGTCCACTGAGCCAATCGGGCTGGGGCGCCCACCCTAACGCTAAAGGCGGGGGCTCACTGGGGGCCGGGCCGGAGGGCTGCCTGGAGTAGGCACTGACTCGAGTCCTAGACGCTGGAATTGGATATTCCGACTTGCCTGTCACAGTTCTGTTCGCCCTCCCCTACTTGGCACCCTACACCCCACATTCTTTCTAATCCTCCTACCCCTCCCAGCTCCCACACCCTACCCCCATCAGAGCTCCTGGAATTTTGGACTTAGCTATTTTTAAAACAGTCAACTCAGTGGCCACCTCCCTCCCCCGCTCAGCTGTCCAGTGCTCCCGCCAGCCATATACTCCCCTTCCCCCCACGCCGGCCCTTCTCCGGCTCCCTGACCTCACCGCGGCTGCAGCGGGCCCGGGGCCTAGGGGAGACGTGGAGGAAGAGACGGGGACCCCCTGGCCGGAGCCGACCGACAGAGTAGGCAGTCATGGCTGGCGAGCGGGGTAGCAGAGTCATGGTTGATCTCTGGAAACTGTAAGTCAAATGAAATTGCAATGCCTTTCATTTGCTTTGGATTGAAGTTGGGCTTCCACAGAATTACAGCAGAAACCCCCGGTCCACGAGCTGAGACCTCTCCCGGGCTAAGGTGCCCCGGTCTGCGTTTCTCCTCCGGTCTCACTGCTTTCTGGCCTCGAGCCATTGGACTTCTCAGCCCCGGGCTCTCCTCGGGCAGTTGAAGCTCTTTCCTCGCCGCCGTGGCACCCCCAGGCTTCCGAGGAGGCCGCCTTCTTTAGCAGGCGTTCCCCGTGTCCCCGAGTCTGTGGTTCTCTCATCGAGGCCAAGTTTAGCCTCACACGATTAGTCATGACACGCGTCCCCCTGACCCTGCTTGGCGTGCCCTTCGCCCGGGCTCCCCGGATGCTGGCCTGGTCCTAGTGACTTCTCCCCACGACTGTAGGCCTGCCCCCCCCCCCAAGGGTGCCCTTACCCCAGGAGAGGCGAGCCCCTCCCCAGTCCTCTCCTCAGTCAAGAGCCTGAGGACTTCTGATCTGCAGAGGGAAGGTTAGTGGGAAAGTGACTCCTCAGTCGGGTTTGGAAATACTCAACAGCGGTGGACCCCCAGCGAGCGGATGTCACTGTGCATGCTCGGGGTGCACGCCGCGGTCGGTCTGCTGAGAGAGGGGTCACCACCGCCGCTCCCTAGAACAGAAGAAAAGAAATCAGTTCCCTTCTTATTTGAATATTGAGGGATGGGTGGGTGTTCCCCCATTCCCCCTTCTTGCTGAAAATGCTGACACAAAGGGGGTCAAGAAGGAAGAATGGCCCCTGGTGGGCCTTCCTGATGGGAGAGGCAGGTCAGAGGTGTTTCCCAAGCACCTTCCAGACCCTGATCCCGTTGGGGACCCTGTAATTCTGTTGGGGACCCTGTAATTCCGTTGGGGACCCTGTAATGCTGTTGGGGAACCTACCGGGATGGTTGGGTCTGCTCTGCCCCCACGATTCCTCCTCTTTGGCCGTGCCTGCTGTTTTGGCAGCTCGGAATGGGGCAACACAGTGGACTCTGCCCCCCCACCCCCGCCCGGGGGTGTTGCATAAGGGGCGCGACAGTGGCCGCGGGGCAGGGCACAGGGGTCACAGCCACACTTACAGTGCGGGGAGCCCCACTCCCCCCAAACGCCAGCCTGCTTATCCTTCTCTTGACCTTTCCACGCTCCCCTCACAGCATCCAGAGCCGCCTTCCTTCCACGTCCCTCTCCCCCCCCCCCCACGCCCAGTCTCTTACAGGACGGCCGGCCAACCAGCGTCCACTAGGTAGGACAGCCATCGGCTGCCGGGAGCCGGAGCCTGCGGGGACCTGGCCGGATCGGTATGGGGGACCCAGGCCAGTGCTCCAGTCCCCGGGCCCCCCACGGCAGCCTCCCAACTCTAAGCACTCTCACTCTCCTGCTGCTCCTCTGTGGCTATGGTAAGGAGGGGCCCGGGAAGGGTTGGGGGGGGGGGCTAGAAGGCAGGTGGGGGTGTGAGCCTGAGGGAGAGAAGAAGGGGTGCCGAGGGTCACCCCCCCACTCTCAGGCAGGTACATACTGTCTCTCATCAGCCTGGGAGGGACCTGGATGGATGGGGAAGCTACAGCGGGCTGGGCCATTCCAGCAAAACCGAGAGAGGACAGGACCGGGGGGGGGGGGGGGGGGGGGCTGGGGCAGGGCCTTGGGACCCTTCCGTGGTTCCAGGAAGGGCTGGCATCCCCTGGAGAGATGGGGGGGCACCTCCGGCAGAGCGGGCTCTGGGGACCATCTCGCTCTTCCCCGGCTCTGCCCCAGCTCACGGCCAGTGCAAGATCCTCCGCTGCAATGCCGAGTACGTGTCGTCCACCCTGGGCCTCCGGGGCGGCGCGGGGCCGGGGCCGCTGCGCGGGGCGGGCGGCGGCGGCCTGTGCCGGGCGCTGCGCTCCTACGCGCTGTGCACGCGGCGCACGGCGCGCACCTGCCGCGGGGACCTGGCCTTCCACTCGGCCGTGCACGGCATCGAGGACCTCATGATCCAGCACAACTGCTCGCGCCAGGGCCCCACGGCGCCGCCGCCCGCGCGCGGCCCCGGCCCCGGCCCCGCGGCCCCCGCCGGCCCCGCCGGCCCCGCCGCCAACGCCGCCGACCCCTGCGACTACGCGGCGCGGTTCGCGCGCCTGCACGGCCGCGCCCCCGGCTTCGTGCACTGCGCCGCCTTCGGGGACCCGCACGTGCGCAGCTTCCAGCACCACTTCCACACGTGCCGCGTGCGGGGCGCGTGGCCGCTGCTGGACAACGACTTCCTCTTCGTGCAGGCCACCAGCGCGCCCGTGGCCCCCGGCGCCAACGCCACGGCCACCCGCAAGGTCAGGACCCCTCGCGGCGCCCCCCCCCCCCGGGCGGTCTCCCCAACCGCCCCCTGGCCCCGCCGACACCCGCCCGGAACCGCTGTCCCGCCGCGGGGCTTCCACTCGTGTTCAGAAGCCACTGAGAACGTTGGGGAGAGGCAGCTGAGCGCCCTGGGGTGCGGGGACTCTTCCTTCCCCGTGGGAGCTGCTGAGACGGAGGCCAAAAGAAGAGCCGCGACTGAGGGAGGGCCCCCCAGGCGTCTCCTCAGAGCCTCGTCCCAGGCCTGGCTGGGGAAGGGGGAGGGGGAGGGGGAGAAGGGGAAGATGGGGAAGATGGGGAAGATGGGGGAATGATGGGAAGATGGGGAAGAAGGGGAATGATGGGGAAGATGGGGAATGATGGGAGGAATGGGGAAGATGGCAAAGAAGGGGAATGATGGGAAGAATGGGGAAGATGGGGAATGATGGGAAGAAGGGGAAGATGAGGAAGAATGGGAATGATGGGAAGAATGGGAATGATGGGAAGAAGGGGAATGATGGGAAGAAGGGGAAGAATGGGAATGATGGGAAGAATGGGGAAGATGGGGAATTATGGGAAGAAAGGGAAGATGGGGAAGATGGGGAATGATGGGAAGAAGGGGAAGATGGGGAAGATGGGAAGAAGGGGAAGATGGGGAAGAATGGGAATGATGGGAAGAATGGGGAAGATGGGGAAGAAGGGAAGAAGGGGAAGAATGGGAATGATGGGAAGATGGGGAAGAATGGGTATGATGGGAAGAATGGGGAAGATGGGGAAGAATGGGAATGATGGGAAGATGGGGAAGAAGGGGAATGATGGGAAGAATGGGAAGAAGGGGAAGAATGGGAATGATGGGAAGAATGGGGAAGATGGGGAATTATGGGAAGAAAGGGAAGATGGGGAAGATGGGGAATGATGGGAAGAAGGGGAAGAATGGGAATGATGGGAAGAATGGGTATGATGGGAAGAATGGGGAAGATGGGGAAGAATGGGAATGATGGGAAGAAGGGGAATGATGGGAAGAATGGGGAAGATGGGGAGATGGGGAAGAAGGGAAGAATGGGAAGAATGGGGATGATGGGAAGAATGGGAAGAAGGGAAGATGGGGATGAAGGAGAAGAATGGGAATGATGGGAAGAATGGGAAGAATGGCAATGATGGGAAGAATGGGGAAGAAGGGGAAGAATGGGAATGATGGGAAGAATGGGGAAAATGGGAAATTATGGGAAGAAGGGGAAGATGGGGAAGATGGGGAATGATGGGAAGAAGGGGAAGATGGGGAAGATGGGGAAGATGGGAAGAATGGGAAGATGGGGAAGAATGGGAAGATGGGGAAGAATGGGAATGATGGAAGAATGGGGAAGATGGGGAGATGGGGAAGAAGGGAAGAATGGGAAGAATGGGGATGATGGGAAGAATGGGAAGAAGGGAAGATGGGGATGAAGGAGAAGAATGGGAATGATGGAAGAATGGGAATGATGGGAAGAATGGGGAAGAAGGGAAAGATGGGGAAGAAGGGGAAGAAGGGGAAGAATGGGAATGATGGGAAGGATGGGGAAAATGGGGAATGATGGGAAGAAGGGGAAGAAGGGGAAGAATGGGAATGATGGGAAGAAGGGGAAGATGGGGAAGAAGGGGAAGAAGGGGAAGATGGGGAAGAAGGGGAAGAATGGGAATGATGGGAAGAATGGGGAAATGGGGAATGATGGAAGAAGGGGAAGATGGGGAAGAATGGGAATGATGGGAAGAATGGGGAAGAAGGGGAAGATGGGGAAGAATGGGAATGATGGGAAGAATGGGGAATGATGGGAAGAAGGGGAAGAAGGGGAAGAATGGGAATGATGGGAAGAATGGGGAATGATGGAAGAAGGGGAAGATGGGGAAGAATGGGAATGATGGGAAGAAGGGGAAGATGGGGAAGAAGGGAATGATGGAAGAAGGGGAAGAAGGGAAGATGGGGAATGATGGGAAGAAGGGGAAGAAGGAAGAATGGGAAGAAGGGGAAGAAGGGGAAGATGGTGAGGATGGGGAAGAGGGAAAGATGGGGAGGAAGGGGAATGATGGAAGAAGGGGAAGATGGGAAGAAGGGGAAAATGGGAAGAATGGAATGATGGGAAGAATGGGGAAGATGGGAAGAATGAGAATGATGGGAAGAAGGGGAAGATGGGGAATGATGGGAAGATGGGGAAGATGGGGAAGATGGGGAATGATGGGAAGATGGGGAAGATGGGGAAGAATGAGAATGATGGAAGAAGGGAAGATGGGAAGAAGGGAAGATGGGAATGATGGAAGATGGGAAGATGGGAAGAAGGGAAGAAGGGGAAGAATGGGAATGATGGAAGAATGGGGAAATGGGGAATGATGGGAAGAAGGGGAATATGAGAAGAAGGGGAATGATGGGAAGAAGGGGAAGAAGGGAAGATGGAAGAATGGAATGATGGGAAGAATGGGGAAGATGGGAAGAATGGGAATGATGAGAAGAAGGGGAATATGGGGAAGAAGGGGAATGATGGGAAGAAGGGAAAAAAGGGTAGATGGGGAATGATGGGAAAGAAGGAAGAATGGGAAGATGGGGAATGATGGGAAGAAGGGGAAGAAGGGAAGATGGGGAAGAAGGGAAGAAGGGGAAGAAGGGGAAGAATGGGAAGGATGGGTAAGAATGGGAAGATGGGGAATGATGGGAAGAAGGGGGTGAGAGGAAGAATGGGAAGAAGGGAAGAATGGAGGAAGGGGAGGAAGGGGAAAATGGGAAAGATGGGGAAGAATGTGAAGATGGGGAAGAAGGGGAAGATGGGGAAGAAGTGGAAGAAGGAGAAGAATGGAGGAAGGGGAAGAAGGGAGGAAGGGGAGGAAGGGGAAAGGGAAGAAGGGAGGAAGGGGAGGAAGGGGAAAGGGAAGAAGAAGGGGAAGAATGGGAAGATGGGGAATGATGGGAAGAAGGGGCAGAAGGGGAAGAAGGGAGGAAGGGAAAGGGGAGGAAGGGGAAAGGGAAAAAGGGGAAAGGGAAGATGGGGAAGAAGGGAGGAAGGGGAAGAAGGGAGGAAGGGGATGGGGAGGAAGGGGAAAGGGAAGAAGGGGAAGAAGGGGAAGAGGAAAAGGAAGATGGGGAAGAAGGGAAGATGGGGAAGAAGGGGAACAAGGGGAAGAAGGAAAGGGAAGAAGGGGAAGAAGAAGGGGAAGAAGGAAAGGGAAGAAAAGGAAGAAGGGAAAAGGGAGGAAGAGGAAGAAGAACGGGAAGGGTGCCCGGGCACCCGCATGAACCGCCTTCCCTCTCTCGCCCCACCCCCAGCTCACCATCATCTTTAAGAACATGCAGGAGTGCATCGACCAGAAGGTGTACCGGGCGGAGGTGGACCACCTGCCCGCGGCCTTCGAGGACGGCTCCGTCAACGGCGGGGACCGGCCGGGCGGCTCCAGCCTGTCCATCCGCTCGGCCAGCCCGGGCAGCCACGTGGAGATCCGCGCGGCCCACATCGGCGCCACGGTGGTGGTGCGGCAGGCGGCCGGGCAGCTCTCCTTCGCCATCCGCGTGGCGGAGGACGTGGCGCGCGCCTTCTCGGCGGAGCAGGACCTGCAGCTGTGCGTGGGCGGCTGCCCGCCGAGCCAGCGGCTGTCCCGCGCCGCCGGGCGCGGCCCGCGGCGGGCGCTGGGCGAGGCGGCGGCGCGGCGGCTGTGGCGAGGCGGCGGCGCGGCGGCTGTGCCGGGAGCGGCTGCCGGTGGAGGACGCCTACTTCCACTCGTGCGTCTTCGACGTGTCCGTGTCCGGGGACCCGGGCTGGGCGGCGGCCGCGCGGGCCGCGCTGGAGGACGCCCGGGCCTTCCTGCCGGACCCGGAGCAGCTGCACCTCTTCCCCGCGGACGCCGCCGGGGGCGCCCTCGCCCTCCCCGCCCCGCTGCTGCCCGGCCTCTGCGCCCTGTGGCTCTGCGTCCAGTAGCTGGAGAGGGTTTGGGGGCGGAGGGGGGCGGGGGCGCCGCAGAGACCCGCTGAAGGGCCCCGGCCGCCCCTGGCCTGCGGACTGGAGGGTCCCGGGTTCGATTCCCGTCGAGGGCGCGCGCGCCCCGGTGGCGGGCTTGATCCCCAGGAGGGGCGCGCAGGAGGCAGCCGGTTGGTGATTCTCTCTCATCGCTGATGTCTCTCTCCCTCCCTCCCTCCCTCCCTCCTTCCCTCTCTGAAGGAGAATCAGGGAAGGAAGCGGTGGGGGCTGGGAGACACGTGAGACAGTGACACTGATCCAGCGTGAGACAGGCTGCGGTCCAGCGGTGGAAAGGATCATGGAATTAGGGGTCTGGACCCGGTTTCTGCGCCCCAGACCCCATCAGGGACCCCACCAGCTTCCCTGCTCCCCCTTCCAGTATGTGCCCTGCCCCAGTCCACCTGGTCCTACCAGTTCAGAGGTTTAGGGTGGCCCCGAGGATCCATAGAAAACACAAAGGTTGAGATTTTTTAATATATATATATATATATATATATATATATATATATATATAATTGAATTTATTACAGAGAGGAAGGGAGCAGGAGAGGGGTGGAGAGGTAGAAACAGCTATTCAGCTGCCTCCTGCACACTTCTTACTGGGGATGTGCCCGCAGCCAGTGTGAACCTGGGACCCCTCAGGCCAGCGCTCAATCCCCTGAGCCAAACTGGTCGGTCAGGGCAAAGTTTGAGGCTTTTAACAGGAAAGAACTGACAGGTCATTAGGTCAGTGCCCCTAAGAACGCACAGGTGTCCTCTGAGGACAGGATGGTTAGGGAAGGGGTTGTCTGATGAACATAGGGGGAGGATGCGTTTTGCTTTCTGGGTTCAGAAGGGGGGCGGGGGAAGGTCCGGATCTTGGTTGAGAGGAAGCTGTGCCCGTGGAGAACGGCACGGGCCAGAGAGCACCGTCACCCGCAGCTGAAGCCGCGGCGGGCATGGCCGGGGCCTGTGCGGACTGGCTCCGAGGATGCTCAGCTGTGAGGAAAGACAGATGCTCAGCGGTGAGGAAAGACAGATGCTCAGCGGTGAGGAACGGCAGCGCTCGCCCCGCAGAGGGCACAGGGGCATCGGGCACTGCTCTGCCCTGGAGTTCACAGGCTCCGAGGGGACGACGCTGATGGACACGAGGGACCGAGGAGGGTGATGTCCACTCCATCCCACCGAGCTGGGAGTTCCAGTGGGAACAGGGCTGGGGAGACTCCACAAACAATAATAATAACAATAAGAGGGGGCAGGGGAGGGGGTGGGAAGGGGTGGGAAGGGGCCTTGGGAGATCGGGTGACTCGGTAAGGCCTTCCAGGCCGTGGCAGCCCGAGTGAAGCACAGACTCACGATTCAATGGAGCAACCAGCCAAGGTCCAGGGAGCTGGGCAGGGCGTGAAGGCGCACCAGGGCACGGAGGGCGGACGGCTGAGTGGGAAGTGCCTTGAAAGTGGAGCCGAGGAGTTACGTTCAAATAAACTCATTTACGGAGAGCTTACAGCCTGCGGGCGGTGTTCTGGAGGCATGTTGTTGCTTTGCGAATCCTCACTGAGGATATTTCCCACTGCTTTTCAGACGGTGAAGGGGGCGGGGGGGAGGAGACACATCAATCGGTTGCCTCCGGCACATACCCAACGGGGAATCGAACCCACCACCCTCAGTGCCTGGGCTGACAGGGAGCACCCGCCGGGGCTGTTCTGTACACTTTTAAATTACTCGTTCATTTAATCCCCACACCTCCCTAAGGGAGGTAGCATTTTCAGCTCTCCTTTTACATAAGGACCTGAGTACAGAGAGATTTAGCAGCTCACCCATAGTCATGCCGCCGGTGAATGGCCGAGCCCCTGACTGGTTAGTAACCACTACCCTGTATTGAAGAGGAATCAGAGAGCCATTTCCCTGTGGCCGGGGAGCTGGGAGAAAAGGGGAGCTGTGGCGGGGCTGCCACCACAGAAGGATGAAACCCCGAAGGACAGTGGGGTCGGGGAGCCGGAAGTTGAAGGAACCTGGTTTGTAGGAGACCAGAGAGTAAAAGCTATTCCAGCTCGGTCCTAACGCTGCTCTGAACAAACTACTTAGGAGGTGCCTTTTTTTTTTTTCTTTTAGAAGGTAACTTTCATATTCAGTCTGTCCCCCCTCTTCTCCTGGGCCTGTCCCTGACCTAATCAGGTGTTGACACTTATGTCGCCCCATCTTCTCTCCGCCTCGCCCACCGGCCTACTCTCCCCAGAACACACGTACACGCTGGCCAGTGACTACCAGGCAGATGGCCGGTAGGGGTCACCGTCCACATTTGTTTGCAAGGGCCACAGCCGCCCGGCCATCCCATCAAAGCCTCTCTCGTTTCTGAAATGACCTTCAGCTACTCTGAAAGCACTCTGTTCTGGTGGGAGGAAACGGGAAGAAAAATACCTAGGGCTCTCCCGTCACTCTTCAGAGAACAGGCGTTTTCACTCACCACATCTTCTTAAGAAACTGCTCCTTCCATTGGGCCTCTTAACTCACCCGGGCAACTTTATCCCTCATATTGGAGAACCGCTAGTAAGTGAAGAGTTTGCTAGCCCACTGGTGGAAGCTAGTGTTTAATGATACCTGCCAGGTAACAGTGCTTCCTTTGCCCGAATTTAGGATCATCCCTGCTACCAGCGCAGGGCTTGCAAAGGGGTAGGCCGCCTGCGGACCGCGAGTCCCGGGCTGGATTGTGGTCAAGAGCGGCACCTGGCTTTCAGGCTCAGCGCCCAGCCTGGCCGGTCAGCACAGTGCAGGAGACGAGGCTGATGTGACTCCTGCACGTGGATTTCTTTCTTCCCTTCCCTTTCCTTCCCTTCCCTTCCCCTCTCTCTAAACATCAATGGGAAAAGATCCTTGGCTGGGGATTGACAACCAAAAGGGAGAGGGGGAAGGGAATCCTTCAAAATAAGCACTTGAGAAGACACTCCACATCTTTGTCACGAGTGCAATGAGAATCAAAATAAAACACAAAGAAAAACTACTACACCCAGTTGGAACGGTTAAAATGTGGAAGATTGACCGGATCAACTGTTGGCAAGGTGTGCGCCCCCAGACTCTGCTGGCGGGATGCAGACAGTATAACCACCTGGCAGTTTTCTCAAAGCTAAGTATGCACCTACCGTACAGCTGAAACATTCCACTCCTGACTACCGACCCAAGAGAAGTGATGCCATGTTTCTGTGCGAAGCCTTGCGCAGCAATGCCCACGGCAGTCTTGTCTGAAACAACCAAGAGCTGGAAACAAGCCAATGTCCCTCAGTAAGCCAATGGGGGCACCACCTGTGGTAAATCCATACGACAGAACGCCACGAAGCAATAAGATGAAATAAACTGCAGATCCACGCAACATGGCCAATTCCAAAATAATAATGCAAGCGAAAAAAAGCCAAACAACAACAAAAGGAGTCCTTACATTATGCTTCCATTGATATAAAATTATAGAAAGTGCGAACTAATATGATGACAGAACAGAGATCAATGCCTGGGGAAGGGTGGAGGGAGGGAGGGAGGGAAGGAGGAATGACCGGTGGCTCCGTGGTTGAGCAGCAATCTATGAACCAGGAGGTCAGGGTTCAATTCCCGGTCAGGGCACAGGCCCAAGTTGCAGGCTTGATCCCCTGGGAGGGAGGGGGGTGCAACAGGC
The DNA here is from genome assembly GCA_963924515.1 of Vespertilio murinus. NCBI lineage: Eukaryota > Metazoa > Chordata > Mammalia > Chiroptera > Vespertilionidae > Vespertilio > Vespertilio murinus. The sequence continues at coordinate 35,708,596 of OZ004719.1, forward strand.
AGCCGATCAATGATTCTCCCTCATCATTGATATTTCTCTCTCTCTCTCTCTCTCTCTCTCTCTCTCTCTCTCTGTCACTTCCTCTTTGAAATCAATAAAAGTATTTTTTTAATGGGGTGGGGGGAGGGGATAGAAGCGGGCTGGAAGAGGTTAATGCAGGGGCAAGGAGGGCCTATGTAATACAACAATAAAGATTTTTTTAAAAACCGGGGTGGGGGGGGTGGAGGTGCCAACTTTAAAGACACTTTACAAAAGAAAACAACAAAACGGGGGCACGGGTCATGAGGAAACATTTGGGAGTAGCATGTTTATTATCTTGAGCGTAGTAACAATTTCATGTAAAAAAAACTTGAAATTACACACTTTCACGAGGTGTAGTTTATCATCCATCAGTAGAACCCAATAAAGCTGTAAGTTTTTGTTTGCAAGTGGGCAGCCAGCTCTCCCTCTTCCTCTGGGGGATCGGACAGAAGCTTAGGATGACGGTAACACGGGAAGAAAGTAATATAGACTCGACTTTCCTCTCCTGGGAAAACACAGGAAAGAAAAAGGTGATGGGGCAAGGGAAGAGAATAGCGAATGATTTTACATCCTCTCTTCTAACTCCTGTTGCAAGGACCACATTCTTTCCTCCAGTCGGTCACTCTCAAGGTCAAAGTCCAGAGAAAAGACATTTCCTGGTTTAAAATATCTACCCTGCGTCTCCTAATTCTGCCTTTCCACTCCATCTACAGTCAGCAGGTGGCGCCAGTGACTAAGAAGAAGTATTCGGGATGAGGAAGGTCTCCAGGAAAAAGAAAATGAATTTCTTACGTTATCTGACATGTTGCCCATTTGAGAGAAAATATTAATAAGCATTTGGCAGAATTGTCATTTCAGAAATAAATTTAAGATAGGTGCATAGTACACTCGATAAATTGTTTAAATTATTATAACTTCACAACAAACAGAGTTGTTCAAGACATAAAACGATCAAAATACACTTACTTGGCTCCACATGGATATTATTTACACAGTGATAATAATACAAACAGCCCTAGCCAGTTTTGCTCAGTGGATAGAGTGCCGGCCTGTGGACTAAAGGGTCCTGGGTTCGATTATGGTCACATTGCCTGGGTTATAGGCTCGATCCCCAGTGGGGGGCGCGCAAGAGGCAGACAATCAATGATTCTCCCTCATCATTGATGTTTCTATCTCTCTTTCCCTCTCACTTCCTCTCTGAAATCAATATAATAATAATAATAATAATGATGATGTAATACCCTCTATTGATGTAGCCAAAATTGTGATATAACTCTATTGGAAGGATGGGGTAAAAGAAAAGGGAAGGCAGGGATACAATGGGATGTAAAATGCTTAACATCTCAATTACTGTAACAAAAATAGAGTAGAGACGTCTAATGTTTCTAAACTAAGAAATAAAAGAAGAAACATAGTTTAGAAATACAAAGTAAACAGATTAAAAGGCTGAAGTGATTGAGACAATTCAGCAGAGAGACCTGAGATGTGCTAAGTAAGGTCTGTGCATTAAGTACTATATGATTTCAACTTCCTTATGTTTCCTTATTTTGATGTTTCACAGGGAGGGTATTTCCACCTTCGCCAGTGCTGAGCTTTCCCCCTTACCTTCTCAGACTCGTGGGCACCTCAACCACTTCCCAGACCCACCCGCCTCCTCCCACCCTCCCTCCTCCTGTACTTCATGGCAAGCTCCCTCCCACATTCTTCTCAAGGAAAAAGAACTGCCAGTCCAGTGGGTAGTTCTCAAAGCCAGGGCTAAGGAACCACACCGGCATTGGGGTGGGTGGGTGGGTGGGGAATGGGAAAGGATATTAGCAAACAAAAAGTCCTTCCTTCGTTTTCCTGCCACTCCCAAACCAGATTATTCATCATCCTCCCAACAGTTACTAGGAAGGAATAAGTTAAATATGTTTCCTGAGATAAAATGTGTGTGTGAATAGAGGGTGGGTTTTAGGAAAGAGAAAGAGAAATCAGAAAGGAACACTAGATTCTGCCGCCCCTGTGAGCTAGTTTGGAGTCATCCTTTGCTATTGGTTCAAAGAACAAATAATTTTAATATCAAAGGGGTTTTGTTTGTTTTTTAAATATATTTTTATTGATTTCAGAGAGAAAGAGAGAGGGAGAGGGAGATGATAGATAGATAGATGATAGATAGATAGATAGATAGGTAGGTAGGTAAGTAGATAGATAGATAGATAGATAGATAGATAGATGATAGATAGATAGATAGGTAGGTAGTAAATAGATGATAGAAAGAATGATGCAGGCCCCCAACTGGGGATGCAGCCAACAACCAGGGCGTGTGCCCTGACCAGAATCGAACCGTCACCTCCTGGTTCATAGGTCAACACCCAATCACTGAACCTTTCCAGCCTGGCTATCAAGGGTTTTGTATGGTCGGTCTTGAAACAGCACTGTTCTTCTACTCAGACCTCTAAGACACTAGTTAAATCAGATTTTAAAAAATTAATCAGCCTCTTCATTTTGCCCTCCTACTCTACCTCATCCCAGCCAAGAACTGAAAACCCCGTTGCTAAAATTATAGCATCTGAAATGGAAATTGTTCTGCCCTGATTTTGTTTTTTCTTTGTGAAGGTCACCGACCTTCATCTACCACAACCAAGCCCGCAGCCAGGGAGGAATACCATCGGCACAGGAGGAGAAACCAGAACCGGAGGAGGAGCAGCGGCCTGGGCCGTGTGAATAATCCCATGGGCTGCTGTTTGCCTTCTTTTAGAATTTTTGAAGCCTAAATTAGGCCAGGCCATAAGACTATGTGGTTCCTCTCTTTGAGGAGCTCAGTTTAGTGGTAAGGAATAGTCATAATTACAATATAAGTGATCAATATGCATAACATATAGCCCTACTGGGTTAGCTCAGTGGACAGAGCACCAGCCTGCAAACTGAAGGGCCCTGGGTTCAATTCTGGTCAAGAGCAGATACCTCAGTTGCAGGATCAATCCAGAAGGCAACCAATCGATGTTTCTCTGTCTCCCCGACCCTTCCATTCTCTCTACAAATCAATGGAAAACTGTCCTAAAAACATCCTCAGATGAGGATTAACTACATATATATACATATATGCAAAACATATAGAAGCATGTCCAACATGCTGTAGGAATACAAAGGTGACAAGTCTAAACAGAAGATGAATTTAAAAACCAGAGCTGGGAAATAAAACAAAACAAATAAACAAAAAAACCAGAAGGTGAGCTGGAGACCGAAGCAAGATGGCGGCCCAGGAATTTTCCTGGGCCGCCATCTCCTCAACAATTTGGAAAAAAACAACAGATAAAACCAAAAGGGATCGCACCAGACCCACAGGAAAGCTGGCAAAATGGGAAGGCTACAACTAGACACAAAGCAGGACCCTGCTACTGCCATGTGGAGTTTAAAACTACAGCGAAACTGAACTTGCCAGAGCCGCTGCCGCCGGGAATGAGGGAAGCCAGACCTCGCTCCGCCCCGGGGCCCAGGGAGTGGGCCAGCCCTGCCGCCACGGGAGCTGATGGGGGCCTATGCCGCTGCCGCCGCCACCACCACCGCCGCTGCGCCTTCGGCTCCTGCTTGGACGAGAAGCCCGTGAGCGCGACCTCCAAGCCCACCCACAGTGCTGGAGAGGAGCGGGCGCCTGGGCTCGGCCCCCGCACTCACCGCCGGGCGGGCAAAGAGATGGTATAGTATCTCCCCGCCGGCCCAGCCCCCACACTTACTGTGCAGGCGAAGAAATCGTGCAGCGTCTCCCCGCCCGCAACCAGCCCAGAAATGGGAAGACTACAACTACACACCAAGCAGGGCGCCGCCGCCGCCATGTGGAGTTTAAAACTACAGCGAAACTGAACCTGCCACCGGAAATGAGGGAAGCCAGACCTCGCCCTGCCCCGGGGCCTAGGGAGTGGGCCAGCCCTGCCGCCACTACTGGAGCTGATGGGGGTCTACGCCGCCGCCACCGCGCCTTCGCAGCGCCTTTGGCTCCTGCCTGGACGAGAAGCCTGTGAGCGTGACCTCCCATCCTGCCCACAGTGCTAGAGAGGAGCGGGCGCAGCGTCTCCCCTCCCGCACAACCAGCTCGGCCCAGAAATGGGAAGGCTACAACTAGACCCCAAGCAGGGCGCCGCAGCTGCCATGTGGAGTTTAAAACTACGGCGAGCGGAGGACTGAGAGGGTGGGGCAGTTCTGTACCGTGCTGCCTTCCACTGGTTAAGACCTCCAAGAGAAAAGGCCTACCGAGGTGAGGATGCCCCTACTGTCACCTGTAGAGGGGCAGCACTGAGCTGGCCAATATATGTGGTGGTGGTGCTGCTTGTCCTGGCTCTGGGGAAGCGTTCCACTAAGTCTGAAAGACTAAGACATCGCGGGGACTCTCCGCCACCGCCCGCGGCCTGCTCTGCCAGGCCTTCGCGCACGCTGTGCTGGCGCTGCGCCTTCCATTGGCAGACCCGGAGAATCCTCTCTCCGCTGCCACATGGCCAGGCCAAAGCATCAGACACTACCACCATGCAGATTTTAAAACTACAGGGGAAATTGAGCCACAGGAGCTACCATCGCTGCCACACCCACCGCTGCCCCCAAGAATGGGAATCCACCAAAATCAGAGCTCACTACACACCGGGCTCATAGAGAGTGTGGCTTCAGAAATTAGCCTCTGCATCCACAGAAGCTCTACATCCGCAACAAAGAGGACACCATTGAGGGCGGACTCTCCCCATGCAGCCATCACAGCCCGCCCACAATCTTCCCAGCACACCCACCATGCTGGGAGGGAGATGGAGCGCGCTGGTGAGGAAATGGCACGGTGCCTTCCATTACCCACCCAGGCGAGCCCATCCTCCGATGCCACATGGCCAAGCCGAAGCTCTCACCACCACTGCCATGTGAACTTTAAAACTACAGTGGTAATTGAACCACAGGAGTGACCGTCAATATTGCACCTGGCACCGCCACCCGCCACTGCCGCCGAGAATAAAGGAAATCCAACAAGAACAGAGCTCACCACGCCTTGGGCTCAGGGAGTGGGCGACCTCAGAACTTAGCCTCCATGTCTGCAGCTGCTCCGCTCCCACACCGAACGAGACACCTTTGAAGGTGGTCCCCCTGCCTGCAACCATCTCAGCCCAACTGCAGCTGTCCCAGCCTACCCTCCATGCTAGCAAGGAGCTAGCGCGGCGCCTCCAATATGCGACCCCAACACCCTAGAGGGGCCTTATGCCCCGGGTGAGCCAAGTGTCCCAGGGGGCCGAGTGCCCCGGGTGAGCCGAGTGTCCCAGGGGGTCGTGTGCCCCGGGTAAGCCATACCCCCCAAAGGGGAAGGGTGTCCCGGGTGAGCCGTGTGTCCCAGGGGGCCGAGTGCCCCGGGTGAGCCGTGTGTCCCAGGGGGCCGAGTGCCCCGGGTGAGCCGAGTGTCCCAGGGGGCCGAGTGCCCCGGGCGAGCCGTATGTCCCAGGGGAAGCAGTGGGACCCAGGGGAAGGGGCGGTGAAAACCAGAGGAGGAGCGGACTCCATTCATGTGGTCCTGAGATAGTCACCATAAAACAAGCAGACTGCCAAATGAGGAGCAGATTTTATTCATGGGGTCCTAAGATGGTCACCATAAAACAAGCAGATTGTCATATGACAGCGGGGAGGGGAAGGAGACCTGGGGGGAGATAGAACAACCGAGGGACTGGTATGCATGAACATAAGTATAACCAATGAACACAGAACTCTGGGGAGGGAGGGCATAAATGGGAGGGGAGGGGGGGCAATGGTAAACTATGTACACAGAAAATACCTTAATAAAATAAAATTAAAAAAAAAAAACCAGAGCTGCTCTAATGGAAAAGAAAAATCTTGCTCTTAGTAGAAAGAGCTTTGAACTATAAAGCAGATGAATTTTGTCCTAGTTGCGTGAACTTGGGCAAGTCATTTGAACTCTCAGAATTGCAATATACACTCTACAAAGCATCTGCAGCCCTGACTGCACTGGTTTGGCTCAGTGGACAGAGCGTCAGCCTGCAGACTGAAGGGTCCCAGGTTCGATTCCGGCCAAGGGCATGTACCTTGGTTGCGGGCACATCCCCAGCAGGGAGTGTGCAGGAGGCAGCTGACCCATGTTTTTCTCACTCATCGATGTTTCTAACTCTTTATTCCTTTCCCTTCCTCTCTGTAAAAAAATCAATAAAATATATTTAAAAACACACACATCTGTGGCCTATCTAGTGAGAGTCAATTGTTTGTGCAATTTCTTTCTTTCTTTCTTTTTTTTTAATTTCTTTTAGAGAGGGAGGGAGAGGGGGGAGAGAGAGAGACATGGTTGCCTCCTGTTTGTGGGATCAAACCCACGACCTTCAGATGCAGCAGACTGGCCAGGGCGGGCAGCTTCTTTACCACACACTGTCCAGTTGTCTCTGTGCTCACTGTACATGTTATTAACAGAAAGCATGGTTAACTGTTAGTCTGGGTAAAAAAAAAAAAAAACAACTTTTAGCATGTGGCTTCTTCTCTCGGACATGAACACCCTATTCCTTTCTCTGCTTCTTTTTCTCACGACCGATGAATCGTCTTCGCCTCCGAGGGAGCCGTTTGGGTCCGGTTTCAAGCCTCAGAAAAGCTTCTGTGGTTTTGAGACAGTTCTTGGGCTCGGGATCTCCACAGTACATTCATTTCCCCGCTGGGTGGCAGGGCTGAGCCCACGGGATTACCGAATTGTGTAAGAACGAAAAAATTACTCAGAAAAGGGGAAGTTGGGTTAAGCACGCAATGTCCTCTCTCCCTCGTGCTTATAAACATCAGCTCGGTCCAAGTTTCCCCTCACAGGAAAACAGCCATCACCTCTCACCGCCTTGCCACCCTCGCTCTGCTGCACAATTGGACCGGGGCCTCTGCGGAGAGACCGGTTATGCATGTTACCGTCCAACGGAAGGAACTGAGGCTCGGGTTTAAAATCTAACCCTGGGAAGCAACCACACCAGGCTCTGAAGGAGTGGCCCCCGCTGTGTGGGGGGCGGTTAGACAGGCAGGAGTAGAGCGAGGACGATGGCCAGGCACAGAAGGTCGCCAGGGCAGAGAACCCTGGGTGTCTAGCGAAGGACAATTGTGGAGTGGGGCCTCCCCTCCAGGGTGACCTCTCTTCCCCTAGGATACGGCCGGCCTTGTGGTTTGGACCCCCTGACCTTTCCTCCCGGGAGTAACCTTTAGGCCTCAGTTGCATTCCAGCTCCAGGCCCAGAGAAGCCACAAAACCAGAGAAGCGACCCCGTGGCTGACCTCAGGACCAGCTGCGTTGGATCAGGAACTGAGCCTCGGCTCCTTCTGTTAGACTGTAACGTGTGCCCTGGTGCCGTCCAGGCAAGCCCAGCTCCGAAAGGCCACCCCTGGAAAGCTGCTGAGTATTCTATGGAGACCTCCCCAGGGGCCCCCCTAAGGTCTCCACCCTTAACACCCTTGGGAGCCCCGCTGGTGCGGCTCAGGGGTTGAGCGTAGACCCGGAAGCAGGAGGTCGTGGTTCGCTTCCCACTCAGGGCACATGCCCGGGTTGCGGGCTTGATCCCCTGTGAGAGAGGCAGCCTTGTCGATGGTTCTCTCTCATTATTGATGTTTCTACCTCTCCCTTCCTCCCTCTCTGAAATCGATAATAATAAAAGCATAATATGCAAATCGACCGAACGGACCGAACAGTAGAACAAGTGTCTGGAGGACCACGCCGTGACACCCACTGGCCAGCTGAGGCGTGTGTGATGCGATTGGTGGGGGGCCCCGGCCACACTCTGTGGGGCAATCGATGGGGGCACCGTGGAACTAGGGAACTGGTGTGTGTGGGGGCAGACTTGGGCAGAGCCAGGCCAAGGCAGGGGGCGCGGCCGAGGGGCTGCAAGGCAGCCGGTGCCATGAGGGCTCAATAGCTGGGGCTGCTGTTGTGCCCAGATTCCGTGATCCCCAAAGACCAGCAGGGAGCCAAATCCGATGCAGTAAACAAGAGAGCCTCTTCCATGTTAACATGGGCTCCGTCCCACTCACGCCGACCGCATGGCGGACGAGAGTGCGAACTTCCACAAGTCCTGGGGTTTTACTCCGGTGGCGATGTCCCTGCTTTGGCTGACCCTGATTGGTTGGGTGAGGGCTAGAAAGGCCTACCCTTGCACGAATTTCATGCACTGGGCCTCTAGTATAAATATATTTTTTAATCCTTAGGACAGAGGACCCAGGCACTCTTCCTCCTGGGAGCCTTCCCTTCCCCTGCCTCGCCCCTCTCCCCGGCAGATCGTTACCACCAGCCATGAGCTTCCACAGGCCCACGCTCCAAGGGCCTTTCCTTTACCTCCGTAACGTGTATGCTCAGCCCATTTCTCCCACAAATCACTTCTCCCACCGCTGTGATTTTACAAATAACTGTTCTCTTACAGTTTGAGTCTTGGCTCTGAATCCTTTCCTAGCCAGAACCCAAGCACCGAGGTGGCTGAACCCAGATCTGGTCTGGCCTCCCGAGCCCCAAACCAGGAGCCCTTCCTGCCACCCACAGCCGTTCTAGTCCAGGGCCACACCCCTGTCCACGCAGCTGACACTGAATAATAAATGCACTCTATAAAATGCACTCTGCTAGATGCTGTGAAGAAGACAAGGATCTTTTTTTTTTTAAGTCACAGCTCTTCTCTCTAGGAACTCATCATCTGAGAGGAATGAAATTTACATGGAAGGTCCATGTGAGAAATGTAAACAATATGCTACGGAATCCTCAGAAGAGAACGAAATCCTGTGGGTTGCGAAGCAAAAGATGAGGGGATCGGGGATGGAGAAAGATTTCACCAAGGAAAAGTCCTCTGGCTGCCCACCAACAGGCAGAGGCGGGAGGAGGGTCAGCATTCCAGGTAGAGAGGAAAGCGTAAACAAAGGCAGAGAGGATTATGCTGGAGGAACAGTGAGTACTCGGGCTTGGCTGAGATGTCGGGTACATGCGAAGGAAGTAGAGAGAAAAGAGACAGGACGTTTGGTCGTGGCCAATCTGGGGAGGCTTTTCATGCCAAGTCAGAGCATCTGAAGCTGACTCAGTCACACGATGGGTTTGGGAGCCTCACGGGAACAGACAGAAACTCAATTTTGATAGATTTAGTCACGGTCTATAGACTATAGCGTAAATATCAGTTAAAAGCAATTAAAATAACCTAGGCAAAAGTAATAAGGACAGAAATCAGAGTGGTGGAATAAGAGATAAGAGATCGTTCTCGAGTCACTAGAAAGGTAGCTTTCGTAGAACGGGGCAGTGCGCTGGCTGTGGGAATGCCGGAGGAAGGAATCAGAGGCCATTCCTGGATTGTAAGCCTTGATAACAGAGGGAATGCATAACGGTTGCATTAAAAGAAAACAGGGAAGCCCAGCTGGCGTGGCTGGGTGGTTGAGCATCGACCTATGAACCACGAGGTCACGGTTCGGTTCCTGGTCAGGGCGTATGCCTGGGTTTTGGGCTCCATCCCCAGTGGGGAGTGTGCAGGAGGCAGCTGATGATCTCTCTCATCATTGATGTTTCTGTCTCTCTCTCCCTGTCCCTTTAACTCTGAAATCAATCAAAATATATTGCCCTAACCAGTTTGGCTCAGTGGATAGAGCATCGACTTGCATACTGAAAGGTCCCAGGTTCTATTCCAGCCAAGGGCATGTACCTTGGTTGCAGGCACATCCCCAGTAGGAGGTGTGGCGGAGGCAGCTGAATCAGGGTCTCTCTCATATATGTTTCTAACTCTCTATCCCTCTCCCTTTCTCTCTGTAAAAAATCAATATATTATATATATATTTTTTTAGAACTTCTACAAAACCACCTTTAAACATAACAAAATTAAATTGAAATTAAAACATATTTAAAAAGAAACCAGGTAAGAACTGAATTTGAACACAGGGGCAAGATTCCATACTGGACAAGTTAAATCTGAGATGCCAGCTGGAATTCTGGAGACAGACTGTAGGGACAGTAAGGATTTTACATGAGTGATGTACAGATGGGCGAACTGAAGAACAAAGCTTAAAGGGAAAAAACAGGGGGGAGGGGCACTAGGTGGAAAGGGGGAAGGGGAGGGGGCCAAAGACAAGCCCTTAAGAAAGCTTCCCGGGACACAGAAAAAAGAAATTACCAGCAAGGGATTAAAGTCCAAAAGCAAGAGGAATGTTTACATTGTGAAGAGATGGCAGTTTTCAAACTACATAGGAGTCAGGGGGAATCAGGCCTAGAAAAACACTCTAGTTTCCCGTGAAGCCTTGGAAAAAAAAAACAAAAAACTATCCCAGTGGCAGCAGAAACCACATTAAAAGGGCCAAGTTTAGTCAACAGAGAAAGTGGTGTAAGTTTGATCGTAAAGACAAGACAACAAACGGGTGATAACATGAGAAGGGGTCAAATACTAAGGCGACTGTAAGAAATATCTCAAATGAGTCAGCAATAGATCTGAATAAATTAATTCCCCTCTTCTCCCCAGCTTTCCCTAAAGTTGGGGGACTCCTGGATCTCGAATCTTTCCTCATGTTAGTAGGACAATGGGTCCCCGAACAGGAAATGTGGTCTCCGGGTGAGTTTCTGTTTTTAACTTAGGAATAGTTGACACACAACACAACGATCCAGTATTTTTGTATGTTGTGAAATGCTCACCACAGTAAGTCTGGTTAGTGTCTGTCCCACCGTATATAATTACAGCCTTTTTTTCTTGTGATGAGAACTTTTAGAATCCATTCTCTCAGTAACTCTTAAATATGTGATACAGTACTTTTAACTATAAGACACCATGCTGTACCTTACAGCCCCATGATGTGTTTTACAGCTAGAAGTTTATTCCTTCTGACTTCCTTCACCCCCACCTCCAGCAACCACCAATCTGTTCAGACGAGGTATTTTGAATAATTAAAGCTAAACGAGGCCCTGGCCGGGTGGCTGGTTGGTTAGAGCGTTGTCCTGATACACCAGAGTTGTGGGTTTGATCCAGGTCAGGGCACGTGCAAGAATCAACCAATAAATGCATAAATAAGTGGAATGACATTTCTCTCTGCAGTCAATCAATCAATAACAATTCTTTAAAGCTAAACTTAAATATAAAACACTTGAACAAAGTCTCCATCCGAGAGACAACTCTAGATTAAGTATTAAAAATCCTGGCTTTGGCCTGGCCTGCGTGGTTCAGTGGTTGAGCGAACCAGGAGGTCACGGTTCGATTCCCCGTCAGGGCACATGCCCAGGTTGCAGGCTCGATCCCCAGTGTGGGGTGCAGGAGGCAGCTGACAGTTGATTCTCTCTCATCGTTGATGTTTCTCTCTCTCTCTCTCTCTCTCTCTCTCTCTCTCTCTCTCCCTCCCTAACTCTCTGAAATCAATATATATATTGATATATATATATATACACATTTTTTTTTTAAAGAATCCTGGTTTTGAAAAGCGGCTCCACCAGTTACTAGCTTTATGTCTTAGGACAAGTCATTTAATTAAAATAATGCCACTGGCATTAAAGTCCCCTTTAATTCTTAAAGTTCTAAGAACTTTACTGAACCCTTTACAATGCACATCAAACAAGATCCTGCGTGTGAAAGCCCCGAGGCAGCCGCACATTGGAAAGAGTACACACAGTACTCTAGGTCGGACACACCTGGTGCGAGCGGTTGTTCTAAACAGAATCCGTGACCTCGGGCAAATTACTTAACCCTCTGAGCCCGATTTAATCAACCCTGAATCAAAAGGTTATTATAAGAATGAAATGAAACCATCTAACCTAAATCCTTTCTGGGACAAGATGACAAATGAATTTATTGCCAATGAAAGAAGCATTCAGGCTTGTGGCCAAACTGATGACAGTTGCTGGGAAGCAAAATCTCAACGGATCGAGAAAATGCTCTGGAAGAGTTTGCACCTTATTTTATAAATTACAGTCAAAAGAGGAGGTTTTATAAATTACAGTCAAAAATGGATTCCATGGGATGTATTGGTGATAGTTTAGGGAGGTGGGAGAAAGCAAATTGGCGGCGGCGGGGGAGACCTCTGGGGTTGGATAAGAAGGAAAACAACAGCCCTAGCCAGTTTGGCTCAGTGGATAGAGCGTGGGCCTGCGGACTGAAAGGTCCCAGGTTCGATTCCAGACAAGTATGCATGGGACAGCTGATGGATGTCTCTAGCTCTCTATCCCTCTCCCTTCCTCTCTGTAAAAAAAAATCAATAAAATACAGATATTTTTAAAAAGTAAAATGATAGTCACTTCTTTTACTAGGACATAGGTGGGTAGAGGACAGTTGACAGTGACAACATGATAGCATTGACAGAGTTGTAAAGGAATGTTATTGCAGATACAAACAGACAACAGCCAGGCTCGGTTAAGGAAAAGACAGTGTTGTCGGGGAAGATTCTAGCCTAGGACAGGACCACCTGCCAGGAACTGCTTAAAGGGTTTTACTTCCAGACCATCATCTTCTGGGGTGACTTCCGGTCTGGAGTGTGTGAGGCCGCCATGCAGGCCTCCCCTGAGCGGGTCAGGTTTACGCAGTATGTGGCCCCTTTTCACCCGCATCCTAAATAAAATATAATTGAAATAATTATGTAAAGTACTTGCTCAATAAATGACATTTTGAACTCAAAATGCTGCACAATGGTTAATGTATTCTTATTTATCTGGAAATTGGAGGCAATCTCAATCCCACGCTCTCTGTCAAACCTCTGGCTGCCTCTGTCTAACAGGACGTTCCCCGGGGGAACGGGGGAGGGGTGGTTAGTTAAGAGTAAAAGGCCCCGCTGGGGTGGCTCGGTTGGGTGAGGGGTGTCCTGACCTCTGAAAGGTCACTGGTCAGAGCACATACCCAGCTTGATCCGGGGCGCAAACGGAAGCAACTAATTGATGTTTCTCCTCACATCGATGGTTCTCTCTCCTCTCCCTTCTTCTCTCTCTAAATCCAATTTAACAAAAGGGGGGTGGGGGGGTTTAAAAGGGAAGCTTACTCTTTGTGAAGGTGACTGGAGTGATAAAAAGGACAAAGAAAGGGTTGGTTTTCCCTTCAGGGTGGGCAAACTACAGCCCGCGGGCCGGATCCGGCCCGTTCGGCTGTTCTGTCCGGCCCGCGGAGCCGAAAGAGCGGAGGGTTCTCTTGCTCTCCCCTCCGCTCCTTCCCCAGCAGCCCGAGATGAGAGTGCCAGCGTGGTCAGGTTGCTTTTGTTCTGGCCCTCCGGTCCAGTTTAAGAACCCATAGTGGCCCTCGAGTCAAAAAGTTTGCCCACCCCTGGCTTAGGAGCTAGGAGTCTTTAGAGTTCTTACGCGCCTGTCAGGCCAGAGGTTACAGAGCAGGGAAATGCCACCGGGCCCTCGTCTGACCGGGACCCAGAGCTGCCGCGCTTCCCTCCCTGCTCAGCCGCCGGGTCAAGCTGACAAGTCACCCTTTGTTTCCTGTTGGCACCGGGTGGGGAGGGGACAGGTGAGGACGATCTAACCTGCAGAACTGCTGGGCTCAGCCCTAACTTTGCTGTTTGTTCCTCGGGGCCGTGCCCCTTGCCTCCCCTGCACCCCACAAGTGTTTGCACCCTGATTTCAAAACAGGAGTTCACAAGATTTTCTTCTTCCTCCCAGCCAGGAACTGAGAAAGAGGAATCTGGGGGCAGATTTTTTATCCGAATTCCAGGCTATTGGGTGAAAGGTCATAAACAACTCTGTCCAGGAGGGTTCCCTTCCAGAACATGTCTTGGCTGCAGGCCTGGGTGGCAGCGGCTGCCAAACCGAAATAGTTTCTGGCATTTAAGGAAACCCAGGCATTACAAAGAGCAAACAAGAGGTCTGTTCTGAAGGAAAGGAGAAACTGAAGCCCAAGAGAGGAACTCACAGCAAGGGAGAATTGTATTAATTTTTTTAAGTCAATACTTCATCAGTGTGAAGCATCAGCATCCCCTTTTTCTAAGATGTGCCAACTCAACACCACCCTGATCTATGCTACGTCTTCCACCCCCTCAAAATTCACCCACACATCACACATTGTCTCACAACACCGGCTCCTGTATTTCTTGGGAAGCATTTTGGTGTGTCATTTTACATATACTTTCAAACCCAATAAAACTGAAAAATCTCCCAGAAGCCACCACTTGGAATTTTAAAAAATTATTTTTGGGTGAAAGTCTCACCTTGGCTGCTCCAGATAATTCAATGAATATTGTGACTGACCCCAAACTAAGCCAGGCCTCATTGGCCAACTTTTCTGGAACAGGGCGTCCCCTCTAACTCATACATCCTACGGATGGACATGCTCCCTTCTTTGTTCGTGGGAATGGATGCTGTGTGTGCGTGTAAGTGTGTGTGTGTGTGTGTGTGTGTGTGTGTGTGTGTTCCCAGCAGTCCTGATGCCTGATACTTGGCGTGCATAATACTGAGGTTGAGGTGTAACTTGTTAGCCTTAGGATGTCAACCGAGTTAGGGGGTCTGAGGAAGAAGCATTGTTAGCAGCGATGAAAACTTTTTTTTTTTTTTTGCTGATAGGGTAGAATTTCTGCACATTGTAATGCTTTTTACATACTTCCTCATTTCAATTGTGGGGACATTATCTTCCTCTTTCCGGAATAAGAAATGAGGTCATAATCGCCTGATGCCCGGGACACAGGAACTGGAGGTGCTCAAGAATCAAGGAAAAGGAGAAGAATCCCAGCAGCTGTGCAAATTTTTTCGTATCGCATTTATGAGTCAGTTCTCAGGAGTCAGCTCCTAGGGCATTTCGTGGCCAGCAAGGACAGACAGACACCACAGAGGGCAGAGTCAGGGTCTCCTTTGGTTTGACTTAACACCTTCTAGTGACCCTTCTGTCTTCTATTTCCTTTCTCACCCACTTAAATGGGTTAGGAAAAACACTTTTACAAGCGGGAAATTCTTCCTTCAAAAAGGAATATGGTCATCTCACCCACTAATGCTTTGGTTTAAACAAGAGAACTTTCCTGTGTTTAAAACCATATATTTGTTAGAGAGTTCTTGTTCCACTTAATTACGTGTTCATTGGTTAATTCCTGTACACGCCCTGACGAGGGATCAAACCCACAACCTTGGTGTACCGGGACATCGCCCTAACCAGGGACATACCTGGCCAGGGCGGGACCTGAGAGCTTTCCTGCTTTTAACTACGGTAACTGCTAGGCTGGCAGCCAGGGAGGCTGAAGGTTTTGGGTTGCGCCTCTGATTAAGGATTCGAAGAGGCGACGAATACCAAGAAATGAAAGCCACTCGGGAAGAAAGGGAAAAGAGTGAAGCATCCGTTTTTTGCCGCTTTTCCTGGAAAAGCAGCGAGGGAGACGGTCAGAGCCTAAGGGTCACCCCTCGGTGGAGAGGTCACACGGGGTAGCTGGGGAGACAAGACACCGTGTTCCCCAACTTTGCAGGTAGAAACTGAAGCGATGAGGGGATAAGCAACAGGATGTGAACACGCCCTCGCTGTTTCCGTCCCCGAGAACAGACTGCGGGTACGGGGGTGAGGAACGGCACAGCCCTCCAGCCGAGCCCGAGCCCGGAGCCCGGGGGTGGGGTGGGGGGACCAGTCCCACACACCGCTTTTCCAAGGAGGACTTGAAAAGAGGTTTCAGACTGGGGACCGGTCCTCTTTGCCTTCCGAGTTTCTTTGTTTTGCTGGTTAATAAAGATGACGGGTCTCCCTGACCCTGAGCGTGACACCCACCGTCCGTCCGTCCGTCCGTCCGCCCGCCCGCAGCCCCGCTCCTGTGTGCTGGGCTCCGGGGAGGTCCCGGCAGGTGGCAGGTGGGCACGAGGGGCCTCCGAGGGGCCGCCCTGGCCGAGGCGACAAGGAATTCCCCCCTAAGCCCGTTTCCTGTGCCCTGGACGTGCCCGCACCCGCCCTCCGAGGGTCAGCGAAGTCCTCTCTGGGAGCCCAAGGGAGTCCGCCCCGCAGCCCTCGACCCCCTCCCCGCACACCCCCTCCCCCCATCCGCCTCCCCGGGCAGCTCCCCGCATCCCTCTCCCTGCAGCCCCTCCCCAGACAGCTCCCCGCACACCCCTTTCCCCCTGTCCCTTCCCCGGGGCAGCTCCCCGCACACCCCTCCCTGCACACCCCTCCCCGCATCCCTCTCTCTCCCAGCACCCCCCTCCCCAGACAGCTCCCCGCACCCCCCTCCCCGCACCCCCTCCTCGAGGCAGCTCCCCCCGCCGCCTCCCCACGGGCCCCGCACCCCGTTCCCGGGCAGCCCCCGCGCGCCGCTCCCCGCGCCGGCCCTCCGCCCCCCCCCCCCGCCGGGGCCGGGAGCACAACAACCATCTTCCCCGCCAGGAGCACACGGTGTCCACGCTCCGCGGCGGCGGCGCTGATTGGCCAGGCCCCCGGTAAACAAGCGGCGGGCAGCCAATGGGAGGGCTGTGCACGAGGGCAGCACGCGCCGCGGGGCCCGGGCGGCGGGGCCGGCCGGTATAAAGCGCGGTTTCCGGCCGCGGCCGCGGCATCGCCCTGGTTCCCGAGCTCCGAGCGCCCGGCCCCAGCTGCGCCCCCGTTGGAATCGCCGCGTCTTTCCCAAAGTTGTCCGGAGTTTGAAGAGGAAGAGCCTCTTCCGTTAGAACTTTTAAAGCCCCCGCGGATTTAGGGTTCTGTTACCCGCCCCTGATCATGGTGATGTTCAAGAAGATCAAGTCGTTCGAGGTGGTGTTCACCGACCCCGACAAGGTGTACTGCAGCGGGGAGAAGGTGGCCGGCCGCGTGACGGTGGAGGTGTGCGAGGTGACGCGGGTCAAGGCCGTGCGGGTGCTGGCCTGCGGGGTGGCCAGGGTGCTGTGGCTGCACGGCTCCCAGCAGTGCAAGCAGACCCTGGAGTACCTGCGCTACGAGGACACGCTGCTCCTGGAGGACCAGCCCACAGGTGAGCGAGCGCCCCGGGGCTGGGAGGAGAGTGTTCAGCGAACACATGCAGCTTCTGAAGACTCTTTTAAGTTGCCCGGGTTGAGCGGTTTGTGTTGTGTCCCTATATTTTATACATTTGCAAACCTTCCCCCTCACCCCCCAAAAAAGAGGTCAGTTTGTCCTATTTCTTACCTTATTTGATCCTGTGGGAATTTGGCTTTAGCTATTTAAAGATCTTTTTGCATGCATGCATAAGTTACTCTGCTGTTGGATATGACAGCAGCTTAATTTTAAACGCTGCAACAAAAGGCATCAGAATTTCTCAGTTAAGAACTCACCGGGTGAAACTGAGGGGTGCTCCAATATACATCGTGCACGCCGCCCAGGAATTGCTTATAGCTCGGGTGCATTTTTAAGTGGAACCAGAGACCTAATGGCTATCGGATTTCTCTCCCCGCAGGTGAGAACGAGATGGTTATCATGAGACCTGGAAACAAATACGAGTACAAGTTTGGCTTTGAGCTTCCTCAGGGGTAGGTATCAGCAGCTAACGGCATCTCTATCTCAAGATCTCCTCCTCCTTTGCTCTCGGAGAGTATTTTTAAAAATGCCTCCTTTTTCTCCACACAGGCCCCTGGGAACATCCTTCAAAGGGAAATACGGGCGTGTAGACTACTGGGTGAAGGCCTTCCTGGACCGCCCCAGCCAGCCCACGCAGGAGACAAAGAAAAGCTTTGAAGTGGTGGATCTGGTGGACATCAATACCCCCGATCTGATGGTGAGGTTCATTCTCGGGTCTGGGGGATGATACGTCGCTTGTCTTGGGCATTAGAGGGAAACACCTTAGGGGGAGAATCAAGTTCTAAGCCATCAAGGCGGGAGGGAAAGCTGCCTGCTCTAGGTAAAGGCTGGAAAGTGAAGAGAAGCAGAGAGCCCGGCGGAGGTGTGGCCCCGTTGTTTGGAGGGTCAGCCTGCGCACCAAAGGGTCCCCGGTTCGATTCCCAGTCAGGGCACATGCCCAGGTTGCTGGTTTGATCCCCAGTCAGGGCGAGGTCAGGGAGAGTTTGGGAGGCAACCACTATATGCTTCTCGCTCCCTTTCTCTTCCTCTCTTTCTAAAAACATAGTCTTTAAATAAAAAAAATAAAAAGCTGAGAAAGTATTTCCAGAAAGTCTCAAAATCAACCCCCTCTCTTCCGACACAGGCGCCGGTGTCTGCCAAAAAGGAGAAGAAAGTGTCCTGCATGTTCATTCCTGACGGGCAGGTGTCCGTCTCCGCCCGAATTGACAGAAAGGGATTTTGTGAAGGTAAAAGCCTTAACTCCTGACAAAACAGAAGCTGTGGGTTTGAGGGGTGAGGGCAGGGACAGGAGAAAAGTCACCAACTGTACTTAACATCAGCTTCCTCTTTCTTGTTGCCAGGTGACGAGATCTCCATCCATGCCGACTTTGAAAATACATGTTCCCGAATTGTGGTCCCCAAAGCTGCCATCATCGCCCGCCACACCTACCTTGCCAACGGCCAGACCAAGGTGCTGACACAGAAGCTGTCGTCTGTCCGAGGCAATCACATCATCTCAGGAACCTGTGCGTCCTGGCGTGGCAAGAGCCTCCGGGTGCAGAAGATCAGGCCTTCCATCCTGGGCTGCAACATCCTCCGAGTTGAATACTTCCTGCTGGTGAGTGGGGGGAGGGGGCGGTGGGCCTGGGGAGAGAGGTCGGTCATCTGTCAGCACCGCAGTGGGGTTTTCTCCGGACCGCCGGCCTCACAAACGGCCCCCTTCCTTTCCAGATCTATGTCAGCGTCCCGGGCTCCAAGAAAGTCATCCTGGACCTGCCCCTCGTGATCGGCAGCCGGTCCGGCCTGAGCAGCCGCACGTCCAGCATGGCCAGCCGGGCCAGCTCCGAGATGAGCTGGGTGGATCTGAACATCCCGGATACCCCAGAAGGTGAGCCAGACCCCCCGACGTCTTACCCTAGGGCCTGCCTGGGTTTGGAACACCGGGGCGGTCCGGCGTTTCTGGCGCGGGATTCTCACCCCCACCCTCTCTGTGTCCAGCTCCCCCTTGCTATATGGACATCATCCCCGAAGACCACCGGCTGGAGAGCCCCACCACCCCCCTGCTGGACGACACCGACGGCTCTCAGGACAGCCCTATCTTCATGTATGCGCCCGAGTTCAAGTTCATCCCGCCGCCCACTTACACCGAGGTGAGAACTGGCATTTGACCACTTAGGTTTGTTCCAAACCTTCCAGAGGACGTTGCCTTGGAGGGGATTCCTAAACGGGGTTTTCTTTTCGTTCTCACCCAAACTAAAAGGTTTTCTTCTTTCTTGCCTCCCAGGTGGACCCCTGCATCCTCAACAACAATGTGCAGTGAGCGTGCGGGAGAGAAGCAGCAGCTGTATCTACTTGTTTCTTTCCGCCTCTTCCTGGACTCTTACTTTTTCAGAGACCCAGCGGCCTCTGCGGTGGGGGCTGGTCCACCCGGCCTCGGCCTCCTCGGCGGAGGAGGGGACCAGCAGGCAGTCTGGGCCTTGAAGGATGCGCACTCATCCTCAGCCAGCCGCGGCGATGTGATGCGGGGTGTTCGCTACAGATGGGTTGAAAAACCTAGGCCCGTCCCACTTTCTGAGACCGCCGTGAACCTTGAGGCATATTTTGAATGGCCTCCTGGCAGGGTCTTCCCCAGGCTCTTTGCAGGGGGATATATATATATATATAGATCATTATAACGAGACCAGACCATGACCTTCTGCACCGTGTGGTGCAGAATCCATTGCAGCAACCTGGGACAATGGAAAGGGGGAAGAAATCCTCTTCAAAACTTGGGGGAAAGGAGGTTCTTAAAATCATCCTTGCCCGTTGTAAACGTATAGAAAGAAAAAAAAAGTAAACACTCTCCAGAGCTGATTGGGCCTGGACTTTGGAGAGCTTGGGCGACCCGCGGGGAGCGGCTCTCGGGCGGTCTTGGCTCAGACTGGACTGCGGTCTGGCGTTCAGCACCCATGGTCTCCTAAGCCACGTGTGGCGCCCATGGCACTGTGTTCTGTTGCAAACGTCTTTATGTGGGAGAACGTTGTTTTTCTTTTCATGCGACTCCTCGGAATTGATTCCGAGGTGATGCTTTTAGCACTTTAGTTCCTGTCTTTTTTTTTTTTTTCCTATCTCAAAACGTAAGCTAAAACTGGTCTACTATGTGTCTAGAGATAAGCACAAGGACAGATAAGTGTTGCTCGTTACTGTTGAGACTATCCCAGTGTCCAGAATCCTGGAATTCGGACACTCCACCTGTCTGGAGGGGTGGCCGCCACCAGCCCTGCCCCCGGGGACTTCTCCGCACCAAGGAGAAGCGAGGTCAGGGCGCCCCGCCCTGGTCAGAGCCGCCACACTGTTGCCCTGAGAAACCAGAGGGCAGGTCTCCCCCATGCCCGGCTCCCCTCACTCAGTGTTGGGGGGGCGGGGGTGTGGACAGCCCCTCTCGCTGCAGCCTTTAGCACTTTGTTCCCCCTCCCGTGTCAGAGCACTGAGCTCCGCCCTTTTCCGAGCGAGTATGTGGACTGAAGGTGGTTTAATGTTTTTTTTTTAATTGTGTATCTTTTGTATGATTGAAAAAACTATATTTTGTACTTAACCAGATATATTTTCACCCCAAGTAGGGGATATTCTTTATAAAAAATAAAGTTTTTTTAATGGCAAAAACTGTTTTCTTGTCTGTGAGATGGTATTGGCGAAGTTATTAGAACGTGTGCCTAGCCCTGGCCAGGTAGCTCAGTCAAGAGTGTCATCCCGATAGGCCATGGTTGTGGGTTCAAACCCCCTTTCCCCGTCAGGGCGATGTACAAGATTCAACCAATTCATAAATGAGTGGAACAACAAATTAATGTCTCAATAACAGAACACTTGAGTACACTTTTTTAAAAAGTGTGCCTGAAGGAGAGTTTCTCCTACTTCACAAGTCATTCTTGGAAACCCTCGGAGGATTACTGACTGACCCTGGTGACTAGTCAGAGGGGGTGGAGAGCTGAAGAGGGAAGACATTGGAGCTGCATGTGGTCTTGAACAATTCAGTGAGGAGCCGGCTGAGATCTGATGATCTAAGCTTTTCTACGTTTATAGTTAATCATTCATTACTAAATGCCTTCAATTTTTAGTGCATGAGCTTTTAAAAAAACAAGAAAATGAGGTTTCTGAGGGGATTTGGTAGGAAAGGTTTACAGTTCCAGATTTTATCATTTGGCTTCATCATGGTTTCTCCCCAGTATAAACCTGGTTTATAAATTTAAAAAAAGACAATTATTCAGGACTTAAGGATTTAGTTATGAGTATTCTTTTTAAAAAAATATTTTATTGATATTTCACAGAGAGGGAAAGAGATAGAGAGGTAGAAACGTCAATGAGAGAGAAACATCGACCAGCTGCTTCTTGTACACCCCCTACCGGGGATGTGCCCGCAATCAAGGTACGGCATTGCCCTATTACCGGAATCGAACCCGGGACCTTTCAGTCCGCAGACCGACGTTCTACCACTGAGCCAAACCAGTTTCGGCATGAGTATTCTTTTTAAAATTGATTTTTAGAGGGAAGGAGAGAAACAACAATTTGTCCCATTTATGCACTCATTTGGTTGATTTTTTTTAACCGAATGGGGTTTTTGTTAATGTATTTTTTAAAAATATATTTTTATTGATTTCAGAGAGGAAGGGAGAGGGAGATAGAAACATCAATGCTGAGAGAAAATCACTGATTGGCTGCCTCCTGCATGGGGCTTGCAACCCAGGCATGTGCCCTCAACTGGAATCAAACCCGGAACCCTTTAGTCCACAGGCCGATGCTCTATCCACTGA
The DNA here is from genome assembly GCA_963924515.1 of Vespertilio murinus. Lineage (NCBI taxonomy): Eukaryota > Metazoa > Chordata > Mammalia > Chiroptera > Vespertilionidae > Vespertilio > Vespertilio murinus. The sequence goes on from OZ004719.1 coordinate 35,730,259, forward strand.
GCCAAACCAGCTAGGGCTCTTACTGTATTTTTTTTAAGTTTATTTCAGAGACCGAGCAGAAGGGAGAGGGAGAGAAAAACACCAATGTGAGAGAGAAGCATCAATCAGCTGCCTCCTGCTTGTCCCCTACCAGGATCAAGCCCCCCAAACCCAGGCATGTGCCCCGGCTGGAATCATTGGTGCACGTCCCACAACCTTTTGGAACATGGGACAGCGCTCAACCAACGGAGCCACACTGGCCAGGGCTCATTGGTTGATTCTTGTATGTGCCCTGACCTGGGGTCGAACCCGCAACCTTGGGAGAGTGCTTCTCACCAACTGAGCTCCCCGGCCAGGCCTTAAATTCTTTGAAGGCTGCTCCCCTGTTTTACCTCTGCGGTTTATAAAACACTGCGGTTTATAGCACCGAACCTTTCTGAGCGGATAGTCATCATCCAGTCATCATCGTAAATGTTTGCTGAATACTCACCTCCACCCGCAGCCCGGAGGGGATGTTATGCTTCAGCAGCAGTTTCTATTTCTTCCTCGAAGGGTAATGACAATAGATTGACACCTCGTAATTCCACCTCTAATTGAAACGGTTTTTATTATTCCTAAAGGGTGTCTAGGATGAGCAACCCTGGCACGGCAGGCCTGAATGCACTCCTGGTTTCTGGCTCACTTAAACCTCTGTAGGCAGATCTAGTCCAGGCGGGGCTGTTATTTGGGGTTTGGCTTTTCCGTGGGCTTGCACATCCTCATTCCAAACCTCGGATTCCTGGAAACGCATAAAATCACTGTGGATTGAACAGAAAGTGAAATTGGAAAGAGTCTCTCCCGCTTCAGTCTTTGTTTGCTTGTGTGTCTGTTTTTCATTATCGGTAGCTCTTTCCCGGCTCCTTGTTGTGCCTTACCCAGGTGTCAGAGTCTCCTTCACTTTACCCCGCCTCCTCCTCTTCCCGCCTAGCCACGAATTTAGTGGCTCTGCCCTTTTTCAAATCCGAGACCAGGAAACTAGGTCAAAGTTGATGGAAAAGTTTTTTTTTGCAGCTGGTTTTCCAGGGACTGGAGAGGCGGCGGAGAGAGAACAAGGGCAAGCCCGAGGGCAAAGGATGGGGAGGCCCGGAGACAAAGATGTGTTGTTTGTGTGCCCGGTCTGAGAAGGGGGTGACTGGGGCGACAGGGGGTGGGGGGGGAGATCACACACCCAGGTGTGCTGGAGATTTGAGCCTTGAAAAGCCAGAACATACACATCCCGTCCCGTTCCCCACATCCCTCACATCCAGCACCTGCCCCATAGAATGTTCTATGGTGAGGAGGATGCTCTGTATTTGTGCTAACACGACAGCCACGTGGCTATTGAGCTCTGAGACGTGGCCACTGAGACTGAAGAACTGAGCTTCTGTTTTAGGACTTGCTTTAAATGTAACGAGCTTGTGGACCAAAAGGGGCCACGTGCTAACCTCCGGGGGGACCCCCGAGGCAGGCTTGCAAACTCGGAGACCTGACGTAACCACAAAGGATGGTCTGAAATGAAAGCTTTTTAACTAAAAGCAGTTTGTCATGCCCTAGGCCGGGATCTGCCCTGGCATAGACAAACCTTTACCGTAACCGAGCCTGTCTGTTGTCTTCTTTCTTTCTTTCTTTCTTTCTTTCTTTCTTTCTTTCTTTCTTTCTTTCTTTCTTAATTTTTTACAGAGAGTAAGGGAGAGGGATAGAGAGTTTGAAACATCGATGAGAGAGAAACATTGATCAGCTGCCTCCTGCACACCCCCCACTGGGGATGTGCCCGCAACCAAGGTACATGCCCTTGACCGGAATCGAACCCGGGACCTTTCAGTCCACAGGCCGACGCTCTATCCACTGCGCCACACTGGTTAGGGCAATGTCTGTTCTCTCTTTGCATCTATGATAACACATTGGAATGTCCAAGTCATTTTCCTCTTTCCGGACGCCTCAGAGCACAGGCCCTGCTCTTCGGCGACCACAAATCCCCTCGATATCGTTGAGTTCATTGTTGACTGTCTTTTACATCTTGTACCCACCTATTAAAAGATGTACACAGCTCAATCCCAGAGGTTTCCCCACTTTGCTTTCTCTGCCTTTCTAATCTATCACCAGTGGATTTCATGTGGCCCACTTGCCTCCCCTCTTTTGATTGTAATCCTATATAATAAAAGGCTAATATGCAAATTGCCCCCCCCCCCTGACCGGGGGAGTTCGACCAGGGGTGGGGCCAGCTGGCCAACCACCCACAGCTCCTCCCCCTGGCCAGGCCTCCCCGCCATCACCCCCCAATACACGCCCCCTGACCGGGCCAGGCCTGCCAGGGAACCATCCCCTCCTCCCGGCCAGCCCATCCTGATTGGCCCTGATCAGGGCAGGCTGGCTGCACCCCACCCATGTACGAATTTGTGCACCGGACCTATAGCGTATAAAATAAAGTACAAATCTGTCATTCTCTGGAGCATTTTCTCAATCCGTTGAGATTTTGCTTCCCAGCAATTGTCTACTGTTTTGGCTCAGATCAACGAAAATAATTCTTCACGGGTCTGAAGGTTCCTTGTGTTGACAAGCTTCACGTGCTGAGTGATTACCATACTGAACAGCAAAATCTGAGGAGGGAGCCAAGCAGAAAGGACTGTTCCCCCAGAGGAAACTCACCCCTCTCTGAGAGCACAAGAGGGTCCACTGGGGTGGGGGGCGCGGGGAGGGGGGACTGCTACACACAACTTCCTGCTCCCCCCCCCAGAACATTCTCTGTTTGTAGGTTCACGAAAAGATACTTCCTTAGGTACTGGCCCCCCCTGTTTCTCCACCTAAGCGGGCAGTTATGTAGGGACTTCCTTCCCCACCTAGCTCTTCTCATATGCCTTTTCATTGTTAAAGCACTGTAGCTTACCTGAGCAGCCACTGGAGGCAATGCGTTCCTTAGTATCATAGATCCATTAGGTGCAATGTGGTACAGGGAGATTTGAGCGAAGTCAGAAAAAGAAAAAAAAAACTAAAGGAAGAAAAAGCTAAAGAAAGTAAAATGAGCCAAAAAAGGCCAGGACTTCCCCAACAAGGGCCCGGGGCTGCCTTGATGCCTCTGAACCGGTGCAAAACTCACGGAAGCGGTAACTTGGATTGAGGCCTTGGGAGGCGAAAGTGTGGGGGGAGGATCTGACCAAGCAGCTGGTCAGCAAAAAGCAATCCCATGGTCGCTAAAGGGGGTGAAGAGGGGTGAAGGAGTGACTTTTGTCCTTTCAGGGAAGAAAGGAGAGGGAGAGAGAAATAGAAACATCAGTGATGAGAATCATTGATCGGCTGCCTCCTGCACGCCCCCTACTTGTAATGGAGCCTGCAACCCAGGCCTGTGCCCTGACTATGAATTGAACCATGACCTTCCGGTTCATAGGTTGATGCTCACTCACTGAGCCATACCGGCCAGGCACCAGACTACTTTTTAGAAATGGCCCACACCCAGGGACAGGTTAGAGAACGCTCTCCATGGTTTCCAGGGGAGAGGCTATGTAGGGGGAAATCATCAATCTTGGAGACTAAGGGAGGGCTGTGGTCAGGGTCTGGTCTCGACTAGCCGGTGGCTGTTGGGTAGGGGAGCCGACCAGATCACCTGGTCCAGTCAGCCACAGCATCGCTTTGTTGTGTTTTTTTCTGGGCCTGGAGCTGACGTGTAACTGAGGCCCGGATGCTATCTCTAGTCTGACTCTTAAGATTAATTGATGCTGATCAGAACCTCATTGTCTCCAGGGCTTAGTGATTAGGGTAGGTAGGGGTCCTTCCTGCCAGGGAGTAGGAGGCAAGTGAGTTAAGTGGATGAGGCCAGTTCAAGTCAAAAAGAAAGAGCTGAAACCAGTTTGGCTCAGTGGATAGAGCGTCGGTCTGCAGACTGAAAGGTCCCGGGTTCGATTCCGGCCAAGGGCATATGCATGGGTTTTGGGCACATCTCCAGTAGGGGGTGTGAAGGAGGCAGCTGGTCGATGTTTCTCTCTCATCAACGTTTCCCTTCCTCTCTATAAAAAATCAATAAAATATATAAATAAATAAAAGAGAAAGAAAGGAGTATAGTGTGGTAGTGAAGCCAACATACCCTGAGCCAAACTATCTTAAGTTCAAATCTTACTTCCACCACTTGACAAGCTGTGTGACTTCGGGCAACTTGTTTCGCCTCTGTTTGTTTACCTGTAAAATGGGAGGTAACAACGTCTGGGGAAGATTATTGTGAAGATTTTTAAAATACCTGTGAAGTGTTAGAACAATGGCAAGGAAAGTGCTTGTTTCCTAAAATAAAAGAGGATCCATATCCTTCACGCCACCACCAGGCCCGTCCCCACAATTGTTCTTCCTCTCTAACCGATCGCGGGTACGGCCATTCTCTTTGCTCCTCTCAATTCCCTTCCTGTGTTTGGGGACAGACGGTCTGAGGAGAGGTCAGTGTGCAGAGGCGGATTCAGCCCGGAGTTCACTGTGGAAGGGGACAGGCGGACCACTGTGGGGACTCCCAACCCAGGCCAGGCTGAGCCCTCTGGACTCCTTCAGCCTCTCATGGTAAATTCTGGGAGAAGCAGCGTTTTCTCTCTCATACACACAGTGTGCTTCTCAAGCCTCTCTAGAACCACCTGGAAACGAACTGGACTTCCTTAACGTTTTAGCACCCAACTCCAGCAGGAAGCTTTCCCCCATTTGGAGAGGACCGAGGACAGAGGGTGCTGGGTGCACAAGGTGACACTGAAACGCTGGGTCCGGGCGGCCAGTCACTGCCTGGGCCAGTTCAGCGGACACAGGGTTGAATCATCTATGAGTGTTTATTCCAATACTGCCGGCGGTATGGGAGAACAGCAGGTCATCCACAAAACTCTGCTCTCGCCGAAACCGGTTTGGCTCAGTGGATAGAGCGTCCTACGGACTGAAAGGTCCCAGGTTCAATTCCGGTCAAGGGCATGTACCTTGGTTGCGGGCATGTCCCCGGTTGGGGGTGTGCAAGAGGCAGCTGATTGATGTTTCTCTCTCTTCAATGTTTCTAACTCTCTATCCTTCTCTCTTCCTCTCTGTAAAAAATCAATAAAATATATATTTTTTAAATCTGTCTGCACCCCAAACCAGCTGCTTATATGGGTAGAAGGATGAAGATTACCCGGGGAAGTAGGCAGAAGGAATAGGCCATTGGGATTCCATTGTTTGGGCAACAAGGTTGTTTTTTGTTTTGTTTTTTAACATATTTTATTGCTTTTGTAAGAGAAGAAGGGAGAGAGATAGAGAGCTAGAAACATCGATGAGAGAGAAACATCGATCAGCTGCCTCCTGCATACCTTCCACTAGGGATGTGCCCTCAACCAAGGTACATGCCTTGACCGGAATCGAACCTGGGACCTTTCAGTCCCGAGGTCGATGCTCTATCCACTGAGCTAACCCAGTTAAGGCATGCAACAAGGTTGTTAATCTTTCCATGAAAATAGGCAGTTCTGGGATAAGAATGGACCACATTCCAAGATTGACTCCCAGGCCCACGGATGACTCCCAGATCCAGGGGGTATACAACTCCTGGCCAGGTTAGAGTGAGCTTTCTTTCATCAGAATAAAACAATCCTGGTTAACAGAGCATGGTTAGTATTTCTTTTTTCCTTTTTTAAAAATATATATTTTATTGATTTTTTACAGAGAGGAAGAGAGAGGGATAGAAAGTTAGAAACATCGATGAGAGACAATCACCGACCAGCTGCCTCTTGCACACCCCCTACTGGGGATGTGCCTGCAACCAAGGTACATGCCCTTGACCGGAATCGAACCCGGGACCTTTCAGTCCACAGGCTGACGCTCTATCCACTGAGCCAAACCAGTTTTGGCATGGTTAGTATTTCTTATAACGAATAGCTAGTCCCCAAAGTTCTATTTCTGCCCCTAACAAAACTACAGAGAATTCTCACACTCCTTGTTTAGAGGTACTGCATCTCCTTTGATTTTCCCCCGTTGAGGTGGACTAGACCAGCACAAACGCCAGCTGAGGTGAGCCCACTGAGGAGGCCCAGTGGAGCCCACTGAGATTATTCCTGTTAGTCCTGACCCTCCACTTGGCTGGCCCTGCCGTATCCCCTCTGGGCTTGTTATGAAAGGAGCAGAGAATGGACATCCCGAGGCTGGGATTTCTCTGACTACCAAGCGCTCGGTCGTCCCCGGGGACGGGAGGAGAAGGAAGGACACGGGGACACAACTATGGTTCCATGTGCTTTGAGGGCCGGGATGTCAAGCCAGGTCTGTTCTCATTCCTGATTGGGCGATGGAGCTGCCAACCACTTCTCCGAGTCAATCAAATCGTTAGTAAACAGGTTCTTGGAAAAGTCTGGCTGGGTGCCCAGGGTGAATATTTTTAACCTCCTGGACAGATGGACAGAGGAAGGATTTCAACCGCTGGCAGGGAAGGTGGGGTCATGAGAACTGGGCTGCCCTTTTAAGGTGCTGGGGTGAAAGACCTCTCCTTCTCCCCTTCACCCAAGTCCCGACTTCCTCTGTCACCTGTCCGCACACAACGAGTCCTTTCTTTGTCTCCTGGTCTCCCGTTGCTATTCCTGGTCTTTCATGCTTGACTCACCTGCCAACTCTGAGAAATCTTTGGTTTCTGTTCCAGACCACGAGAGGTTAGCTCCGTATCGGCGTCGATCAGGGGAAAGGAGGCCGAGCAGTGACCTTTGCTTCCCGGGAGAGAGGCAGAGCCTGCCAGTGGTACGCGGAGGCTTCTCTTCAGTTCTGCCTCCCCACGCTGCCCTGGAGGGGAGCGCCGAATTCCCCTGCACCCGCACGCACCGCTCTGCCCCCAACTCTTGGGAGCAGAATTGGAGGTCTTGGGAGCCCAGATTTGGGCCTCATATTCCTTTGGCAAGTGAAGGAAGTGTTAGAGGCCTGGCCCGTGTGGTTCAGTTGGTTGAGCTTCAGCCTATGAACCAGGCACATGCCTGGGTCATGGGCTCAGTCCCCACGAGGGGGCATGCAGGAGGCTGTCAATCAATGATTTCTCTCATCATTGATGTTTCTCTCTATCCCCTCTTTTTTTCTCTCTCTGAAATCAATAGAAACACACACACACAGACACACACACACAGACACACACACACACACACACACACACACACACACACACACACATATATATATATATATATATATATATATATATATATATATATATATTTTTTTTTTTTTTTTAAAGGAAATGTTAGAGGTCAGAGGAGCAAATCAGGGGCCCGTAGGTGGGGACAGCTTGCAGACATTTAGAAACCTATACAGTTTCTTCCTAAACATTTAAATTATGCCCCAGCTGGTTTGGCTCAGTGGATAGAGCATTGGTCTGCAAACTGGGGGGTACCAGGTTTGATTCCAGCCAAGGCCATATGCCTGGGTTGGGGTTCGATCCCCAGTGGGGGGCATGCAAGAGGCAGCCAATCAAGGATTCTTTATCATCATTGGTGTTTCCACCTCTCTCTCCCTCTCCCTTCCTCTCTCTGAAATCACTGAAAACATATTAAAACAATTTTTGGAACTGATTATAAACATTTAAAAACCAACTTTTCACTAAAAGTGACTGCTCCAGCGTCTCTTTAAAAGCAGTCACATTTGAACACGCACAGTGTCTTGGCATCAACCTGCTGGAGCTGAAGGGGGCAGGCCCGCTCTCCCCGCCAGTTCTCACCGTCCCCAACCGCATTAAACCACCTGCTTCAACTCCGGCTCCAGCATCCTGCCCGCCGCCGCCTGTGGCCCCTCTGCGCTGAGTGCAGCTTCTCCGTTACTCCCTCTGAAGGCCTTTCCGAGGAGGGAGAGCGAGCCACTTCCCCAGGACTCCGGAGCAGTCCGCACAGTCCGTTACAAGACAGAAATGTCTTCCAAGTATGTGTTTTAGGTTTAAAAAGTGAACATTCTTATGTATGCTATATACTCTACTTGTATAGTTTTTTATTTTTATATTGTTGAAGTCCATTTTTTTGTTCTTTTTAAAAATATATATATTCGGTGAGCCGTGTTCCCCAGGGGGCTGTGTGCCCCGGGTGAGCCGTGTGCCCTGGGGAAGCGGTGGGACCCGGAGGGTGGGGGGGTGTGAACCAGAGGAGGAGCAGATTCTATTTGTGTGGTCCTGAGATAAAACAAGCAGACTGCCAAATGAGGAGCGGATTCTATTCATGTGATCCTGAGATAGTCACTATAAAACAAGCAGATTGTCAAATGACAGTGGGGAGGGGAAGGAGACCTGGGGGGAGATAAGAGAACAACCGAAGGACTGGTATGCATGCATATAAGTACAACCAACGAACACAGAACTCTGGGGAGGGAGGGCATGTATGGGAGGTGGGGGGGGCAATGGTAAGCTATGTACACATATAATATCTTAATAAAATTTTTAAATGAAAAAAAATATATATATATTTTATTGATTTTTTTACAGAGAGGAAGGGAGAGGGAGAGAGAGTCAGAAACATCGATGGGAGAGAAACATCGATCAGCTGCCTCCTGCACACCTCCTATACTAGGGATGTGCCGGCAACCAAAGTACACACCTTTGACCGGAATCGAACCTGGGACCTCTCAGTCCGAAGGCTGACACTCTATCCACTGAGCCAAACTGGTTAGGGCTATTTCTGTAGTTTTAGTATAACAATAATTTACCTCCCCACCAAATCTGAAAAGTAAAAATCGGCTCTCTGGACGATGTGCCATGTGTATTCTGTGGCTCCAAACACACCTCCCCAATGTCACCCGTGAATAGCCCCGTTCAAGCAGCACAACGCGAACGACAGAGGCAAAGCGAGGCGTGGAAGGGAAGACGTGGAGATGGGAGGAGAGTCAAGAAGAGGAAAAGAATCTCCAAGACACTGAGTCTGAGGGGCAAGCTCTCTCTGACCCGAAGTCAACTCTCCTGGCCTGGGGCAGGTCAGCCCCCGAGACGTTTGGAGTCACCCTGACGGCTCTGGGCAGGTGTCAGAGTGGTGACTCAGAGTGAAAAGCAAGAATCAAAACAAGAGCCAGGCCAAGTAAGGGAGAGGTGAGGAGCTGAGAGCAGCCAAGTGTGGTCAGACAGAAAGAAAGGTCTCGGGACCAGGAGAGGCACGTGGGGATAGGGAGCTGAGGGCATTTGCCCTTTCCCCTACTGTGCCCATCTTTGCTTCACTTCCTCTTACCGCCCCGGGTAAGAAAAATGGGTAGAGTTACCCTGATCACCTTAGATGAGAGAATTCCTTTTCCAGAATGGCTGCGTCTCTGGCCGTCGCAGAACAGAGGAGGATAAGCATCAGTGTTCTGGGCAGACACAGAAAACTGGGAACCAGCTACGGTTATGGGAAGTATTACTCATGCTCTGTTAACCATGATCGCCCTGTTCTAGTTAAAGCACATTCTAACCTGTCTGGGAGGTGTACGCCCCCGGGACCTGGGAGCCTGCCTACCTTGGCATGTGGTCCATCCCCGTGGAATTGCCTAACGTGGAGAGATGAACAACCTTGTTGCCCAAACAATGGAGTTCCGCCCCAGTGCCTTCCCCCCCCCCACTTTACCTACCCCCCCCCCAGATTCCTGTTCCCCCATGTACTCTTTGTCCTACCCTAATATAGCAGCCGGCTTACGGTGGGGGGCAGCGCAGATGTCTGTGGGTGACCTGCTGCTCCCCAGTACTGCCAGCGGTTTTGGAATAAAGGCTCCCACAGGATTCAGCCCTGCCTCTGCTCAACAGGCAGCCCGGGCCCACTGGCTGTCCAGTGACTCCAGAGCTTGCCTCCGTGCACAAATGGGATCTTACCTCTTTTCTCCACGATCGGAGCTAGCCCAGATCAGTGTCCCAGGCTGAGGTGAGCTCATTCCCTCCACCCCTTCCATAAGGCAAAGACAAGCCTAACTAATCTCCTCCTGTTCCAACACTGTCCACGCTGCCCTGCGAGTAACAAAGCGTTAGGTGTCCGGCCGGCGTGGCTCAGTGGTTGAGCATTGACCTATGAACCAGGAGGTCACGGTTTGATTCCGGGTCAGGGCACGTGAAACAATGGCAGCCGATCAACGATTCCCTCTCAACATTAATGTTTTTATCTCTCTCTCCCCCTCTCCCTTCCTCTTTGAAATCAGTAAGAAATATATATATTAAAAAAGAGCGTTAGAGTCCTGCCTGGTTTATCTCAGTGGATAGAGGGTCGACGTGCACAGGCTCTCAGGTTCAATTCTGGTCAAGGGCACAGGCCCAGGTTGCAGGCTTGATCCTTAGTGTGGGGTGTGCAGGAGGCAGACAATCAATGATTCTCTCTCATCATTGATGTTTCTATCTCTCTCCCCCTCTCCCTTCCTCTCTGAAATGTGTGTGTGTGTGTGTGTGTGTGTGTGTGTGTGTGTGTAAAAAAGAGCGTTAGAGACAACACTAGGGTATTTTCTCCCTTTGTCTGTTGTACACCAAGAGAAATGGAACCACAGGATGAGGAAGAGTCAGGGAGACAAGGAGCCTGGTTGGGGAAGTCCAGCCCTCGGCTGAAGGTGCTGGAGGGGAGGAGGTGTGGGAGTGGACAACAGCCCAGAGTCAGAGGTCCTGGGGACAGCGCCTCCGCATTGGTCATGGCCAGTCTGAGAAGTCCCTGGATTCTGTCCTCCCAAGTCTTGGGTTCCCGAGCTGATTGCACTTAGCCCCTCAGTTAGGGTTGGATCCTTGTCTTCACAGTGACTCCTGGTAGGGTCGCAGGAAAAAAACCTTCATTCCCTCCAGGGTACAAAATAGCAAGTTAAGTCCCATTGGGGACAAGGCAAAAGCATTTCTGAGGTGATAGAGGGAGCTAGAGTTTCTTATTTCCAGCTTTCTGGTCCCAAATAACCTGGCCCAGGGCGGGGAAGAGCGGGAGAGAATGGGGGTGTGCCTTGCCTTGGCCAGGTGGCTCAGCTGGTTGGAGCGTCATCCAGTACACCAAAACACTGCGGGTTCAGATTGGGTCAGGCATGTACCTAGGTTGCAGGTTCGATCCCTGGTCAGGGAGGGAATGGGAAAAACCAATCAATGTTTCTCTCTCATATTTATCTCTCTCTCATATCAATAAAAGCATAACCTCAGGTGAGGATAAAATAAAAATAAGCCCTCCCAGTGTGGCTCAGTGTTTGAGCATCAACCTATGAACCAAAAGGTCACGGTTCAATTTCCAGTTGGGGCACATGCCCCGGTTGCAGGCTTGACCTGCACCAATTGATGATTCTCTGTCATCATTGATGTTTCTCTCTCTCTCCCTCTCACCCTGACCAGGTAGCTCATCATCTAGTAGGTTAGAGCATTGTCCCAATGCACCAAGGTTGCAGGTTGGATCCCCAGCCAGGGCAGATACAAGAACCAATCAATTATACATATGCTAGAGGCCTGATCACGAAATTTGTGCAAGAGGCTAAGCCCTTGCAGCCCTGGCTTTGTCCAGAAGGTCACCTGGAAGGATGTCCGGAGGGTCGTTCGGCTGTCCAGTCTAATTAGCATATTACACTTTTATTGCAGATCATCAATAAAATCATATGTGTACATTTTCAATATATTTTTATTGATTTCACAGAGGAAGGGAGAGGGAGAGAAACATCAGTGATGAGAGGGAATCATTGGTCAGCTGCCTCCTGCACACCCCCTACTGTGAACCAAGCACACAAGCTGGGAATGTGCTCTAACCAGGAACTGAACTGTGGCCTGCTGGCTCATAGGCCACATGCCCAGGTCGACACTCAACCACTGAGCCATGCTGGCTGGGCAATAAAATTATAAAAAAAAGAACCAACCAGTGAATGCATAAATAAGTGGAACAGCAAATTAATGTTTCTCTCTCTAAAAAAATGTATATAGCTGAAACCAGTTTGGCTCAGTGGATAGAGCATCGGTCTGCGGACTGAAGGGTCCCAGGTTCGATTCCGATCAAGGGCCATGTGCCTTGGTTGTGGGCACATCCCCGGTGGGGGGTGTGCAGGAGGCAGCTGGTCAATGATTCTCTCTCATCGATGTTTCTAACTCTCTCTCCCTCTCTGTGGAAAATCAATAAAATATATTTAAAAAAATAAAAATAGCCGAAACCGGTTTGGCTCAGTGGATAGAGCATCGGTCTGCGGACTGAAAGGTCCTGGGTTCGATTCCGGTCAAGGGCATGTGCATCGGTTGCGGGCACATCCCCGGTAGGGGGTGTGCAAGAGGCAGCTGGTCGATGCTTCTCTCTCATCGACATTTCTAACTCTATCTCTCTCCCTTCCTCTCTGTAAAATATCAATAAAGTATATTTCAAAAAATAAAATAAATAAAAAATGTATATATAGGGTTTTGTTTTGTTTTGTTTTGTTTTAAGTGAGCCTCACTAGGGGAAAGGTTACTAGAGGAAGGGTTACCACTGGCCTGGCCAGATTAGGTAGCTGAGCTGCCCCGTTCCTCTCCGTCTCCTCTCTCTGCTTTGTCCTCTGGCCACAGAGATCCGAGGGGGGTTAGAGGGACCTGCCCCCCTGGCTCCTTCCTCAGGCAGACCTGCCGGATTGGAGCACTAGCTGTGACCTTGAACTCAGCTATAGGAGTCATTTCCTTTCTCGCCGGTCGATGGAATTGCTGATTCTCCTACTCCTAAGCTGCAGCAGGTTCTTGGAAAGGACTGGCCGGCCGCCGGAGTTATCTTTAGCTCGCCCCACGCTCAAAATAAGACGGGAAAATCCAGCAGATGGAAGGAGTTCAGCAGAAGCTGGCCACGTCCTGCCTGACCTTTGTTCCCAGAACCATTTGGGCTCTTGCAGGTGGAGCAGCGTCAGCGTGAAGGACTCCCGGTGGGCGCTCCCGATCCAAGCTCTGCTTCATTCATGAGGAATCTGAGGCTCGAGACGGGACATAACTTTTCCCAAGGACACCGAGCGGTGGCGTGGGGACGCCAGGACACACACCAGGACTTTGCCCGGCTGAGACGACAGCCCTTCCCCTTGGGGCAGTGCACCCCACCTGCCCTTCCAAGTCCGAGCAACAGTAACAATGAATCAGGAAAATAATTGTCTTTTCCTCACCAAACCCAGGGTGTCCTGCCCCCCTGACACCTGCCCCTCCAATGTCCTTGGTCTCCACTCCCCGTCTTCCCAGCGTCAAGCTGCATCCGGGCCCCCCCGGGCTCTCCCTCAAGCCACCTGAGACCTGCAGCTACATTTGCAGACCCCACTCAACGCTTCCTGCTCGGGTGGGAGGGCCCGGGAGACTGGCCACGGATGCTGGGGAAGGAGAGGACCCCTGCCAGGGAACCTACCTGCCCGGGGCCGGTGCAGCCCAGCCCGTGGGCCTGGGAGCAGCAGAACCGGCCCCAGCCGGCGCCCCACGCCAGCCCAGCAAGCTCCGCACAGACCCTCGCCGAACGTCTTTATTTATTTTTTTTTAATATATTTTATTGATATTTCACAGAGAGGAAGAGAGAGGAATAGAGAGTTAGAAACATCGATCAGCTGCCTCTTGCACAGCCCCCACTGGGGATGTGCCCGCAACCAAGGTACATGCCCTTGACCGGAATCGAACCTGGGACCCTTCAGTCCGCAGGCCGACGCTCTATCCACTGAGCCAAGCCGGTCCCGGCTCACTGAACGTTTTTTAGAAGAGGGCCTCGACGCCTCGCCTCCCTCTTGGTCCTCCAGGGGAATAGCAGCCCTGACTGTTTACTGTGCCTTAGCAACCGCGGCCCGCCCGCCGACAGACAGAGCCGCGGAAAGTGGGGGAGAGGTCACTGGAAACAGACTCGAGCTCATGCCTGGAACCGCCGGAATCCGGGAGGCGGCCGGTCCCATGCCTCTGGCTGCCTTCCGCCAGGCCACCTGCCAGCAGAGCCGGGAAGCCAGGCAGGAAGGCGTTCAAGAATGGCCCGGTCTTGCCCGGGCTGGTTTGGCTCAGTGGATGGGGCGTCGGCCTGCGGGCTGAAGGGTCCCAGGGTCGATTCAGGTCAAGGGCATGGGCCTTGGTTGTGGGCGCATCCCCATTGGGGGGTGTGCAAGAGGCAGCTGGTCGACGTTTCTCTCTCATCGATGTTTCTGACTCTATCCCTCTCCCCTCTTCTCTATAGAAAATATCAATACAATATATATTTTTAAAATGGTCTGGTCTTTCTGGTAGTTTGTCTTTGAGGTAAGACAGCTGATCCCTAGTGATCACTAACCTTTGTCCTCCTGTCCCCTGCTCCAGGGGCAGAGGGTGTGTGTGTGTGTGTGTGTGTCTGTGTGCATGTGTGTGTGTGTATGAGGTGTGTGTACAGGGGGTGGGGGGACAGGGAGGGCTGGGATATGTGTTCCTCCTCTACTTGTCTTGTGTCTAGAATCTTCTTTGTTCCCATTCTTTAAGTTCCCAGGCTGGCATTGGCGAGATACAGGGTATTGTCTACAACACCAACAAAGACACAGATATGGCTGGCCAGGTTTGCAGAGGGGTGGGGGGTGGGGAAAGGTTAGGGTTAGGGTTAGGGTTAGGGTTAGGGTTAGGTTTTTCAGTGCCTCGGTTCTGTTTCTTGCGGATTTCTCCCTAGTCATCCCACGGGCTATAGTGTGACTGGGAAACCCCAGGGGCGGGTGCTCTCCCCACCCCCACCCCCTTACAACACCTCACCCAGCTCCGAAAAGAAACACATCAGTCATCGCAGGTTACTCAGGAACTGGAATGTTCTGTTTCTCTTCCAGTTTCCTTCTCTGTTCTCTTGGCTGCTTTTCCCGCAGCACCTACTGCTGTGTCCAGACCCGGCGTTGAAGGGGCTTCTCTCAGTAGGTCCCCGCCCCCTTCACTCTGCAACGGGGCCAGGGTGTGCCAGCCCGAATATGGATGAAAATTTCTTTTTTATTTTGATTTTATTTCGATTGATTGATTTGAGAGAGAGAGAGAGAGAGAGAGAGAGAGAGATGCAAGGATTTGTTGTTCCACTTATGTGTGCATTCTAATATGTGCCCTGACTGGGGATTGAACCCACAACCTTGGCAGAGCAAGGGGAATTCTTTTAGTGCACAGCGGACCTTACCAACTGCGCTATCGGGCCAGGGCGGGGAGTTTCCTGCAGGTTCTCCCCGCGTCCTGTCTTTATGGCTGTCAGAGGTGCAGTCAGGGTGCTATCTGTGCTCGCTCCCGATTCAGCCCCCGTTCTGCACACGCAGCGGGCTTGTGACTGCTGCATGGCAAGTGGCCGGGGCCAATCAGCTCATGGAGGGCTTTCTCGGAGCCAATCAGAGCCCAGGGAAGTGACCTCACCCAAGGGAGCGCCGTGTAGGCGAGGAGGCATCTCTCAGAGCTGAGTGTCCCTAAATCACTCCACTCCGCTCCACCCTCCTCAGATCCTGTAAAGCGACACCACCTACCTTCCTCCCAAAGAAGGAAGTGAGAAGGGCTCACTAAATCCCACATAGGAAGAACAAAACAACACAACACCGCTGCCACTGAGCCTCGCAGTGCCCCTAGAGGCGGAAAACAGAATACCCAGTGGGCCTCACCTACACACACAAACCATTCAAAGCCGGGGCGGCCTGGGGCCTGGAAGCCAAGCGGGTGGGGGTGCTGAGGAAGCACCTCCTCCCTCTTCCCTCGCCACACCTGGCTTTCTTCACTCTCCCCACAAAAATAGCTGCAGTCGCTTTCTGTAAACAAGGACAAGCTCAAGGCCAAGTGTGGGAAAGAGAGGGCCTGCATCCCTGTGGACACACGCGGACACGCGGACACGCACAATCCCGGCCCGTGGCCAGGGGCTCAGACGTCAGCTGACCTTCAGGCCAGCGCTGTTCTTCTCTGCTGCTCTGCACAGCCCCTCAGACGAGCTTCTCGAATGTTCCCGGCAAGGCCAGATGGGGAGCATGTGTGTGTGTGTCCCATGGGGTGGGCAGGAAGAGAAAAGAACAGGAAGGCCATAACACATACACACACACACACACACACACACACACACACACACACCATATCCCACTGGACTCGGACAGGTCGGGAGAGAATGGCTCGGCGAGGCATCCCCTTCATTCCCCCAGCCCTCTCCCAGCAGGCCTCGCCCTGAACAGAAAGACAGATTTTTTTAAAAAAATGTTTTTATTTAAAAATATAAGACTGGCCTTAGGCCTCCTACCTGCTCCCACCCCCAATCACCTCCACGAAGAACTATAAAAAGTGGGGAAGGGCACGTGAACAGCTGTCTCAGCCTCACAGCCCCACCTCCTTCCTCCCTGTCATACAAGGAGACATCGGTCCTCTGCCCTTTCGCCAGGATCTCAGAAGTGACACCAGAGCCGAAACCGGTTTGGCTCAGTGGATAGAGCGTCGGCCTGCGGACTGAAGGGTCCCAGGTCCGATTCTGGTCAAGGGCACGTACCTTGGTTGCGGGCACATCCCCGGGGGGGGGGGGGGAGGGTTGAGTGCAGGAGGCAGCTGATCAATGTTTCTCTCTCATTGATGTTTCTAACTCTCTATCCCTCTCCCTTCCTCTCTGTAAAAAATCAATAATAAAAAAAGAGGTTATAGGAACCTTTAAAGAAGAAGAAGAAGAAGAAGAAGAAGAAGAAGAAGAAGGAGGAGGAGGAGGAGGAGGAGGAGGAGGAAGAGGAGGAGGAGGAGGAGGAGGAGAAGGAGGAGGAGAAGAAGTAATACAGGGTAGAGGGAGGGGAGGGGTAGAAAAGGGAGCTCTGTCGCCATTCTCCATTTCCATCTCCATCAACCAAACAAACAGGTGATCTGGACACTGAGCAAAAGACTTCGTTGTCCACAAAACCAAGCAATAGGGACAGTGTCTCTCTGTGCCCTAACTCAGAAAGATACGAAAGTCCTGGGGGCTTTTTAGGGTCCTTATTCAGTAGATAGCTTCATCCATATTGTCATCACTGTCAACCCCGAAGTCCTCTCCATTGTCGAAATACGACATGATGTAATCCGTTTCCTGTAACACAGAGTGAAGCCAGGCATGCTCTTGGCGTTCCCCTTCCTCCCTGTGGACCAGGTCCCTTCCCTCCTACCCACACCAGCTAGGCCGGAACCCCTTCCGGCGGTGGCTGGCTCTGTGGGGGAGCCTGCGGACACAGACGGCGGGGGCGCTATCTCCGTTGGCCCCCCAGCCCTGTGAAGAGAACATCCCTGGTGATCAGAGTTGAGATCCCCAGAGCTGATGAGAGCAAGGGAACACGAGGGCAAGAGAGAGGAACCGCGGGCGGAAAGAGATCTCCTCACCTCTTCGTGTTCTTCTTCATCGTACTCCTCTTCCTCTTCCTCTTCCTTCTCTTCCTCTTCTTTCTCCTCGTCTTCCTCTGAAGTTACTTCTTCCTCCTTCTTCTCCAGAGTCTTTTTTTTTTTTTAAGATTTTGTATTGATTTTTAGAGAGAGAGTAAGGGAGAGGGAGAGAGAAACATCATTTAGGAGCTGCCTCCTACATGCCCCCCACCAGGGAGTGAGCCCACAACCGGGGCATGTGTTCTGCCTGGGAATAGAACTAGCAACTTTTCAATGCACAGTCAGTGCCCAACCAACTGAGCCGCACCGGCTAAGGCCTTCTCCAGGGTCTTATGTGAAGATGAATAAGAAGACAAACTCAGACGCAGCGCACAGAAGGGAAAAGTGAGGCACACGTGGCCGAACAGGGCCTGGGCCTGGGGCTCAGCTGGTCTCTGTGCACACTTCCTCTTACCTCTAGTTTCTGTATTGTTTCCTCTTTATCTTCTGGGGTCTTGGGGGGTCTCTTGGGAAGCAGAATGGTGGTCCCTGGTGAGAAGAACAAAAATTGAACCATCAGCCCTAATGGATTTGGCTCAGTGGATGGAGCATTGGCCTGTGGACTGAAGGGTCCCAGGTTCGGTTCTGGTCAAGGGCATGTACTTTGGTTGTGGGCACATCCTCAGTAGGGGGGCAGGGGAGGGGTTGTGTGCAGGAGGCAGCTGATCGATGTTTCTCTCTCATAGATGTTTCTGACTCTCTATCCCTCTCCCTTCCTCTTTATAAAAAAATCAATAATAGCTGAAACCGGTTTGGCTCAGTGGATAGAGCGTCGGCCTGCAGACTGAAAGGTCCCGGGTTCGATTCCAGTCAAAGGCACATACCTTGGTTGTGGGCACATCCCCAGTGGGGATTGTGCAAGAGGCAGCTGGTCGATGTATCTCTCTCATCGACGTTTCTAACTCTCTATCCCTCTCAATTCATCTCTGTGTAAAATCAATAAAATGTTTGCTTTAAAAAAATCAATAATATATACATTTTAAATTGAGCCATCAGCCTGGTGGGTGTGGCTCAGTGGTTGAATGGCAACCTATAAACCAATTCTTGGTCAGGGCACATGCCCGGGGTGTGGGCTCAATCCCTGGTAGGAGGCATGCAGGAGGCAGATGAGTGATGAATCTCTCTCATCATTGATGTTTCTATTGCTTTCTTCCTCTATGAAATAAAATTATATATATATTATTTTTTTAAGTGAACCATCAGAGCAAACTTCCTACATTTCTACCACCTTCCTGCAAAGACCACGTCACTCTGCTGCCCTCATGTGGCCGCCAAGGTGTCCAGCAACAATACTGGGCGCTTCGAGTAGGACTGGGAGGGCAGGAGGAAAGCTCTTTCCCCTTTTTCCAGAGGCACTCACGCTCCTTCTGTAGCTTCCGCACTCGGATCCTCAGCTCCCGGGGCAGGCGTCGCCAGTCTGGGAACAGAGGGAAAGCAAAAGTCAGCAGGACCCGGCCTGGGGTGCAGGGGGCCTCCTGTGAATGATGGCTGGCTTCAGAGAAAGGGTTGGGGTGAAGGTGAGGAGGAAGGGGTCGGGTCAAAGCTGCTTGGAACAAAACTGTGGCTTGGATGCCTCCAGGGGAGCGAGGGCTGGTCAGCCTGAGAGTGTCCACTAGCGTATGTGAGGGTCCAGTTTGTAAATACTGAGTGGGGTGTCGGGGGACAGAAGAGGGTGCATGGGGCGGCAGCCAGTGTTGAGACACTTGAACGAAGGGCAGTCAGAGAAAGGACCCACCACCTACCAGGGTTCCAGTCGATGGCACTGTCGATCGGCCCCGACATCTGGTATTTGTCCGAGTAACGCTCCACATCTGAGGGGTCAGAGGCCAAGGGTCAAAGTTTATCCTTTCCGAGGCCTGGACCAGGGTTGTTCCGGAGGGCCCAGCCCTCTCAGTCCTTGGGAATTGTCTGTCCCCTCAGCCCACACCCTCACCCAGGCGTCAGCTTCAGGGAGGGCCTTCCGCCGTCTGGTACCATGTCCCTTTGCCACCGGAAATTATGATTTTTGTTTTGTTATCTCCCTTACCCCAAAGGCACGGGCCTGGCAGGAGGCGGCGTCACGGTAAGAAGGACACCAGAGAGCAAGGAACAGAGTTCCCTCTTCCCTTTGCCCCTCGTCCCTGGGCTAACTGCCACGCGCCCTTCCTCTCTGAGCTTCCCTTCGAGGGAGTACGTGCCTCCACCGCAGCCCATGGACATCCCCTGGCCCAGGCCTCCCACGGCACCCCTCCCCCAGTCCCTCTTGGTCTCCCCGACTTCTCCGCGACCCTCCAACCAAAAAGGGAGCCCTCTCGTTAGTAGGGTCTCTCAGAGGCCTAACACCAGCCCCCCTTCTGATCGGTTGGTGCCTGTAATGTCCAGATTGTTAAAAATTATAATACGTCCCCCCATTTATACGTCTCTAGACTATTGCGAAACACAAAACAAATCATGGACACTGTTGTGTGTTTGGAATTCAGGGGTGATTGTTATGATCTCCCCAGTCTGGCATCCCTGGCCCCCCAGTGGCATTGCCCCCTGGAGGCACTCAGGAGGTGACCGGAGCATCCGACTGACCTCTCTTGGGGACGGCGGGCCGGATGAAGTAGGGGAGCTGCCTCATGGCCCCCCGCAGCTCCTGCTTCAGCGCCAGGACGTACTCCCCTTCCTCCCCGGAGGGCAGAGGCACCGGGCGGAACTCCAGGGGCTACGGAGGCGAGGGCAGGGGTCAGTCCGAGAATGGAATACAAACTCGGGTGGGGGAAGGGGGGGGTGTCTCCCCCAGCTCAACCTCAGGCTCCTGCCGAGCGAAGGGCCAGGAGAGAGAAGGGGAGTAGCACAGCCTTTTGAAAGCTGGGAGCCAGGCCTGAGAACTCAGGGTAGACACCTTGCCTGGAGACGTCCATGTGAGCTGGGCGCACAGAGGCAGGGAGGAGCAGGGGGAGGACGGTTCCAGGATGGCCCCGGAGACATCGGCCAGCCAGGGCCCGAGGGAGGACGCCTCCTGGGGAGGGAGGGAGGGAGGGAGGGAGGGCAGACACTCACGGGGAAGAGCGGTGAAGGCTGCAGGGTGGGCGGGGGCAGAGCATCCCCCTTCCCGATGCCCACGGCCTCCACGTTGAAGGTCAGCTGGCCGCGGCCCCGGCCCCGGCCCCGGCCGGCCATGGTGGGAGAGGCCTGGGTATTCAGAGATCCGAAGAGAAACACCTGGTGAAGACACAAACAGAGGGGAAAGGGCAGCAGATTGGGGGGGAAACCGGGAGGTATAAGACGCGCAATCTGCCAAAACCTGTTTGGCTCAGTGGATAGAGTGTCGGTCTTCGGACTGAGGGGTCCCGGTTTCGATTCTGGTCAAGGGCATGTACATTGGTTGCAGGCACGTCCCCAGTAGCGGGTATGCAAGAGGCAGCTGGTGGATGTCTCTCTCTCTCATCGATGTTTCTAACTCTCTGTCCCTCTACCTTCCTCTCTGTGAAAAATCAATAAAATATATATTTTTAAAAAGACAAAAAAAAAAAAGACATGCAATCTTTCCTCCTGTGTAATTGGCCAGGTTTTGACTGAGAAGGCATAGGCCAGGCAGAGCACTTCGGGAAATAGAAACATGGAGGAGACACGGTCTCAACAGGACAGATCACTGCAACGGGGTGTACCTGTAGCTCAAAGGGGAAAGTGATTAGAGTCCAGGGATGGGCAAACTTTTTGACTCGAGGGCCACAATGGGTTCTTAAACTGGACCGGAGGGCCGGAACAAAAGCAACCTGACCGTGCTGGCACTCTCATCTTGGGCTGCTGGTGAAGGAGCGGAGGGGAGAGCAAGAGAACCCTCCGCTCTTTCTGCTGGATGGCCGGATCCAGCCTGCGGGCCGTAGTTTGCCCACAGCTGGATTAGACCATTGGATAAAAACGGCCCTGCCTCCCTAAGATAATTTGATGTTTATCACCATCTGCATATCTACCTATGACCTTTTAATTCTCTCTCTCCCTGGCTTCCCAAACCCAACCAAGCCCCGATTCAATCCAATTCAATGCATTTCAACAAAACGCTTATTCAGAATGTACCATGAAACAGCAGTGTGACAGGCACTGCGGGGGCACAGGGACAGCTCATCAGTCTCTGTCAGCGGCGGGCGAGTGTGGGGGTGGGAGTGGGCAGAGAGGAGAACTGTTACAATCAAATTGATCTCCGAAAACACCACTTGGCAGTCGTAACCAGTTTGGCTCAGTGGATAGAGAGTCAGCCTGCAGACTCAAGGGTCCCAGGTGTGATTCCGGTCAAGGGCATGTACCTTGGTTGCGGGCACATCGCCAGTAGGGGGTGTGTAGGAGGCAGCTGATCAATATTTCTCATCGATGTTTCTGTCTATCTCTCTCCCTTCCTCTGTGTAAAAAAATCAACAAAATGTATTAAAAACAAAACAAAACAAAAAAATACCACTTGGAAGCACAGAACTTAGAACTGGAAGGACCCACGGAGTTATCTAGTCCAAACCCCCGCTGAGTGCAGTACCCACTCAGTAAGTTGTCAGTCATTCTGTGCCAGGTGGTGTTTTCCGAGAGAGAGAAAGAGAGAGAGAGAGAGAGAGAGAGAGAGAGAGAGAGAGAGAGAGCATCCATTTCCCCCCATCGTGGCCCATTCCACGGGGACTGACCCTGATGAATTGAAAGCTCCTCTTGCTACTGAGCTGCCCTCTGCCTCTTGTCATCCTCAGGCTTGGGGGCCCGTCAGATGCAGCTAGCATGGGGGATAAAATCACCCAAAGAAAAGGAAACGTGCCCGGCCCGGCGTGGTCCAGTGGCTGCGCACGGACATGTGCCTGGGTTGCGGGCTGCATCCCCATGGTGGGGCGCGCAGGGGGCAGGGTGAATGATTCTCTCTCGTCATGGATGTTTCTATCTCGCTCTCCCTCTCCCTTCCTCTCTGAAACCAATAAAAATATATTTAAAAAGAAAATGAAACTTGAAAAAAAAATGACACACCAGTAGCAAGGAACATGCCTAGCACCAGATCTTGGTTTCTAATACCGTTTTCTAATAAAAGGAACCACGGCTGCTTGAAGAAAAGGCTACGTCTAGGACCGGGACAGGAAATACACATGATGAGCCTGAGTATCTTCTGGTGCCAGTTAAGTGCTAAGACAACGACAACAACAACAAAACCACCACACAGATGGGCTCGGTCAAAGGAGCTTAGAGTCACATGAATGCGTTCCCAATGGCCAAAGCTGAGCAGCTGGAACAGTAACAGAGTAGTATAGGGCGACTCCCCAAAAGCATAAACTAACTATCCAGGAGCTCATACTAGTATAAATAAATGACTGGATAAATCAATTCATGGGGGAGAAAAAAATCTCTCATGCAGAATTCCAAATCCATTATGTAGACTGCCCTACAGACAGAGGGCAGAACCCCCTTCTCCTGAAGTGTTGGCTGGGTATGGGGAACTGTGTCCAAAACGTAGAGTTTTTGAAAGGGTAGGGTAGTGACTTTGCAATGGAGAAATTGGACGAACACTAACTACTTCAGTCAGGTGACCAAGGTCAATATCAACAATCTTAAATCAGGTCATGGATACGGACCCTTAACATTGAAGTGATGAAATGGCACTTCACCACTTAACCTCTGTGACCCCCCCCACCCCCCTCACCAAATCCCCAACCCCAGGCTGCTCAGGAGAACACATGGCACAGGTGCCAGCGAAGAGCATCCTGCGGGCTGACCAGCACTCTAACACCGCCAGGCACAAACAAGAGAGGCCACGCTGCCACCGTGAGCAGGAGAGCAGTCCTGGGGTAGCTCCCCTTTGTGTTCTGGTTAGAGAAGTAATGTACACTTATTTAGAACACTTGGAAACACATACAGGAATAAAGAAAAAAACAACTTACTATTGCATGATGACTACCATCTAATAATAACCATTACTAATATTTTAACAGATATCTTTTTTTTGTTTTGTTTTGTTTTGGGGGTTTTTTTGTTTTTTTTTTTAAATTTATTAAGGTATTATATGTGTACATAGCTTACCATTGGCCCCCCCCCCCCACCTCCCATTCATGCCCTTCCTCCCCAGAGTTCTGTGTTCGTTGGTTGGACTTATATTCATGCATATCAGTCCTTTGGTTGATCTCTTATCTCCCCCCAGGTCTCCTTCCCCTCCCCGCTGTCATTTGACAATCTGCTTGTTTTATGGTGACTATCTCAGGACCACACGAATAGAATCTGATCCTCCTCTGGTTCATCCCCCCACCCCCCGGGACCCACCGCTTCCCCGGGGCACACGGCCCCCTGGGACACCCGGCCCCCTGAGGCACACAGCTCACCCAGGGCACACGGCCCACCCGGGGCACACGGCCCCCTGAGGCACATGGCTCACCCGGGGCACACGGCCCCCGGGGGCACACGGAGGTATCCTTTTTTTAAAATATATATTTTATTGATTTTTTTACAAAGAGAAAGAGAGAGGGATAGAGAACCAGAAACACCGATGAGAGAGAAACATCGATCAGCCGCATCCTGCACACCCACCACAGGGATATGTCCACAACCAAGGCACATGACCTTGACCGGAATTGAACCTGGGACCTTTCAGTCCACAGGTCAATGCTCTATCCACTGAGCCAAACGGATTTTGGCAACATGTATCCTTTTCATTTCATTTCCATGTGTATAAATACATATATATGTACACACACACACACACACACACACACACACACACACGGACCATGACCACTAAATGTCATGGAATGTACTGGATGGAATCCCGGAACAGAAAAAGAGCAGCAGGTAAAACTGAGGAAGTGTGAGACAAGTATGACTTTAAATAATTATAATGTATCGATATGGTTTCATAATTGTAACTTATGTACCAAACTAATAGATGATGCTAATAATACAGGAAACTATGCCCCAGGCCTAGAGAAACTTTCCGTATTATCTCTTCAGTTTTTCTGTAAATCTAAAATTGTCTCAAAAAATAAAATCTATTTTTTTAAAAAAAACCTCAAATAGCACTTTAAACCCAGTTTCTCAGACCTTCCTTATTTTTGATGACCTTGGCCGTTTGGAAGAGAGCTGGTCAGGTATATGACAGGCCACTCCTCTGCTAGAATTTGTCCCCTGTTTTTCTCCTGATTAGACTGGGTTTGGGGGAGGAGAGTCACAGAGGTAGAGTACCATTTCATCACATCATAGTAAGGGTACATAGTAACAACTGTTAGAGAACAATAGGAAACAATACAGTATATAATTAAGATCTCTTAAATTAGTGATTCATAATGTAATTGTTCCCACTGTCCAGAGAAGGGAGAAAACCAGGAGGTCTGGGATGGTGAGAGGAGGATTTATAAATAACAAAGTCTCAAGTTTAGAAGAGCATTTAGAAGTCGTGCATTCATCCGTGTAGCAAATGTTTATTGAGCAGCTACTACGTGCGTGCGGGATGCAATGCCAGATAATGGGGATCCCAGCGAATCGTCTAGACCTGCGTCCTTCATCTGATAAGCCATATTTAGCAAATTGGTATTCATCTCCTATTTAAACATCTTTAATGAGAGAACGCCCTATCTCACTCTGTAAGTCCTTTCATTTTTGGATATATGTTCTTCAATTAATATTCAACAAACACTCCAGACAAAAATATATATGGCTAAATAAAAGGCATTTTACAAAAGTTTACTTATTAAAAATAGTTTTAAATAGTTACAAAGTACTGTAATCTATGTTGCAAACATACACATACATTTATGAATAAAAATGTTCTTAAAGGATATACACCAAAAATTAACATTGATTAATATAAGGTAAATTTGGGGGGGGGTTGTTATATGTAATTTAAGGTTTTCTTTTATACTGAATAGGAACTGTTTTTGAAATGAGAAAAAAATGTTGGTTTAAATTTTAAAATATATAGTAACAATAACAGATGAGACTAGTAATGTGTAGCAGGAAGGAGAGGGTAAAAGAATATGTGCCAGCCGAAACCGGTTTGGCTCAGTGGACGGAGCCTTGGCCTGTGGACTGAAAGGTCCCGGGTTCGATTCTGATTAGGGGCCATGTGCCTTGGTTGCTGGCACACCCCCAGTGGGCACATCAGCGTGCAGGAGGCAGCTGGTCGATGATTCTCTCATCGATGTTTCTAACTCTCTGTCCTTCTCTCTTCCTCTCTGTAAAAATCAATTTTATATATATAATATGTGTCTGAGAAACTTGGAAAGTTTCAAGTCCAACTACCACGAAAAAGATGGAAGGAAAAGCTGGCTGCTGGCTAACAGACTGCATCTGGTCTGGCTGACAGAGCTGGAGGGGAGAGAGGAGGGCTGGTGGGCTCTGGGGTAAGAACCCATCACCACGTCCTCAGGCCCTTCACGCCAACTGCTGGCGCCGCTCTCTTTCCACCGGCAGACAGTGGAGAGGGGAACTGTTTGTTTGTTCGTTAATATATTTTTATTGACTTCAGAGAGGAAGGGAGAGGAAGAGAGAAACTGAAACATCAATGATGAGAATCATTGATCAGCTGCCTCCTGCATGTCCCCTATTGGGGATTGAGCCCACAGTCTGGGCATGTGCCCTTGACGGGAATTGAACCCAGAACCATTCAGTCCGCTGGCCAGTGCTCTATCCACTGAGCCAAACTGGCTAGGGCTGGGGTAGCAATGGGGCATGAGGGCTTGTTTTGACTGCAAAGCAGCCAGGAGTCAGGAAAAGGCCATGCGCTTGAGGTTAGACAAGTCTAACTCCATTTCCACATAGGAATCAAGCGGCTCCCAACCGAGTGGGGTAAAATAAGATAAAATTTTATCTAATTCAGGCAACAAACTGAACCATCCACCTCTACCCCACTCAGCTCAGGAATTACAATGAGTCTCTTATACTTAAGATTATGATTGTCTCCATTCTTGACATAAAGTCTCTTATAATCTGGTTCCAAACTACTCTTCTTTAATATCAACTGTTCCCAGTGTTCACTCCTGCATCCTCCCTCCCATAAAACAGCAACGTCTCATATACATTATGCTCACCCCCATGATGTATAACTGTGGGTTATGCTACACGTTCTTGAGGACAGGTTGCCTCAAACCAGAGAGAAAAGCCGTTATGTGGAATTTAAGGAAGGCGGTGCATGTGGTGGTTAAGAACATGGATTTGAGCTGAAACCGGTTTGGCTCAGTGGTAGAGCGTCGGTCTGCGGACTGAAGAGTCCCGGGTTCGATTCCGGTCAAGGGCATGTACATTGGTTGCGGGCACATCCCCGGTGGGGGGTGTGCAAGAGGCAGCTGGTCAATGTTTCTCTCTCATTGACGTTTCTGGCTCTCTATCTCTCTCCCTTCCTCTCTGCAAAAATATCAATAAAATATATTTTAAAAAAAAAAAAGAACATGGATTTGAATCCCAGTTCTGTCATTTCTTAGGCTATGTAATCTTCAGCAATTTTTAAACTATCTCTAAAACTGTTCCTTCATCCTTAAAAGGGGAATAATGAAAACAAAATCATCTCCATTCATTTAATAAATATTTACTGGGTGCTGACTCCGTGCCAGGCACTGTTGGAAGAGACCCAGGGACTGAGGCCTGGGGCCCTCCAAGTTTAGACTTTCCTGTATTTGTAGTGAAAAGGGGGGAAATGTGCAAAAGATCTGAACAGACAATTGACAAAAGTCTGACCAATAAAAGACTTTTGCCTGTCAAACTGACAGAGATTTAAATAATAATCACGCCGAAACCGGTTTGGCTCAGTGGATAGAGCGTCGGTCTGCGGACTGAAGGGTCCCAGGTTCTATTCCGGTCAAGGGCATATACATTGGTTGTGGGCACATCCCCAGTAGAGGGTGTGCAAGAGGCAGCTAATTGGTGATTCTCATCGGCGTTTCTAACTCTCTGTCCCTCTCTCCTCCTCTCTATAAAAATCAATAAATATATTATAAATAAAATTAAAATAAATAAATAAAATAAAAACAAAAAATTCACAATATAATGTGAACTAAGGGGGGAAATGATAAAAATTGCATTTATTGTAAGACCCTATTTATGCAATACACACACACACATATGTATACATGCAGAAAAGACATAGAAAGGATACATATTAAAATGGTAATAATGGTTATCACTACATCATGGTTATGAAACAACAGGTAGTTTTCTTTATACCTTTATGTGTTTCCAAATTTTCTAGAATAAATGTATATTAGTTCTGTAATCAGAAAACAAAAAGGAAGGTGTTCTTTATTTTTAAGAATGCTACCGGAGACCGAAACAAGATGGCAGCCTAGGTAGTCTCCTCAGCTGCCACCTCATCAACAATTTGGAAAAAAACAACAGCTAAAATCGAACGGGATCACATCAAACCCACAGGAAAGCTGGCGGAATGGGATGGCTACAACTAGACACCAAGCAGGGCGCCACTGCTGCCGCCATGTGGAGTTTAAAACTACAGTGGAGCCGAAACCGGTGTGGCTCAGTGGTAGAGCGTCGGTCTGCGGACTGAAGGGTCCCGGGTTCGATTCCGGTGAAGGGCATGTACATTGGTTGCGGGCGCATTCCCTGGTGGGGGGTGTGCAAGAGGCAGCTGGTTGGTGTTTCTCTCTCATCGACATTTCTGGCTCTCTATCTCTCTCCCTTCCTCTCTGTAAAATATCAATAAAATATATATTTAAAAAAAAAAAAAACTACAGTGGAACCAGAGCTGCCGGAGCCTCCACCACGAGTGAGGGAAGCCCACTGAGAGCAGAGCTCGCTCCGCCCCGGGCCCAGGGAGTGGGCTGCTTCGGAGCCTGGCCTCCACGTACTCAGCCTTCCTGACCTGCCTGCCGTGGGAGCGAGGGAACTGATGCCGGGCCTCAGCCACACCTTCCCCTCCCTCCAGGAATGAGACGCCTTAGAGTGCAGTCTCCCTGCCCGCAGCCGTCCCAGCCCGCCCATTGTGCTAGCGAGGAGCTAGAGCGGCGCCTTCCATTCGTGACTCCAGTTCCCTAGGGGGCCGTGTGCCCGGGTGAGCTTGTGCCCCAGGGGAGCCATGTGCCCAGGGAGAGCTGTGTGCCCCGGGGAAGCTGTGGGACCCAGGGGGTGGGGTGTAAACCGGAGGAGGAGCGGATTGTATTCATGTGGTCCTGAGATAGTCACCGTAAAACAAGCAGACTGTCGGGGAGGGGATAAGAGATCAACTGAAGGACTGGTATGCATGCATATAAGTACAACCAACGAACACAAAACTCTGGGGAGGGAGGACATGTATGGGAGGGGAGGGGGGGAGCAATGGTAAGCTATGTATACACATAATACCTTAATAAAAATTTTTTAAAAAGAAAAAAAAAAGAATGCTACCCCTAGGACTGCTCTCCCCTTTCACAGTGTGAGTGTGGGGTGCAGCTTGTCAAGCTATGCATTTGTTTAGAATATTTGCTGGATATCAATTGAAGAACAAATATCCAAAAATGAAGTGAGGTAGGGTCATTTTACTAAAGACGATTAACTAGAAGCTGGATAACAATGAACTGAACCTGGTTTGCCTGAGGAAGGATGCCTATCTAGAGTAGCAGATTCATCATGATCATCCTTGTCTAGCACAGTCTGGCATATTTATTTATGCGCAATAGCTACTTGCTGAATGAATGAATGATAGCTAAACTTTCTTCCAAACTGGAGACCTTGTGATTCATAAAGGGCTCCCCCCCCACACACACACACACACTATCCCGGACTTCCTAGCTTTCTCCCTTCTCCGAACTGTGGGAACAGCTATAAAATGAACCACTACTTTTAAGAGACCTTAATTACGTACTTCGTGTATTGTACTTTGTCTTTTATGAATTGTTCCCTAACGACGTTAGGAATTTACATTCTGCATCCCCCAATCAGTTCCACTCAGCCGACCTTTATTGGGCACTGTGTGTTACGCATTAGAACCTGCCCTACAAAGCGCTATATTCTGAGAAGGCTAGAAACATTAAAGAGAGAGGGTGCACTGGGTACTCTGATAGAGGTACACAGGAGATGCCGCCGTCAGACTGGGAAACAGTTAATTCGGGGGGTGGAGGGGGGTGAAAGCCACAGGTAGGAAATGGGTAACCTTCCACCTGAGCCCTGGTGGATAGCAGAGGTCTGTCAGGCCCCAGGGAAATAACTGTTCACAGGCCCGAGGAGAGCCGATGCCATTGCAGAGCCTGGCTCAGACTCTGCAGAGTCCCGGGGTCTGCTTCGGCGCCCGTGGTTCGGCTTTAATGCATGCGCAAAGGGGGGAAACCACGGCATTGACCTGAGAGCAACGGGGAGCCAGAAGGGAAAGGGGCGGGAGGGAGGCAGAGGGGCTGGCGGCCCGCTGCCGGGAAGCTCTGCCGGCCTGTCCTGCAGCTAGCCCGGGGGAAGCCGTCCGGGACGGCGGGCCGGAAGAAGGTCCGGGCCTCCAGGTGGGAGCCTTACCTGCCGCCCCTCCCCCTCGCGAAGCCGAGGCCGAGGCCGAGGCCGGCCCGGGAGCTGCCCGTCTTCCTGGGCTGGCCGCGCACTGGGCCCGCCCCCGCGAGCTCCCCATTGGCCAGCTCTCCCCGCCAATCCGGGGGAGGCCGCCGGGGCCCGCCCACTGGACGCCCAGAGGGAGGCGGAGGCGGAGTCAGCCGCAGCCCGGGCGCGGGAGCCGGCGGCGGAGGGACCTGGGATTGCAGGGTCGGCCCGGCTCCATGATTTCCCCCTCCTCGCAGACGGAGGAGCCCGGCCGCAGGGCCGGCGGGAGCTCACAGCGGGCCTGACGCCGGGCTCACCCGGCTCCGAGCGGCTCCCGCCGAGAAGAGCCCCTGAGCCAGCGGCGCCTTAGCATCAGTCTGTGCGCACGGCGCGGCCTCCGCTGGCGCTGCTCCGTCACTCCAGCCTCCCTCCACCCTCCTCCCGGAGCACCTCCCATGATTACTCTTCTCCGGGGGGAAAAGTCTCTTTCTGTGGATTCCTGCCATGTCTGGAAGAAGATGGGAGAGGTTTGGGGGAGGGAGGGCTAGGAACCAGAGAACTAGAGGGAGGGAGCAGGAGCCCAGGGTTTCTGCATTTCCATTGCCCTCCAGCTCCTCTTCGCCCCTGGTAAAGGGGACACGGCGGGAAGAGGAGCCTTACGTGTGTGGGCGCACACAGACACACACACACACACATATACATACACACACATACACACACACACACACACACACACACACACACACGTCCAGAAACAGAGAGAGAGTTCAGAGTAGCGGCACAACATAGGCGTCAAGAATATGGCAGGTGTCAGAGACATGGCTGCAGGGTGGAGGCCAGTGGCCAGACTCTGGAATAAGACAGACTCGGAGCTGGGAGGCTTTGGAGAACTGGCTGAACTTTCTAAGTCCCTGTTTCTTACAACAGGAAGACAGTTCCTTCCGCGCAGCGTAGTGTGAGGCCTGGAGATACATAGGTAAAGTACTTGG
Source organism: Vespertilio murinus (assembly GCA_963924515.1). NCBI lineage: Eukaryota > Metazoa > Chordata > Mammalia > Chiroptera > Vespertilionidae > Vespertilio > Vespertilio murinus. The sequence goes on from OZ004719.1 coordinate 35,760,841, forward strand.
CACATAGCGGTGCCCAATAAATGGAAGCTGGTAAAAATGGGTGGCTTCCTGCAGTCTCTCTCTCTCTCTCTCTCTCTCTCTCTCTCTCTCTCTCTCTCTCTCTCTCCCCTTATTTTTAGTACCTTGGGCCTCTGAATGATCTCAGGTGAGTTTTCCAAATCCTTGGAAAATCATTTTTTCCTCACCCCCCCCCACTTCCGCTGATGCCTTCCAGCTGGACACAAACCCATTCCTAAAATATGCAGATGGAAGCTATGGTAACCATGGAGACAGGGCAGGTGGCAAGGAGAGGCAGAGGCAGCGAGAGAAACCAATTGCGACCGCAGGGGAGAGAGAGAGAGAGAGAGACGTGAGGAGCGATTTGGACGGAGACTTCCGCGCGGGGTGAAAAAATAGCCTGGGCGAGACCGAGGAGAGAGGTGCGACGAGAGAGGATGTGTCACAAGGCTGGCTCCTGCCTCCCCGCCCCCTCGCCCCCAAGAAGGTGGGGAGGAGGCATCCGGGAATGCCCCTTGCCTTTCCTAAACATCACCCCAAGACGCCCACCCCCCTCATACTTAGTTAAGAGGTCTGAACGGGGAGCCGGGGTCCAGGTTTATCCGCGCGGCGCGCTCCGGTCCGGGTCCGGGGGAGGAGGAGCGAGGATGCCCCGCGGGGTCTGACCAGCTCGCCTGGCATTTGCACCGGGAGGCGCCGGCTCCCGGAGCTCCGGCCTCTCTCCGCCCGGGATGGGCTCGGGCTGCGGCTCCCGCCCCCGCCCCGCCCCGCACCCTCCGCACCGCTGCCCGGGCCGCGGGCGGTAGGTAGGTCAGGTCTGGCGCAGTGGCGCACAGACACACGCCGGCCGAGCCAGGAGGGGCATCTGCGGGAGCTCGGAGCGAATTTAGCTGGTCCCAGCCCGGGTGGCAGAGGAATCTTCTTCTAAGAACCCTTTTAGGTTTGTGGGGACCGGAGGGAGGTCGGCGATTGAAGCAAGGAGGATCAGGATCGGAGCTGCAGGTTTAGAGGGTGTGTGGGTGCACGGGTGGGGGGGGGGGGGACCGGTTTGGTGCCCGACGCCCCCACCCGCGGAGACGGGGCTATAAATAGCCAGGCAGAGCTCCGCCTTTCGCACCCCCCCCCCCCCCCGCCAGCCTCTCTCCTCCCCAGCCGGCGCTGTGCCCGGGCGCACCGGGAGGAGGGACCAGCATCCGATGCCCGGGCGCAGACACTGACACCAAGGGAATCCAGATGCCCCCCCACGCCATGTGGGCCCCCGGGAAGCCGGCCCCACCGCCCCGGCTGCCTGGTGGTGGTCCCGGCCTCCGCTGCGGCCGGGCGGAGATGCTGCAGGCATTCAGGTATCCATTGGGGCGCAAAGCCTGGGAGGGGCAGGAGCAAGGAGTGATGGGGGACCTAGCAGGGGCAAAAGAAACCCCCCTTCTCCCCCACCCCACCCGTTTTAGGTCCCCAATGCAAGCTGCTTCCCTCCCTCCCCCCCCCCCCACTCAATTTATGGGGCTGTGGCAACCTAAAATGGGAGTGTGTGTGTGTGTGTGTGTGTGTGTGAATGTATGGGTGCATGTGCGTGGGTGGGTGGCATTCAGCATCGGAGAAAGGGGGATTCCAAGTGCAGATAAGAAAAGGGGGGTGCTGGAAAGGTCTGATGAGCCGGGGGGGGGGTGCGGTGGGGGGGGGCGTCTCTGAGCGTGCACGTACGCATTTGCACGCGCGCCGGTCTTGACTGCGGTGCACCCTGCCCACCTCCTCAGGCACGCTCTGGGGGCTGCGGCGGCCCCGGCAGGAGCTAGAGGAATGAGAGGAAGAAGGGCCGTGCGCCGCGCACTGGAGACCCCTCCCGCCCCGCGCCGGGTCCTTCCGCCGGTGCCTCAGTTTCCCTGCCCGAACCCGTCAGTAAGATCTCTCTCTTTCTTGCAGGGATTGGCTCCGCCACTGAGCCCCCAGGCCTCTTCCAGCCATCACCCCCCACCCCCCTAGCCTTCCCGGGCAGGCCCCGGCCCCGGCCCCACCCGCGCCCCCGCCCCCGCCCCCGCCGCCGCCGCCGCCGCGATGCTGCACACGGAGGGCCACGCGCTCCTGCGGGCCGTGGGTCAGGGCAAGCTGCGCCTGGCGCGCCTGCTGCTGGAGGGCGGCGCGTACGTGAACGAGGGCGACGCCCAGGGGGAGACGGCGCTCATGGCGGCCTGCCGGGCCCGCTACGACGACCCCCAGAACAAGGCGCGCATGGTGCGCTACCTGCTGGAGCACGGCGCGGACCCCAACATCGCCGACCGCCTGGGGCGCACGGCGCTCATGCACGCCTGCGCCGGCGGCGGGGGCGCCGCGGTGGCCTCGCTGCTGCTCGCCCACGGCGCCGACCCCTCGGTCCGGGACCACGCGGGCGCCTCGGCGCTGGTCCACGCCCTGGACCGCGGGGACCGCGAGACGCTGGCCACGCTGCTGGACGCCTGCAAGGCCAAGGGCACGGAGGTCATCATCATCACCACCGACACCTCGCCCTCGGGCACCAAGAAGACGCGGCAGTACCTCAACTCGCCGCCGTCCCCGGGGGTGGAGGAGCCCGCCCCCGCCTCCCCGAGCCCCGGGGTCTGCGCGTCGCCGTCGGAGGTCCAGCTGCAGACCGCCGCGGGGGCGCGAGGCCTGCCGTCGCCCCGCACGCAGGAAGAGGAGGAGAGGCGGGACGTGTTCGAGTTCCCCCTCCCCAAGCCCCCCGAGGACCCGTCCCCCGCCGAGCCGCTGCCCAAGCCCCCGCGCCACCCGCCCAAGCCGCTCAAGAGGCTCAACTCCGAGCCCTGGGGCCTGGTGGCCCCCCAGCCCGCCCCGCCCGCCGACGGGAGGCCGGGGGCGGAGCGCCTGGCCGCCGACCTCAACGGCCTGGCGCTGGGCGGCCGGCCGCGGCTCTCCCGGCGCCACAGCACCGAGGGCCCCGAGGGCCCGCCCCCGTGGGCGGAGAAGGGCGCGGGCGGGGGCGCCCTCTCGCGCCGGAACACCGCGCCCGAGGCGCCCGAGGCCGGGCCCCCTGCGGGGCTGCGGCAGAAACTGAGCCGCATGGAGCCGCTGGAGCTCGACTTCCCCGACCCGCCGGAGGGCGGCCGCCCGGCGCTGGAGCGCCGCCGCTACAGCGCCTCCCCGCTGACGCTGCCGCCCGCGGGCTCGGCGCCGTCGCCGCGCCAGTCCCAGGAGAGCCTGCCCGGGGCCGTGTCCCCGCTGAGCGGGCGCCGGCGGAGCCCGGGGCTGCTGGAGCGCCGGGGCTCGGGGACGCTGCTCCTGGACCACATCTCGCAGACGCGGCCGGGCTTCCTGCCCCCGCTCAACGTCAACCCGCACCCGCCCATCCCCGACATCCGCCCCCAGCCCGGAGGCCGGGCGCCCTCGCTGCCCGCCCCTCCCCAGGCGGGGGCGCCGGCCTCGCCCAGGACCAAGCGCAAGCTGGTGAGGCGCCACTCCATGCAGAACGAGCAGATCCGCCTGCTCGGGGGCTTCCAGAGTCTAGGCGGGCCCGGGGAGCCGGGGCGCTGAGGGGGGGCCGGGGCCAGGGCGGGGTCAGCACCTTGATGGGGACAGAGGGAGAACCAGCGCTCTCTCTCTCTCTCTCACACACACACACACACACACACACACACCAGACAGGGGGTCTTTTGCATGTGCTCCTGGGCACGGTGCACGCACACATGGGCAGGCGTGTCCACAAGCACAGGGACTCTTATTCGCAGGGAAGGGTAAGTCCTCTTGGCTGGACACACAGACACGCGCATCCGTCCGTGCCCTGGTCACTTCACATGCGCCCAGGCCCCTTGTGCTAGGGCCCCAAATGGGTCCCCACTTGCATTTGTCGGGGAGCAGTAGGGAACCCCCACATATAGGTAGGTAGTCTCCAGCCTGGGCCCTCCCGCAGAAGCAGCCCCCAGCTTTCCGTGTGTGCCCTCTCGTGACTTTGCACATTCTGTCCTCTGCAACCATGCCACCCCGTCCGTCCTGCAGGCCTCGCTTCTCTGCAGGCCTGGCTCCCTGACCGCACCCTGCTCCCCGTCCTGACCACTGTTCAGGGTGTCTTCTTTCCTGGGGGGTTCCTGCAGCAACCCCAGCCTCAGTTCTGCTGCTGCCCCTCCTGCTCTCAGCTTCACCTCTCTACTTCCTGCTGTTTATTCCCACCCGGCTCCCCGCCCGGTAAAATACCACTCGCCGCCTCAGTTTCCCCAGGGAGGGCCATGGGCTCTCACGGCTCTTCTGTCCGAGCTTACTGAACACTCTCGGCGAGTAGAAGTGGGGAGCAACCCAAAACCACGCCTCTCTCCACTTGACATATCGAATAAATGTGTTCAGAAGCCTCTGTTTTGTCTCTTCGGCCCAGGGGTGAGAGGTGTGGGGATGAGGAAGGTGGAGGGAGGGTGATGCTAACTGTTCTATAATGATCTAGGGATACTTAGACGTTCCCCCCACCTTCCTCCCAGGAGTCCAGCTGACCAACTGTGGCTGTAGAAGGGAAGGCGAGTGCCCTGTGTCCTCCAGGGCTGAAGGCATTAGGCACGCTTCCATTTCCCAGAGTCGTTAACTTGAGAATCCTACAGAGTTCCTCCCTCCACCGCCAGCAGACATATCCCAGGAGATTAACTTTTCCTTTTCAAGAATCCTAGTTGTCGACCACTCTCAGCTTTTCCTCTGGGTGCTAACTTTCATCTCACCAGGTGCATTTCATTCATCTGGGTTCTATTTCCCCATCCTTGATTTCAGGAGAGGGAGGGAGGGAGGGAAGAGGAGAGAGAGAGAAAATGCTCAGAAGGATCCAGACCAATTGACAGATTCTATGAACTAGGGTGTGTGTCTTAATCTGCTCGCCGGGCCTCTCAGTTTGCTGGTTTTCTGCGTGTGTCCTAACGCTCCCTCAGACCAACAGGAGGTGAGGGAGCAGCCCATTCTACTCCTTCTCACTCCCCCAACTTAGAGTATCCCCCCACAATGTGGTATCATGAAAAGATCAAATTTGGGGAGTCAGGAGACCTTATGTCTGAGCCCCCACTCCCTGCCACATTCTAGCTATTTCGTGTGGGCAATCTAGCCTCTCTGAGCGTGCTTCCTTAGTCACAAGACAATAAAATCTACTTAGTGATTGTGATTGCCGGATACAACAACGCACACTCGGTCCGTTGCGTCGGGTCTGATATATAGTAAATATTTCCTCCCTAAATGTCAGCATCCTCCTCCCTTGCTTTTTAGCTCCTCCCTCAACTGCTGGAGATCTTGGCAAAGTCACATCAATCACTTCTCTGAGCCAGTTTCCCCGTCTGCATCTATAAACTACTAGACCAATGGCCTCGAAGTATGACCTGTCACTCCGTCCACCCTTCTTCCCGGCCTGGCTCCCAGGCCAGCCCCCGCCCCCGCCCCCCAAGCCTCTCGCCGGGGGTCCCGGCGGCTTCTCGGTCCTCCCGCGGACCCCCGCGCCCCGGGGCGCTCCCGTAGAGGCGTCCGCCTCCTCCCTTTGCGATTGGGTGCCCGGAGCCTCCACCTCCTCCACCCTGCACCAATGGCGGGGCCGGAGCCCGCCAGCTCCCGCCCCTCGCCGGTGATTGGCATAGGGCCTGGCTGGTCCCCGCCCCCGCTTGACGGGCGGCTGGGCCTGGCACCGCCCTCAGTCCCGGGCGCTCGCTGGCCGGGCTGCTGGGACCGTTAGCTCGCCAGGCTGGCAGGCTCGGGCCGCGGCTCCCGGGCCGGCGGGGATGGAGACGATGCGAGCGCAGCGTCTGCAGCCGGGAGTGGGCACCAACGGCAGGGGCACCCTGCGAGCGCTGCGCCCCGGAGTGACCGGGGCTGCGGCTGCGCCCGCCACCCCCGCAGGGGGCTCCCCGCCGGCCCCCCCGCCCCCCGCACCGCCCCCGCCGCCCCTGCTCCTGTCCGGGGCCCCCGGGCTGCCACTGCCCCCCGGCGCCGCGGGCAGCCCGGCGGTGCTGCGGGAGGCAGTGGAGGCCGTGGTGAGGAGCTTTGCCAAGCACACGCAGGGCTATGGCCGAGGTGAGTCTGCGGGTCTGGCCTCCTGCGGGACACCCTCTGCGCGGGAGCCTCGCTCCCACAGTCCTCTGGACCGCTTTCCTGGCGACCAGCCCCACATGCATTTCCTTTTGGGGAGTTTCCTTCTGCGCTACACGCTCTCACACACACACACACACATATACATATATACACACACACTCACACACACATACACACACACACACTCACACACACCCTCTCCTTCACTGAGTTACCACCATATTCCCTTATACAGATAAAACCCTCTTTTCTTCCCAACCTTTTCTCCTTCCCAAAGGGAATTCCTTCTGTAGCTGAATGCCTTCCATCGCTCTGCCCTGCAGGACCGGTCCCCATTGTGTGGGATCCCACCCTTTATCTCAGAGCCAAGGCGTCTCTCACCCTCGGGCTCCCGGCCTTTCCTCTGTGACCCCAGCCATTCCTGGGCTCCCTGGGAATTGACTCCATCTCCTCGACGTCCTCATTCTCTCCTTATTGTCACTCTGAGATTTCCAGCGCAACTTCGGATGTGCTGGGGAGCTCTGCGGCGCCTTCACGAGTGGCCTACCTACAGCAGCAGTGCTTTCAGGTCTGGGGCCAGCCCACGGGGCTCCCGCCAGCTTTCTGGGGCTCGGGACCTCGCTTCCGTGTCTTTTTTAGTGCGAGGCCTCCCCACTCCGGCCTATCTGTCTCGGCTCTGTTTTCCTGGCTTCTGCCCAAGAACTCAGGATGAATCCTAGGCCTTGGCTCTTTCCGTGGTAAATTCTGTGGAAGTGAGCCAGGCAGAAACCCGATTTCCATTAGGAATCTTCGTCTTCGAGATGCCTAATTTCTAGGGCTCCTGAGAAGGGGAATGCGAAGGTTTTCTTTGTTGTGGTGGTTAGCCAGCGCAGAACTTCCTGCGTGTGAGCTCCAGATTGCGAATGTAGCGAGGGCTATAGAGTGAGGGTGTGGGACACAGGGTTTCAGGCCTGGAATCTCTGAGACATCGCTTCTCGCTGTCTGGTCAGCCCTGTCTGGTCAGTGACTAAATCTGTAACTTTCTAGTTTAATAATAACGCAGAGAAAGAGAGCAGGGCTTTCTCTGTGGACAGGAATGAGGCGGTGTTTCTCCCTGAGACAGCATAATGAAAAGAGCACACACAGGGTGTGGAGTCGGGCGAATCTGGCTTGAACCCCAGGTTAAGTGTCTGCCACTTGCCACTACGTCTTTGGGGAAGTGACTTCACCTCTCTGAGCTCCCGCTTCCTCCGGGGTTCATTGTGTGGGTTCAATGAGATACTGCTCCTCACACACAATGATACTTAAAAGTGTTGTGTGTTATCACAAACCTCACCGGCTCCCGTTTCCTTGGGAAGGATGCACCTCATTTTCTCCCGCTCTCAAACCCTCACCGTGTGGCCCGACCAGCTTGGCTCAGTGGTTGAGCACCAAGCTGTGCACCAGGAGGTCAGGGTGCACTTCCGGTCCGCACATGCACGGGGGGCAGTCTCTCTCATCCCCCATGTTTCTGTCTCTCTCCCTCTCCCTTCCTCTTTGAAATCAGTTTAAAGAATATGTCTAAGAAGACGGAATCCTGAGAGGGTATACCTAAAGATTCCCAGGAAAACAGCTTCTGAAATCCACTTTGTTGTGTGTGCCCAATGGTACGTTCCCCTTTGTTCTCCAACACTGTCAGTGTCCACCGTGGCGCGGGCACTCTGCTGGCTGCTGGGAACACAGATGTGTATGACTCTGAAATTCATCAGGAGGGCAGCCGCTGCTCTTCTAGCTGACCTCCTACACGTGGCAGGCCTCTGCGACGGGACGGCCACCAACTCCTGTCCTGCTGCTTCTGGTCCCTGAGATGAGACCGAGGGAGAGTCTGCCCCCAGCCCAGGCGCAGCCAGGCTCCCTCACCCTCACTCTCACAGGCGATCACTACCATGGCAGAGGCGTGGATCCTCGTCCTTGTCCGTGCCACCGGGGCGCTGCTGGTTTGGCTACCCTGGGTGTCCCGTAAAAACCTCCCGTTTCCTTGGGAAGGCTGTGGGATCGAGGGGACAGGGTGACAAAGAGCAGTCGGGCAGGCCGCAGATCCTGCGGCAGTTCTCTCCCCGGCTTCCCTGCCTCCCGCCACACTCCTCATTATCCTGAGCTCCTTCCTCATTTCCAGTCTGGCTGTCCGGCCAGTACTTTGGGAGAGTTTGGCAGATAGTTCAGCTTCAGGCAAGCAGAATCTCAGCCGGTTTGGCTCAGAAGTCCTTCGCCACATGGAATCACTTACTCCGCTTCGATTAATAGGCAAAGCTGCCCTTGGCATGTACCCCCATACCCTTGTGACTGATGGCATGGTATTTGGGGGCTGGCTCTGTGCCCCTGAATAGAATTTACCTTGGTCTTGGCCCAGACCGATCCCCGGCCGAATCATCTTCAATTCAGATCCCTCATCTTCTGGCTGCTGCCAGTTCACCTTTCCCAGCCACGGTCTTCAGCTTTATCCTCACTCCGGTAGATCTCAGCACTTAACAGGACAAACAAGCCGAACTCTTCTGCTATTTCACCTGTTTCTCTATATCCCCCTCACCGCCAAATCCCTGCCCAAAATATACACATAGCTCCATGTGCTGTAGGATCTTTTCTTTTTAATATATATTTTTTATTAATTTTAGAGAGGAAGGGCAAGGGAGAGAGATAGAAACATCAATGATGACAGAGAATCATTGATTGGCTGCCTCCTGCATGCCCTTACTGAGGATGGAGCCCACAACCCGGGCATGTGCCCTGGAGCAGAATCAAACCCGGGACCCTCCAGTCCATTGGCCAATGCTCTATCCACGGAGCCAAACCGGCAAGGGCTGCTGTAGGATCTTAATTTGTAGTGCGTAGGACTGAGAATCAGAGAGCCTGGCCCTCTTAAATAGTGGCTGTGTGATCTTGGATAAATTATTTAATATCTCTAGGCCTCGTCTGTTCCATTCATTCATCTAACAAATATTTATTGATCACTAACTAGTTGCAGTGGTGAACAAGACAGATACTCAGTCCCTATCTTCACGGAACTCAAAGTCCACTTTGCGGAGCATATGTGAGGATTAACGGTGAAATAAAGCAGATAGTGCAATAGAGAATTGGTTTTGGAGGCAAACAAACCTTGGTTTTAAATCCTGGTTTGGCCCCTGTGGCCTGTTTTTAAGCTTGTTCACTTTTTATAAAATGGATATTATAGTACCTGTCTTGATTAAGTGAGATAATGGTTCTAGCTGGATAGCTCAGTAGGTTAGAGCATCGTCCTGATATGCTAAGATTTCCAGTTTTATTCCTGGTGAATGTAAGGTGTGAACACATAGCACTAATGAGTGATTGCTATTATTATGCATTTGGAAGTGCTTTAAAAATGGTGCATATGATAGGTATATTAGCACTACTATTTCCTTCGCCCCCCTTTTCCCACATGGAATACATAGAGTTTCCTTCTAGTGTTTGACAGCTGGAAATCTCTAAATTGACATGATTGACTGAATGACTTTTCTTGCTAGGCAACTTCTGCATTGCTCTCTTCACACCTATTTTTTAAATAATAAATCTTTATTGTTCAGATTATTACAGGTGTTCCTCTTTCCCCCTCCTTCCCCCAGAGGCTCCCCTCCACCTGATTCCCCACCCCACTCCATGCCCTTACACCCGCCACTGTCTTCATCCATAGGTGTAAGATTTTTGTCCAATCTCTTCCCACACCCCTCAGACCCCTTTCCCCATGAGAATTGTTAGTCCACTCCCTTTCTATGTCCCTGATTCTATTATATTTACCAGTCCATTTTTTTCTTCAGGTTTTTTATTCACTTGATATTTAGATTCACTAGGTATGTATCTGATGTCTTTTTTTGTTTATAATTTTTACCTTTATCTTTTTCTTCCTCCACTTCTTAAAGAATACCCTTCAGCATTTCATGTAATCCTGGTTTGGTGTTGATGAACTCCTTTAACTTTTTCTTGTCTGTGAAGCTCTTTATCTGACCTTCAATTCTGAATGATAGCTTTGCTGGGAAGAATAATCTTGGTTGTAGGTTCTTGCTTGAATATTTCTTGCCACTCCCTTCTGGCTTGCATAGTTTCTGTTGAGAAATCAGCTGACAGTCATATGGGTGCTCCCTTGTAGGTAACTAACTGTTTTTCTCTTGCTGCTTTCAAGATTCTCCCTTTGTCTTTTGCCCTTGGCATTTTAATTATAATGTGTCTTGGTGTGGTCCTCTTTGGATTCCTTTTGTTTGGGGTTCTGTGTGCTTCCTGGACTTGTAAGTCTATTTCTTTCACCAGGTAGGGAAAGTTTTCTGTCATTATTTCTTTCAATAGGCCTTCAATATCTTGCTCTCTCTCTTCTTCTGGCACCCCAAAAATCTGGATGTTGGTACACTTAAAGCTGTCCCAGGGGCTCCTTATACTATCCTCACACTTTTGGATTCTTCTTTATTTCTGCCTCTCTGGTTGGGTGTTTTTTGCTTCCTCATATTCCAGATCTTTGGTTTGACTCTTGGGGTACATTGATCTACAGTTGAGTTTCTGTATATTCTTTATTTCCAACATTGTATGCTTAATTTCTGACTGGTCCTTTTCCAATTTTTTGGTATTCTCATTAAGGTCCTTGAAGGTCTGACTAAGCTTCTTGGACGTCTCATCAAGTTTCTCAAAGGTTTTTAGAAGATTCTTGAGTAATCTTATAAATGTGGTTCTGAACTCTGTGTCATCTAGTAGTTTACTTTCCTCCATCTCTCCCATTCGTGACATGCTTCTGTGTCTCCTCATTTTGGCTGCCTCCCTGTGTTGATGGAGTGGCTTTGTGTAGTCAGTGACTTATAGGGGCCAGTAGCTCAGCTTCCCCAATCACTTGAGGTGGTCGCTCTTGGTACACCCCTTTGTGGGCTGAGTGCAAAGTCTTGGTGTAATTAAGCTTTGAAGGCTGTTGGTACACTGGGAGGAATTGACCTCCAGGCCAATTGCCTGTGAGGACCTGCTGTGTCTATAAAGGAAGAACTGCTGCGCTGGAGATGAGCTTTGTTTCAGTGGGGCTTTGGTGCTCACTGAGTCCGTCTCCTGAATGTTTGACATATGGGTGTGAAGAGTTGAAACTGACCACTTAGGGGCACTGGCTTCTGGATCTCCAATGGGGTACAGTTCAGCTACTGTCTGAGGCCACCCTGCAGGAGCTACAGTGAGAACCACAGTCCTCCCTGCTTGGAACTTAAAAGCTTTGGAGCTGTCTGCACCAGGTTTCAAGTTTGCTAGGTTAAACTGCACTAGAGAAGACCATTCATATGCAAAAGCCGCTGCTTGTTGGAGCTTGGGTGTGTTTGTAGATTGTGTGGGGCGGAGTCTCAGGGCCTTACTCTAGGCTAGGGCGTGGCTACCGTCTCTGCCTCTCTGACTGTGTCCCCATGTCTCCCCACATCTTGTGCCCCCCGCACATCAAACAATTATTCTTGCGTGAAGCTCTGCAAGCAAGCCACCCTCACTTTCCAACCCGATGGCAGACAGTCTAGCTTCTCTCCAGAAACTGGATTTCAGAGAGATTGGGAGATTGTCTCTCTTCGGGTTGAAGAAAGAAATGCTCGCCTCCAGACAGGATCCGCTGCCAGCCCTTTTTGCGCATACCTCAGTTTTTCAGTGCTTGTGCCCTGAATGCTCCTATCTCTTTCAGTCTAGTTATAGAGCTTCCACTCAGCCAGCTTTCCAGCGGTCCTGGGTGATAGACGTTTTGTCTTTTAGTTGTAGTTTTGAAATTGTTGTGTACGGCAGCAGTTTAGGTGTGCTTACCTATGCCACCATCTTGGCCTCTTCCACACCTATTTTTTTTTTATAATTATTTTTTTCCCTTTATATCACTGTATGATTACATGATTAAAATTAAAATTCTTCCAAGCTTTCTACTAGGTTAAACAAGTGAATCTTGTGTGGTATTTTCTATTTGGTTGTTTCTCCCATCCAAGCTTCCTAGATCAGACGAGATGGGGCGCGTTCAGGGTGGTATGGCCGTAGACTATTTAGTTGTTTCTTTTCCTCAGAGTTCAGACAGCTTCTTAGCCTATAAATGACCATGGAGTTAAATTGATTGGTTGAATATTTCCAATTTTTGGAGTGTCGCATTAGACCCTGTATCAGTTTTCTGTGCTTGCTCTAACAAATTATCCCAAAATGGGTAGTTTAAAACAGCAGAAATTTACTCCCTCACAGTTTTGGAGACCAGAAGTCCAAACTCAGTACCGGTGGGCCCAGATCAAGGCGTCAGCAGGTCTGTGCTCCCTCCAGGGAGGCTCTCGCGGACCATCTGCTGGTTTGTCTCTGCCAGCTGCTGGTGGCTGCCAGCATTCCTTGGCTTGTGGCTGCACCACTCCCATCCCTGCCTCCAGGCTCTCACTGCCTTTTCCTCTTCTGTGTTTTATCAAATATCCTTCCCTGACGGCATTTGTTGTGGTATTTAGAGCCCACCCTGATAATCTCCCCATCTTGAGATCATTAACTTAATCACACCTACGAAGTCTTTGTTATATGAGGTCACCTTCACAGTCTGCGAGGACTGGATGTGGACCACCTCGTGGCAGGGGCATCATTCAGCCTACCACAGCCCTCTCCCAGGTCACTGTCACTTCGCAGTCCCTTCCCCCCACAGAGCCTGTGCACCGTGGCCGTTCAGGGGTAACCCTCCAAAGGGAAGCAGGAAATGTCAGGTAAAATACTGCCCACCAGCTTCCCTGTCTTCATAACCCTGTGAGCGCGGCCAGGCCAGCCTGCTGCTGCCCTCCTTGACCAGGGAGCACCTTTCGATTTCATTTTCTGTTTCTCCATGCTCCCGCCACAGAACGCTGTTTATTTTATGATAGAAAATGTTTACCGCCGTTTCCTGTGTCGTTTTAATGCTTTGACTCTGGTGGATGTGCAATCTAAACCTCTCATTCCACTTAGACATCCTCATAATATTTCATCTCCTAAAGCAAAACCAGAATTTCTCTCTGTTTGTTGCTACTTAACATCACGGTACAAGTAATTAAATATTCCTGTATCTTGGTCTTTCAGCCCAGCGTCTGTCAGTGGCTTCCAAAAAGCAAGTGTAGCTGTCAGCTGTGCAGGTCTCAGTCCTTGCTGCCCCTCCCCCAGCTCACCGCTCTTTAACCATTCTTATGTAACCCATTATTTATATCCACGGTTACTCACTGAAAACCTTATAAAACTATGAGCAGCACCCCCCACACACACACACACACATAAATACTGATAGTATGTGCACATACATAATTCTCCTATAGCTTTGGGGGGGTTTGAACCCCCATAAAGCTTAACCATGGACTGGGCCTTCACCACTGGGTTAAGATTCCCAAATTGAAGAACAAAGGCATCGGGATATCCACGTTCCCCCCCAGCCCTGCCACAGCCGTGCAAGGCCACTCCCAGGCCTCAGCCCGAGCTGCACTGGATCATCCCCGAAGTCCCTGTCAGCTCTGAAAATACCGTATTTGCCGGCGTATAAGACGATTTTTTGGCCCTGAAAAATACCGTATTTGCCAGCGTATAAGAGACTGGGCGTATAAGACAACCCCCTAACATTTCCACTAAAAATACAGAGTTTGTTATATACTCGCCGTATAAGACTACCCCCCACTTGGAGGCATATTTTTCAGGGCCAAAAAATCGTCTTATACGCCGGCAAATTCGGTAAGCGAGTCTGTGAGCATTTTCAAATGCAGATCGCAATTCGTTGCTTTTTTTTTTTCCCTGAGCACTTGCCCAGTTTCCCATTTCATATTCCCATGTCTGAAACAAGGCTCCGTGTTTCCTCTGGCTTTGAGAAACCAGTTAAAAATAGTCCTGTCTCTGCCCCAAGAGGGGTTTAACTGGATGTAACACGGACACACGCCTTCGGACGGACCTTCCCGGTTCTGGGGCTCTCTCCTCCTCCTCGCTCTCCTCATCGCCCTGCGGTGTGCAGGCAGGCAGAGCTGTCATTGTGTTAAACTGTCTCAGAGCGGGAGCGGGGCCTGAAAAGATCTCAATGGGGAGAACAAAGATGGCTGAGCTTTGTGGGCAGCAGTGACCTTTGAGAGGCCCTGCCAAAGCGGACAGTGGGAAAGAGTTTCCTTTTCATGCTGTCTTTTCATGGAAGAGCGCGCATTCTAAAAAGCCGGCTAAATGCGGGGGATTAGGAAAGAGCTTATGCTGCCTCCCAGGCTCCGGCTGGTGCGTGGAGCGCTTGTTTCGGCTGTGGAGCCGGTGGGGTAACAGTGCCGCTGGCCACCGGCTTTTGAACGCCTTGCTGGCAGGGAATGTATGTTGTTTATATTTGATGCCCTAACGCCTAAAATAGAGCGAGGCGCCTATCACATGCTCACATGTTTGCTCAACGTGTGTGTGGCAGCCATGAAAATGTGCTGTTCACAGCCTGCCCTGGTAGCTCAGTTGCTTATGGCATCATCCTGCTACCCCAAGGTTGTGGGTTCAATCCCCGGTCAGGGCACATATAAGAATCAACCATTGAATGCATGAACAAATCTCTCTCTCTCTCTCTCTCTCTCTCTCTCTCTCTCTCTCTCTCTCTCTCTCTCTCTCTCCAATAAGAATTTTAAAAGGAAAGAAAAAGTGCCGTCCATGTCCCCTGCTGCAGGGAGCATAACTGACTGACAGCCTCACCCTGTGTCCCCTCCCCTCCAGGTCCATCACCACACTTGCACTGAGTCTGCGTATCCTGTAGGCACTGCCAGCTGGGGACTGAGCACAGCAGGGTACTAACTCAGGCGCGGCCTACTGAGGCGTGGGACTCCTTTGGCAGGAAGACTTCCCAAACCTTTCTGAGAACTGTGCCGCAGTCTCTCGCCTCCAAACCTCCTTCCTTCCCGCTCTCCTCCCACAGGTGTCAGACCTTCAGCATGGTCTAAATGCTCTCCCTTCTCCCACTTCCTCCCCAATAAATGTCCTGCATACCTACCCATCTTGCTGTCTCTTCCTCCTCCTCCTCCTCCTCCACCTTCTTCTTCTTCTTCAAATATATTTTATTGATTTTTCACATAGAGGAAGAGAGAGAGATAGAGAGTTAGAAACATTAATGAGAGAGAATTATCGACCAGCTGCCTCCTGGACACCTGCTACTGGGGATGTGCCCGCAACCAATGTACATGCCCTTGACTGGAATCGAACCTGGGACCTTTCAGTCCTCAGGCCGACGCTCTATCCACTGAGCCAAACCCGTTTCGGCATCTTGCTGTCTTCTTAAAGACAGACCTAAACTAATACAATCCTATATAACAAAAGCCTGATATGCTAAGTGTCTGACCCTTTGACCATTCAACCAGTGGCTATGATGTGCACTGGCCACCAGCGGGTAGGTGCTCCCACCAGTAGGTTAGCTTGCTGCTGGGGTCCGGCTGATTGGGACTGGGTGAGATGGGCTGGAGACACCCTGGAGCCTTCCTGCAGTCCCTCCCTGGTCCGATCTTGCACCAGTGGGGACCCTCCATCTGACCTGTGCACTCTCGCAATCCGGGATCCTTTGAGGGATGTCGGAGAGCCAGTTTCAGCCTGATCCTTGCAGGCCAGGCCGAGAGACCCCACTGGTGCATGAATTCGTGCACCAGGCCTCTAGTATAAAAGAACTAGAGGCTTAGTGCACAAAAATTGTGCAAGAGTAGGCCTTCCCCTGGCTGCCGGCACCAGCTTCCCTGGGGCACCCAGTACCTGGGCTTCCCGAGCAGCCCCAGCTTCATCGGAATGTCATCAGAAGGATGTCCAATTTAATTAGCATATTATGCTTTTATTTTATAAGATGAATGACCAATGATGTACTATAGAATTGTACCCCTGAAACTTATATAATGTTATTTAACATTGTTACTGCAATAAGTTCAATTTTTTTTTTTTTTTAAAAAAGGATAAATGAGTCCTTGTAACTGAGAGTAGAAAGTGGTCATATTGCAAGATATTGGAGAATATTTGTGATGGTTTATTATTATAAGGCTTCAGTTAAAGCCATTGAAAATGTTTGAACCCTAGAGTCAAAGTGATCCTATCTAAAGGCAAACTGATCTCATCCCTCCCTCCACATAAAGCCCTCAGTGGCTTCCCACTGCTCTCAGGATACAGCCAGCACTCCATCATGGCCTGAAGATCCAACCTGGGCTGGTCCCTGCATCCTTTTGCAACCTCATCTTGTATTCTATTTCCCCTCGCTCTCTCTCTTCCAGACACACTAGTCCCTTTATTCACCGTATTCCGGGCTGCTACAGACCCTTTGTACGTGCCATTCCTTCTGTTCAGAGCACTGGTCTCTCACCTTTTTGCCGAGTGGATTCATATGCATATCTGAGCTCAAATATCTCCTCCTCAGGGTGACTTCTTAAGTAGGTCAGATGTTGCTATAACATTTCTCGCCATCTACCCTTTCTTAATAGCACAAATCACACTGGCTATTTTAATATCTCTCTCCATCTTTAGACTCTAAGCTCTATAACGAAAAGGAGTAGTCTATGGCTTTGCTCACTCTTATAGCCTAGCATCCAGCACAGAGTATAGGTACTCAATACATATTTGTGGAATAATTGGGCCCAAATACTAGGGGGCTGAGGCCCACTGTTCTGGAATACAGTATTGGCTCTGGAGTTTGATTTTATCCTATTTATAACTAATAGTTAGCCAGTTACTGTTTCATGGATGCCGGTAGAAGTCAAGAAATTCTGGTTCAAAAGCAAAGGGCTTTATTACTCATAGCACAGCAAGTAGCATGAGCATCATGTTTGTTTGCACCAATTCCCTTTGCCTCCCAAGTCCAAGATCGAAGGTTTGTTCTTTGTCCCATAGAAAGATATTATCTCATCTGTCAAGGTTTCTTGCTGCAAACACAATCCTGAGAAATGGCCTAAGTACAGAGCAGACACAGCCTTGAAATCTTGCCATACCCAGCAAGACTGAGAGGAGATTGCAGCAGACCTGTGGAGGAATATCTTCCAATATACAGTTTCTCCAAAAAGTATCTTAAGTCTAAAGAAAGCCTCAGATAATATACTAGAGGCCCAGTGCACTGATTCGTGCACCAGTGGGGTCCCTCAGCCTGACCTGCGGGGATCAGTGGACCTCCGCACCACTGCAGCCCGGCCTTGTCCGCCAGCTCATCGGGCTCCGGCCCACTGTCCCCTGTGATCCCTCATAGCAAGCACAAAGTAGTGGCACAAAGTGGCAGGCGGCTGGGGAGAAGCCCGAGGTTGGCCCGCTGCACCACCTGGATGCTCAGGGGGAGTATCTGTTGTAACTATCTTCTCCCTTTTCCACATCCAGCACGGCTAGAGATTGGGTCCAATTCCTGAGTAGAGGCAGCTGGGGATTGAGAAATAAAAGAAAGAGACAAGACGCAGAGATAGGAAAGCTGGGACTGGGTGGACTGCTGCCCTCTTCTGATGGAGAGACAGTGACCCAGAGCCAATGCATCATGTTTATTTTATACCCTCAAATACCAGGAAGTTTCACCAAAAGGTCAAGACAAAAGGAGGTTATTTGCATTCTTGAGTAGGCCCTGAGCATTCCTGGTGCCAGGCTGGATTTAGACATCAGAACCCACTTCCCCACACCGGGGGCTGAAGTGAAGGTCAAGCTGACAACACCCTTGCTCTTTTGGCAAGGCCTGTTCCCAGGGCGTGGCTTTGCTGATGCCACTGGGTTCAACTGACAATAATTAAAGAATGCCCATGTGCCTTCCCGGGGGGCCCTCTACAGTCCATGAGAGGCCATCTGGTGCCCATCTGTCAGCTGAGCAGTGCTCCTGCTGTGGGAACACAGTGACCACCAGGGGGCAACTCCTGCTGAGCGTCTGCCCCCTGGTGGTCAGTGCATGTCATAGCTACTGGCCAGTCATCTGGTCATCTGGTCGTCCAGTCACTTGGGCTTTTATATATATATATATATATATATATATATATATATATATAGAGAGAGAGAGAGAGAGAGAGAGAGAGAGAGAGAGACTAGAGGCCTGGTGCATGAATTTGTGCATGGTTGGGGTCTGGCCAACCCATCCCAACGGGAGCTGATTAGGGCTGGGATGGCGGGGGGGGGGGGCGGGTGATGGAGAGGGACCACAACGGTTGGCCAGCCAGACCCCCCAGATTGGGGGGGTGGGCCAATCGGGGCAGGGCAGGCTGGGGGAGGGGCTGCATGAGTTGACCAGTCATAGTAACTGGTCATTCCAGTTGCTTGGCTTTTATATATATATATATATAAATTATATATACACTAGAGGCCCAGTGCATGGATTCGTGCACTGGTGAGGTCCCTCGCCTGTGCTGTGCCCTCTTACAATCTGGGACCCCTTGGGGAATGTCAGAGAACTGGTTTCAGCCAAATCCCTGCAAGCCAGGCCAAGGGACCACACCAGGGCATGAATCCATGCACCAGGACTCCAGTATACATGTAAGAACTTTGGTTAATCTCTTCCTCTCCCTTTGCCCTTCCCTCTGAGATTCATCAGTCTGTTCCATGTTTCCATGCCTGTGGTTTCTGCTCATGCATTGAGCGTCTGCCCCCTGGCAATCAGTGGGTATCATAGTTACTGGCCAGTCGGCCAGTAGCTTAGGCTTTACTAATATATAAAAACCCAGGGTCTGTAACTACTGACCGAAGGCTCGACAGAACACGCAAGTCAGTTCTGCAGACTTGGCAACCCAGCACTGACTGCTGAGAGAACTGTGGATCAGGCCCGGAGAGAAGCCCGAAGAGAGGGGCAGGGTCTGATCCACAGCCTCCATGGCAGCTGTTGATCAGCTGTTGCTTCTTTCTTTCTCTCCGGGCTTCACCAGCAGCCACGTCTTTGTTTCTCTCCAGGCCTCTGCAGGGGCTGCTGATAAGCCCCACCTCTCTGATCAGGCCTGGAGATAGGCCCAGAGATGCTGACTGGCATAGAAACCAACCAATCAGAACTTAATCTGTGTGAAATGTGAGGAGCCAATGGCTGCCTAGGAGGCAGAGCTTTTGACACTGACTAGCATAGAAACTGACCAATCAGAACCAAATTGGCAGGCAGAGGAGGGCAGTTGGAGGCGAGATCAGGCCTTTAGGGGAGGGCAATTGGGGGCAAGATCAGGCCAGTAGGGGAGAGCAACTATGGTCAATCTGGCAGGCAGGCAGGTGAGTGGATAGGAGCCAGCGGTCCCAGATTGTGAGAGGGATGTCCAACTGACAGTTTAGGTCCAATCTCACAGTCAGACACCCCCCAAAGGGTCCCAAATTGGAAAGGGTGTAGGCTGGGCTGAGGAAACCTTCCCCCCATGCACTATTTTATGCACCGAGCCACTAGTATATAGATAATATACACATAGTATTCCAGAAGATAAAAGATAAATGGCCATGAGTTTGCTTGCCAGGAGCACATGCTTGAGAATGGCTAATATGACCATATTTCCTTGAATGACAATATTATATAATGGTTAACAACAATGACTGCAACCAAGACTTCCTGGGTTTGAATTCTTGCTCTGCTGCTTTCCAGCTATTACATCCTTGGGCAAGTTATTTAACTTCTCTATGCCTCATTTCCCTCATCTGTGAAATCCTCCAGATTGAGTATCAGCCCATGAACCAGGAGGTCACAGTTCAATCCCGGTCAGGGCACAAGCTCAGGTTGCAGGCTCCATCTCCAGTGGGCAGTGTGCAGGAAGCAACAGATCAATGATTCTCATCACTGATGTTTCTATCTCTCTCTCTCTCCCTCTCCTTTCCTCTCTGAAATCAGTTTTTAAAATATATTTTTTAAAGTATCTGCCTCACAAGGTGGTGAAATGGGCGACATGCAGTAAGTGTTCAGTACATGTTAACACTTATTATTGTGGTGACTATTATTATTCTAGGGCAGCTGGCCAGTTGTGGAATAATCTACTTGCACTTCATCAGGCAGTGATAATGGTCTGCTGACCCTGGGAGTGCTGCCTTTATTGTTTAAGTTACCTTCTTTTGAAGTAATGAAAATGGGAACCAGAAAGGTGGGGGAGGAGGACAGGCATCCAGATGGAGTTAATCACGGTCTAAGTTTATTAATTTTTAAGTGCTCTTAAAGAGACTTAGGAGGGTAGACTCTTTAACGTAGGCACAGGTAGAGCACCACGTGAAATTGTTCTCTTTGACTTTTGCAGTGAACGTGGTGGAGGCGCTTCAGGAATTCTGGCAGATGAAGCAGTCCCGTGGGGCTGACTTGAAGAACGGGGCTCTCGTGGTCTACGAGATGGTTCCCTCCAACACCCCTCCCTATGTCTGCTATGTCACCCTGCCTGGGGGAAGTTGCTTTGGGAGTTTCCAGGTAAGAGTTGTAAAGCTGCAGTAGCAAAGGTAATTGCTTTGACTTTGGATGGTGGGCATACAATGCAATATACAGGTCACGTGTCACGGAAATGTGCACTTGAAACCTATATGACCCTATTTACCCTAATCAATGCATTAGTCTACTCTCATTAGCTCCTTACCTATCACCATTTAAAAGCATTTAAACATTTCTTAACCCCAATAAATTTAATAAAAAAAATATATAATTGCTTAAGTGCTAGTAATGGCTTTCTCTATCACTTTGGCCATTAAATCCCTATTTGAAATCACATATTTGAAGACCTGAACCAGTTCTGGGCAAATCATTCTGGTAAGCATCTCAGGCACATTTGACACAAAAGAGCCTCAATCACATGCTTTCTTTTTAGCCTTTAAAGAGGCAAACCCATTATGAATTTGAACACTGATTAATAATGCCCTTATTCAGTATATCAGACTATCAGCACCAAACCCATGTTCTGATCTGGCTTTTCAACATCCTGCCATCTCTTTTTGAGAACACAGACTAATTCTCCTTGCCCCAAATATGTTTCCATAGGCATTTACTGAGGAAAGCAATGTTTGCGTTCTCTAAGAGGTCAAACGGGAGAGACTATAAATGGTGGAAACGTTACTCAGCTAAGATTAGGGGATTTACATTCTCATTCCCTTGATTGCCAGCAGGCAAGTCAGGTAATTTCTCTGGGCCTCAGTTTTCCCATCTGTCATATGAAGGAGGGAGGTTTGATTATTTCTTTTTTTTTTTCTTTTTCTTTTAAAAAATATATTTTATTGACTTTTTACAGAGAGAAAGAGAAAGGGAAAGAGTTAGAAAAATCAATGAAAGAGAAACATTGGTCAGCTACCTCTTGTAAACCCCCCACTGGGGATGTGCCCGCAACCAAGGTACATGCCCTTGACCGGAATCGAACCCGGGACCTTTCAGTCCGCAGGCTGATGATCTATCCACTGAGTCAAACCGGTTTCAGCAGGTTTGATTATTTCTAAAGTCTTTCTTGCACTAGCATTCTACAATTATATGAAAGACCTGTAATATATGATGATGAAGAGCAATGAGAAATTTGAATAGCGTAAATATCATCAAAAGTGGATTATTTACATTACAGATAGGAAGGAAGCCCTCTGAAATGTTAACTCAGAGTCTGAATAGGAATTTAGAAAAGAGAATAGACACGCTTGTTCTGTTTTCCATATGGTAGGAATAGCCCTTAGACAAAGTTATAAGCCTTGCTGTGTGCTTCCATCCACCTTGAACTTCTCCTAACATGTCGTAATTGTTTATCTCTCTTGAGGATGACACTCCATGGAGGCAGAGATAGCATCTGTTTTCTTCCTTGTTCAGTTTTTTAAAATTTATTTATTGAATGTTATTTTTTTAAGAGAGAAAGAGGAAGGAAACGAGGGAAGGAGAGAAAGACACAAAGACAGAATATTTTTCCATTGATTTTTAGAGAGAGTGGAACGGAGGGGGAAAGACAGAGAAACATGGATGTGAGAGAGAGACATTGATCGGTTGCCTCCTGTGCAGGCCAGATCAAGTCTGCAACCGAGGTATGTGCTCTTGACCGGAATCAAACTCAGGACTCTTCTGTCCGTGGGCTGATGTTTTATCCACTGAGCCAAACCAGCCAGGGCCAACCTGCCATCTTTTGGTGTATGGGACAGTGCTCACCAACCGAGCCATACTGGCCAGGGCTCTTGTTCAGCTTGAATCCCTACCATGAAGCTCAGCACTGAAGTAGGCACTTAATCAATCTGCCGCATGAATGAGGGCCATTGCAGCTCAGTTCCGGCCCCAAATAGAAAGGGCCCTCACGAAGCTTCATTTAAAATCAGATAGCTACATTCCCCTTAGAGCCTCAAGCCATTTCAGAGAAATAGGTATGTGCCCAGAAGGACTGTTTATGCTTTCTCTTCTTTCCATCCCTTCTCGGACGTCATCATGTTGCTAAATAAGGACTTGATTATTTTATGGTGATGCCCAAAGCTGAATCATTGAAGTAATTTGATTTCTCTTATTTCCTGAAAGAGTAGGATTATCTATTGTGGCCTCCTTTGGATGGTCTGCTTTACGTTCACTTTGGCAGCTGAAATTTCTTCCATTGGTTTTTTTCATCGACGACCTCTCAGAAACAGTAGAGTTAGGCAGTAGAGTAGACAGCAGGCTAATAAATAGAAAAGAAGAAACAAAGAAACTGAAGAAGCAAGATTTAGGGTTAATGGAGCGAGCTCCATATGCCGTCTCAGAGAGACCTGTCAGCTAAAGGAAATTGGGAATTATTGATAATGAAGGATGGTTAAGTAGCAAACATATCCTGGGCTGCTTTTACAAAGTGTAACATCACTTACCTCCTTTCCTCTAATCCTAGTCATAAGTGACAGAGGGGCCCAGCTGGGTGTGGCTCAGCGGCTGAGCGGCAACCCAGGAACTGAGGTCACAGGTTTGATTCCCGGTCAGGGCACATGCCCGATCAATGGTTCTCATTCATCATGGATGTTTCTATCTCCCTCTCCCTTCCTCTCTCAAATCCATGAAAATATATCTTTATTGAAAAATGATGAAGGGGCCGGAACCGGTTTGGTTCAATGGATAGAGTGTCGGCCTGCGGACTAAAGGATCCCAGGTTCGATTCCGGTCAAGGGCATGTACCTTGGTTGCGGGCAAGAGGCAGCTGATTGATGTTTCTCTCTCATCGATGTTTCTAACTCTCTATCCCTCACCCTTCCTCTCTATAAAAAAATCAATAAAATATATTAAAAAAAGAAAAAAGAAACATGTCTATTCTGGTCTTTAAAAAGAAAAATGACGAAGGGAAGGGAGGCTTCTGAGGCAGCCAGTGAAGATGAATTATAAAGGATTACTCTGGTGCGTAGGGGTCTGAAGTTGGATGATGAAATCAGACTGTCCCACGACACCATTGTTGGACACAATGTGAAAATATGGATTTCTAACTCTTCTTGCTTTCATTAGGTCAGCCTTCCTTTCCCTCGACACCCCTCTTCTCCTGTGCCC
Organism: Vespertilio murinus; assembly: GCA_963924515.1. NCBI lineage: Eukaryota > Metazoa > Chordata > Mammalia > Chiroptera > Vespertilionidae > Vespertilio > Vespertilio murinus. The sequence goes on from OZ004719.1 coordinate 35,784,179, forward strand.
CCGGGGGATAAAGAAGAGTGCAGATTCCTTCTTCAGGCCTAGGGCTCTGCTGAGGGACAGCTCCCGGTTCATGACATCATTGGGGGAACTGCTCGGGCTAAAAGGGAAGGCCGAGAGTTCCAAAAGAGACTAGCGCCCCCCTGCAGAAGCAGCCTGGACAGACACGGTCTGTTCTAACCCTGGGTTACCCAGAGGGATGGAAAGTCTCGCCTGTCCACAGCACAGGAGAACAAGACACAGATTTCTAACCGGCTGGCCGGGATCTGGCTCTTGAGTAATTAATTCTGTTGACAGTTTAAACAGGGCTATTTTTCCTACCCAGGGATTATATGCTGACTTCAGCAGCCTTCCTCATTCTGCTTTCAATTTGGTATGAGCTTTAGCCATCTCCAGTTCTTTAATAACTTCAGGATGTCGAATCAAAATTACGTTTCCAAATGCCCCCACCATTTACAATGAAAACGTTGGAGGGCGTGTTGAGCCAGTGATTTATCCAGAGTGTCCAAGTGTCTTCTACCCCAAGTGTTCCCCTCCCATCATGCCTTCTCTCTCTCTCAGACGCACACATACACATGTGCTCTCTCCCCCCTGCCTAGTTTTGCCCCACGAAAGCTGAGGCCCGGCGGAGCGCTGCGAAGATTGCACTAATGAACTCTGTATTTAACGAACATCCTTCCCGGAGAATCACTGATGAGTTCATTGAGAAGAGTGTCTCTGAGGCCCTGGCATCCTTCAATGTAAGCTGCTTGGAGCTGGAAGGAAGGAGGGGGGAGGGGGGAGAAGTGGCGGGTTGGGAAGTCTTGCCTGTTGGATCAGGGCATGGATTCTTGTTTGATTTCCTGTCTACATCTCTGTTCTGCTTTTTCTCTGTCACTCTCTTGTATTACACGCTCCACAGGTCTCAGTCTCTCATTCTATATGTGTCTTTATGTCTTTGTTGCTATTTCGTTTCTTTAACATTTGGTATCTAGAAACCTTTAATTCAAGATTTTTGCAATTTTAGAGATATTACAAAACAAAAGTTGAGCTAGAATTTTGTTTTTCCCAGTTTGGGTTTTAGACCTTAGCTCCTTCTTCCTTCGATGTCCTTTCTTTTTATCTGACTGTTTTTATTGTCACGTGTCTCCTGCCTCCATTATTTTATTATATTAATAAATAACATAAAGAATATTTCATAATACAGTGTCTTGGCTTTTATCCTTTCTAGGAATGGGAAGGATAAGTTATTCTCTTTAAAAAGAACATTTGTTTGTTCTTTCAAGTGATGATGATGATGAAGATGATGATTAACCATAGCTAATCCTAATTATTTACTTTGTGCCAGTGATTGTTCTAGGGATTCATATGTATTACATCTCATTCGATCTTAACAACAATCCTGTTATGTGTAAGTACTGTTATTGCCCCTGTTTTACAGATGAAGAAACTAAAAACACAGGAGTGAAGTTTTGCCTATAGTGATAGTGCTAGTAAGGAGTAGAGCCAAGACTGGAACCCAAGCCAACTTACAGACTTCTCTAGCTCACGGTGCATCTTAGAAGTTAACACTACCTTCTCCCTCCCTCCCACAAGTTCACTGACAGGCTGAGAAAGTCAGATGGATTTTCTGTTTTTATCCTCTTTGCATTTAAAGTATAATTACATATACTAAACTGCTCCAGTTATCAGATTTGAGGAGTAGTGTTGAGCGCTTCATTTATTAAATTTTTAAAAATATATTTTCATTAATTACACAGAGGAAGAGAGAGAAACATCAATGATGAGAGGTAATCATTGATCAGCTACCTCCTGAATACCCCCTACTGGGGATCGAGCACACAACCCAGGCATGTGCCCTTGACCAGAATTAAACCCAGGACCTTTCAGTCCACAGGCCGATGCTCTATCCACTGAGCCAAACCAGCTAGGGCAGGTTTGAGCACTTTAAATCATAAGTTTGCTTCTCTTTGTTCCCTAGGCTCCATCTGTTCTTCTCCCATTACTCTTTACCCCAGTAGTATCTGTAGGAAGGAAAAAATTTTTATATTAATCAAAGCCAATTAAAATTAAGAAAGTATATTTTCCACTCATTACCTAATAAAACATTAATTTGGATTATAGAAAGAGGGGTTGTGACCAGAGGCTCTGATTCTTGTTTTGAAATTATGATTCTACTAGCTATGTGACTTCGAGCAAATTATTTAATCTAAGTCTCCGTTTCCTTGTCTGTAAAATAGGATAACAATTAGATTGTTATCACATGGGATTATTGGATAAAAGAGAATTCACTGAGTGGCCAGATTATTATGATCTCTGAACGCATAATAATCAGCCACTCAGAGTGTGTGTGTGTGTGTGTGTGTGTGTGTGTGTGTATTACAGTATTACAGGATTAGAGGCCCAGGTCTGGCCAGCCTGGTTGGGGGGGTAGGGGGACATGGGCGGCTGGCCGGCCTGGCTGCTGGTTGAACTCCTGGTCAAGGGGACAATATGCATATTAGCCTTTTATTATATAAGGATATACACTGAGTGGCCAGATTATTATGCATTCAGAGATCATAATAATCTGGCCACTCGGTGTATATTCAAGCTCTTAGCACACATTATCTCTTTAGATACCTTTGGATGCAATTAATAGAAAATATCACTTCAAATTGACTTAAGGAAATAAGTAACGGACGGAAATTGATTATCTAATATGACAGACAGGAGGTTCCGAGGTAGAGCAGATTTCAGGTCTGGCTGATTCTGTGGATCAAGAATGTCATCATCTGGCCCGATTCTCTCCATCTCCACCCAGCCGTCTAGAGGTTGGCTTTGTCCTTGGCCAGTCTCCCCTCGGGGTTCAAGATGGCCACGAAATTCCAGACATTCAGACACAATTACATTCAGAGACAGAAAGAGACCTTTCTTCCCCCTTACCAAGTGTTGTGTGATTTAATATTTATTGAATAAGTGGGGTTCGCTTCTAGCCATGTGAAGTGTGTAAGTGTCATTTGAGGTAGAGCTTCCAGCTGGTGTGCCACGCCGCGCTGTGTGCTCCAGAGAGGTTACAGGCGGGCCATGCTAGTGATGCGCTCCGCCGGGCCGGGGCAGATGGGTTCCTCTGCCCCGCACCTCTGCTGGCAGGACGCTCTGCCAACAGCCTCCTCTCTATGTCCCAGCTGGCTGCACAGATGTCATTACTGTCGAGGTGCCACATCATGGAAAATGCTAGAAGTGCTGAATAAGGTATCATATTGAACAATTATAGGCAAAAATGAAATGGTTGCTTGCTTCAAAGCCCTAAATCCTAACAGTGAAGATTACCTCTTTCCCTTCTCCTTCTAGCTTTACACTTCTAAATCCAAATGTTGTGATCTTTGCTTCACCACAAAGATTAGCTAGCTACATGTGGCATGATTGTTTCTCATGAGCCACAAAACAATATGGGATGATCTTGAGTAGTTCTGACTTATTGATTCTAACACAATGAAAATAAAGAATAACAGTTTGCGAGCCCTTGTGGTGTTCTTACTAAGTGTCTGCAATATTTTAGGTGTGATATAAATACAGTAAAACCCCATAATACAGTGCTCCACAATAAACTGAATTTGGGTATAACTTGATTGGCTCCTGACCTCTACCCTGTTCCCTTCCTCAAAGAGAGCAGAATAAAAGTTCTTATGCTGAGAGGTGGGGTGCATGGTGTGGAACTGGCTAGAAAGAGCAGGCAACTTCTCAGGAAGCAGGAGAAAGTTGGGTCCCTGTGTTCCCAGTAGTCTCCTGGCCTTACTTTCCTAGATCAGATTGACAAAAAGATCACCAATAAACCACCAATACCTTTGTTTTGTAAATTCCAGCCAGCCTCGGGACCTGGAATCATCCTCAATTATATTTTTTCATTGATTTTTTCTTTTTTTTGAGAGAGAGAGAGAAAGAGGAAGGAGGAAAGAGGAGGTGAGGAGGGAAAAATCAATTTACTATCCTACTTATTTATACATTCATTGGTTTATCCTTATGTGCCCTGACTGGGTATTAAACTCACAACCTTGGCATATTGGGATGACACTTTAACCAACTGAGCTGCCTGGCCAGAGCTCACTAAATAATATTAAATTATCACCAAATTACACCAGATTAGAGCAAATACCAGTATGGATTTAGACTGTGTAACTGAACACCAGATCCAGTACAATTGTGCACCCACATTGTATATGATAGTTTTAAATCAGATTTATCACTTTTTAAATTAAAATGTTTTAACTTAATTAATTCTCAAAACCATTTTTTTTTTGCACACACTATGCTTACAGGTAGAACAATGTATTTGTTATAGCCCTGCAGCCTCATTCACCACATGAGGCAAATGTGGTGAATGAGAAGACACATGAGGTAAATGTTCAGAAGGCCAAACTGCTACCCAGAATTTGCCATGGTTATGGCTCCTACTGTCTCCCTTTAAAATGCATTTACCCAGCCTGGCCAGCGTGGCTCAGTGGTTAAGTGTTGACCTATGAACCAGGAGGTCACAGTTCAATTCCCAGTAAGGGCACATGCTCCACTTGTGGGCTCTGCCACCCATAGGGGACGTGCAGGAGGCAGCCGATCAATGATTCTCATTATTGATGTTTCTCTCTCTCTTCCTTCCTCTCTGAAATCAGTTTTTTAAAAATATATTTAAAAATAAAAATTTTAAATATATATATAAAATTGAGCATTTGCCCAATTGCTCTCTAGTCTAGTCGAATCCCACATGCTGAACTCACTCTGTTATTTTGGCTAAATCAGGGCTCTCTGTGTCTCAGTGTTCTCCCTTGTAACATGGGGATGATCACATTGACCTTTTCCTGTCACCTGAGTAAGAATGTGTGACAACATTGGGGTCCTCTAAGGTGATGACCAGCAGAATAGCCACTAGCCACACATAGTGAATCAACACTTGAAATGTGGCTACTATGAATTGAGATGTGCTGTAAGCATGAGACACCAGATTTTGAAAACTTAATACAAGAAAAATAAAAATATTTCATTAATAATGTTTATACTCATTACAGTTGAAATAATATTTTGCATATATTAGGCTAAATAAAATATGCTATTGAAATTGATATATTTTATACTAATTATGTTTCTATCAGACAGTACTGTGTGAGGGATAATTCTAATTGAAAATCTTCATCTATTCCTCTGTTACAGGGCAACAGGGAGGAAGCTGACAACCCAAATACTGGGATTGGTGCCTTCCGGTTCATGTTGGAGTCCAACAAGGGCAAGTCAATGCTGGAATTCCAGGTATCTTCAGTCTGCTTCCCTGGCTCTAATAACACGTGTGTGTGTGTGTGTGTGTGTGTGTGTGTGTGTGTGTGTGCGCGTGTGCACTCGCACGCGCACATCCGCTTCCTACTAATCCCTAACACATTGATACTCAACTGGAAGGAAGGGTGAGGCACGGAAACATGGAACAGACTGACAAATCTCAAAGGGAAGGAAGGGGGGTGGCGGGAAGATATTAAGTAGAGAACTTGTTTGCATGTATGCATTACCTATGGACATAGACATAGGGTGCAGAAGGCCTGAGGCAGGGCAGGAACGGGGTGGAGGAGGGCAATGGGGGGAATGGAGACATCTGTAATACTCAATAATAATAAAAATTTTTAAAGGAACATTTAAAAATGTTCTTTCTTCCATGCAGTATTTTGGAAATTCCTGTCATAAACTGACAATTAAAATTAAGGTGCTTTGTTGAAGCACTCTGTATATAGTACTTTTCTTTTAATACTCAAAGTACTTACTGATTAGTCAATATATAATTAAATCATTCAAACCAACAGTTTCAATATGAGTTCTAACCTACAAATAAATGATAAAGTGCTCTAAAAATGTTTTTTGAAACACTGCTTTTATTTTATTTTTTAGAGAAAGTGGAAGGGAGGGGAAGAGACAGAGAGAGATGTGTGAGAGACACATTGATTGGATGCCTCCCACACTTGACCCAACCATGACCTAGAATCAACCTGGCAACCAAGGTATGTAGCCTTGGCTGGACTCCACCCTGGGACCTCTGAGTCCAAGGGCGACACTCTATCCACTGAGCCAAACCAGCTAGGGCTTTATGCATCTTTAGAGAGGGAGAACGGGAGAGGGAGAAAGAGATCAAAACATCTACATGAGAGACTGTTTGCCTCTCATAGATACCCTGACCAGCGATCAAACCTGCAACTTGAGCAAAGAGTCCTGACCTGGAATTGAACCAGCAGCCTTCTGGTGCAGAGGACAGTGCCCAACCAACTGAGCCACAGTGGCTGGGGCTAAAATGTTTTTCAGAATAGAAATACCTTCCTTCCCCTGAGGGCAGATGAGAGTTGGTGTAAGAGATGCTTCCGCAAATACATGTCCTTAACGGTTACCCATGTAATTCTGATGCCACCTCCCAGTATTAAATCGCTTCATGCTTTCTTTCCCCAGGAGCTAATGACAGTTTTTCAGCTGCTGCACTGGAATGGCAGCCTTAAGGCCATGAGGGAAAGACAGTGCTCTCGGCAGGTAAGACACCCGACGGGGGAGGGCAGCCTGGGGGAGGGACTGTTTTGAGATGGCTGTTGTGTTGGAGATAATCAGCCTATGCACACCAGGCCGTGGTATTGAGAGCTCCACTTACAGTGCCCGCTTCGCCCCTGTCACCTTGCCTGTCTAAGTGTCAGCGGTGATTCTTTGGCTTCCCTGGCTCCCCCCACAGGGACATTTCTCTTAGCCATCTTCTTAGCGGGCGTAAGTGCTCACTCCACTCAGGACGCCGAGGCCAAGTTCCCAGTCCCAGGTGGGTCAGTGCGGTATGAACCTTCACCTTGCCCGTGACCTTCACATTTCCGTCCCCGCTCTAGGAAGTGTTGGCTCACTATTCACACCGGGCCCTGGATGATGACATTCGTCACCAAATGGCACTGGACTGGGTGAGCCGGGAGCAGAGTGTGCCAGGGGCACTGTCCAGAGAGCTGGCCTCCACGGAGCGGGAGCTGGATGAGGCCCGGCTGGCCGGCAAGGAGCTGCGCTTCCACAAGGAGAAGAAAGACATCCTCATGCTGGCTGCTGGGCAGCTGGGCAACATGCATTCTTCCAACTGCTAGGCACCCCCCGTGCCATCCTCTCCGGGCCTTTCAGCGTCCTTTCCAGGATTTCATATGATTTCTGTACATACGGGCCCCATTTTATACTTTAAAAATATACATATACACATATATATCTATACATACGTATGTATGTATACATCCTACACCTGGATTCCTTTTTGCTAAGAGGTCCCTTCTCTTCTAGTTTTTGTTTTTGTTTTTTTTTAAATGTACTTTCAGTTGAAACATCCCCACTCCACTTTACAAGAGCAGCTGCCGCTGGAGCTTTGCTGGCTTTGACAATCCCAGAAACTCTGTGTAGTCATTTCAGTAGCACACGATGAACTGTTCATGTCTCCTTCTTTTAAAAGAACAGGGAGCTTGAATAAGGACTCTGTCCCCACTCACCGCCTATGCATTCTTTCTCAAATAGGTTATGAATGTGAAGCCTGCAGCTTTGGTTTATCTCGAGCTGGGCCTCCTCGGTACCAAGCTGTTCCTCCAATAATGATATCCCCTAGCCTACACCACCCCACGCCTCTTCACCATTACCTTTCCCCCGCCCCCCCAATCCAATTGGTACGAGGTAGGAACTGGAGATCTGGCTTCTCACTTTTAAAGTCATTCCTGAGAAAGTGCCAAGGAACGAGAGAGGAATTATAAACTCAATTCATAAGGGTTTGTCACCTAAATTGCTTCTGGGCCACAGAGACCATACCATAGTCCGGATCTCTGGATGTAGCTTACGTGACAGAAGGAATCAGGGTTGAAGTTGCTTACCTTTCAATATTCCCTTTCACGCCTGCTCCCTGGCTCCCTTAGCGTAGCTAAGCCCTGTGTTTGGACCTTCCTGCCTGCACAGATTGGTAGCAGGCAAAACATATTTCCCTCCTCACTCCCCTGCCATCATTTTGCTCTCTGGAAGGATTATCTGTCCTATTTGATGAGGGCCACGTTCCTCTCACTGCCACCAAGTTGCTGCTGTTTCCTACCTTAGCTGTTCACGCCTTAGATTCACATTTGTTGTGTTTCCTCTCCTCTTTCTCCACATTGATTATTAGAGCATGAACTGATCAGGTAAACTAGATGACGCTTTAGCGTTATGGCACTTCCGAAATGGAATGTTTCGAGACTGCAGGAAGGGAAAGAGAATCAGTGATCAGCTATTTGTGTTTTTAAAACTGTTCTCTTCCCCACCACTCTCCTGGGTGGAATAGGAGAGGAATGAGCTGGAGAACAGGTAAACACTCACCTTTGGGAGAATGTTTTGTAGATCTCTCTACGATAGATTCCCCCTTGTTTCTGTAGTCTCCTTAATACAATATCATAGCTCGGTGCACTTTCTAAAGTGAGCTTGGAAGTTTAATGTTTCTACAATTTGACTTTCCATTTAATGACTATACACTTTGCTTTCAGCAATAGGTTAGGAAATAGGCCACAAATATTCTCTTTTGGATCAGATGGGGACAAGATGAAAGTGAGCTTTCTCTCTTTTGAAATCATTTATGGGATCAAAGGTAAGGTATCTAGCAACAAATGCTCCAGTGCTTGAAAGGGACGTCCTTGCATTCTCCAAGCCTCTCTCTGCATTCCATGAAATCCATGTAGGTTGGCGAGACGCGCCTGCGTTCAGCAGCAGGTGTGTCTATTCAGTTTTTACTGATATTTATAATCCATAAACCATGAGCCTTCATGTCTACACTCCTTTCTCTGGGAAGTGTTAAGGGGTATGAGTTGTGGGAAGAACTTACCTTTGCACCTCCTGGATTTACTATTTTCCTCAAATACCAGCCAGTACGATCCCGAAGAACTTGAGAAAAACTGTTCCCTGATCTGTACACTTTTGGTGTTAAAGATTTTACTTATCTTTTTAGTACTTTCTATGTATTTTATATGTATAATTTTATACAATTAAAATAGTTTTTTTTTGTCTAGTGTGCCAGTTTGACTCTTTAAGACTTTTGTATCAGAGTAGTTATAAAATAACCCTTTCTTTACATATATACAAAAACATAATTTTTATTAGTATTTTTTGGGGTGGTAGAGATAAGATTGTACTGCTGGGGGGAAGCATCCTGCCTCCCCTTCTCCAGACATTTGAGAAGCCTGAGTTTTGTTCTTAGTTCTTTCTCTTTAAGTTCTATCCAGTTCCACATACAATCTCACCCCCTAAGGTGGTCTAAACTCTGTCATACACACAATTCTCTAATCTGTTTCTTCTACCATAACCTGTTTTGAGTTCTTATATCTATATTTCCTTATGTTGGGCATCACCTCCTGAATATGACACAAGTTCTTTGAACTCACATATTCCAAATAAAACCCATTTCCCATACATGCTCCTCTCTGAGGTGCCAGATGAAGACGAGACTCTAACCAACTGAGCTACCCAGCAGGCTCTGCCTTCATTCTTGACGACCTCCACGCTACTGTCATGTTCCTTTCTAGAATCCTTAATGGCAACAACAGAACATAGTTTTAAAAAATAAAATGGCAATAAATACATACCTATCAATACCATTTTAAATATAAATGACTTAAATACTCTAAAGTATTGGAGTCTTTTTAAAGGGACCCACCTCAGAATGAAAGATACACACAGACTAAAAGTAAAGGGATGGAAAAAGATATTTAATGCACATGGAAAGGAAAGGAAAAGCTGTGGCAGCAACACTTATATCTGACAAAATAGACTTGATTTTTTTATAAAGATTTTTAATTGACTTCCAGAGAGAAAGAAAGGGAGAGAGAGAAACATCAATGTGAGGCGGAACATCAATGGGTGCCTCCTGCTCGCACTCCACCAGGGATTGAGCCTGCCCCCTGGGCATGTGCCCTGACCAGGAATTGAATTGGCAGCCCTTCAGTGCATGGGACATTGCATAACCAAATGAACCACACTGGCCAGGGCAAAATAGACTTTAAAACAAAGGCAAATAAGGACACTACATAATGATAAAGGGACCAATCCAACAATGGGATGTAACACAAACATGCACTCAATACAAGAGTTCCCAAATATGTAAAGCAAATCTTGATAGCCATGGAAAGAAAGATTGACAGTAGTACAGTCATAGTAGGGGATGTTAATACCCTATTCACATCAATGGATATATCATCCAGATAGAAAATCAACAAAGAGAAGGCAGTCTTAAATGACACACTTGGTCAAATGGATTTAATTGGTATCTACAGAGCACTTCACCCCAAAACAGCAGAATATACGTACATTCTTTTCAAGTGCATCTGGAACATTTTCTAAGATAGACCATATTTTAGGACACAAAACAAGTCTCAATAAATTTAAGAAGACTGACATCAAGCATCTTCTCTGCTGTGAAACTGGAACTCATTCACAAAAAAAACTAAAAAAGCACACAAAGACATTGAGGTTAAATTACATGTTATTAAATAATGAGTGGGTTAACAATGAGATCAAGGAAGAAATCAAAAGATGCCTTGAAACAAATGAAAATTAGAACACAACAACCCAAATCTGTGGGACACAGGGAAAGAAGTCCTAAGGCTTATCTCAAGAAATAAGAAAAAGTCCTAGCTGGTTTGACTCAGTGGATAGAGCGTCTGCTGTGGACTGAAGGGTCCTGGGTTTGATTCTAGTCAAGAGCACATATGGTGGTTGCAGGCTCTAAAGGGAAGCAATCAATGTATTTCTTTCATGTCAATGTTTTTCTGTCTCTCCCCCACCCTTCCAAACTCTCTGAAAATCAATTGAAGAATGTCCTCAGGTGGGGATTAACAACAAAGAAACAAGTAGAAGCTCAAATAAACAGTCTATACTTAAAGGAGCTTGAAAAAGAACAAAAAAGCCCAAAATGAGAAGAAGGAAGGAATTAGTAAAGATCAGAACAGAAATAAACAAAATAGAGTCTAAATAAATAATACAAAAGATCAATTAAACCAAGAACAGATTCTTGAAAAAAGATAAATTGGCAAACCTTTAACCAGAATCATCAAAAAGAAAAAAAAAAGGATCCAAATAAATAAAGAAATGAAAGAGGGGAAGTAACAACTGACACCAAAGAAATACAAAAGATTGTAAGAAGCCCTAACTGGTTTGGCTCAGTGGATAGAGCCATGGCCTGCGGACTCAAGGGTCCCAAGTTCAATTCCGGTCAAGGGCATGTACCTTGGTTGTGGGCACATCCCCAGAAGGGGGTATGCAGAAGGCAGCTGATTGATAGTTTTCTCTCATAGATATTTCTTTTTTTTTAAATATATTTTATTGATATTTTACAGAGAGGAAGGGAGAGATATAGAGAGCTAGAAACGTCGATGAGAGAGAAACATTGACCAGCTGCCTCCTGCACACCCCGTACCGGAGATGTGCCCGCAACCAATGTACACGCCCTTGACTGGAATCGAACCTGGGACCCTTCAGTCCGCAGACCGACGCTCTACCACTGAGCCAAACCGGTTTCAGCTCTCATAGATATTTCTAATTCTCTCCCTTTCCCTTCCTCTTTGTAAAAAAAATCAATAAAATATATATATATATATATATATGTATATATATATATATATTTTAAAAGATTGTAAGAAAATATTATAACAACTATATACCAACAAATTGAACAATTTGTATGGAATGAATTAATCCCTAGAAACATATAATCTTCCAAAATTAAATAAGGAAGAATCAGAGGATCTGAGTAGACAGATTACAACTATTAAAATGGAAGCAGAAGTAAAAACTAAAATTAAATTAAATTTAAAAATCCCAGCAAACAAAAGGGATTGGATGACTTCACAGGTAAATGTTGACCAAACATTCAGAGAAGAACTAACACCTATACTTCTCAAACTACCGGTATTCCAAAAATTCAAGAGAAAGAAAGACTTACAAGCTCATTTAATGAGGCCAGCATTTTCCAATTCCAAAACCAGATAAAGACACTACAAGGAAAGAAAATTATAGATCAATATCCCGGATGAACATAGATGTTGTAATCCTCAACAAAATATTAGCAAACCAAACACAGAAATAGATTAAAAAGATCATACACCATAATCCAGTGGGATTTGTTCTAGAGATGCAAGTAGGTACAATATCTGCAAATCAATAGACATACCATATAAACAAAATGAAGAATAAAAACCACATTATTATATCAATATAAGCAGAAAAACTTTTAATAAAATCCAGCACCCATTTATGATAAAAACTCTCAGCAAAGTGGGAATAGAGAGAATATACGCAACATAATAAAGGTCATAAAAAACAAACCCATAGCCAACATTATACTCAAGGGGCAAAAACTACAAGCATTCCTCTTAAGATCAGGAATAAGACAGTGATGTCTGCTTTCACTACTCTTAACATAATACTGAAAGTCCTAGCCACAGCAATCAGACAACAAGAAGAAATAAAAGGCATCCAAATTGGAAAGGAAGAAGTAAAACTGTCATTATTTGCAGATGACATAATGCTATATATAGAGAATCCTAAAGATTCTACAAAAAAAAACCCTACTAGGCCAAAGCCGTTTGGCTCAGTGGATAGAGCGTCGGTATGTGGACTGAAAGGTCCCAGGTTCGATTCCGGTCAAGGGCATGTACCTTGGTTGCGGCCACATCCCCGGTGGGGGGGGTGCAGGAGGCGGCTGGTCAATGATTCTCTCTCATCAATGCTTCTGGCTCTCTATCCTTCTCCCTTCCTCTCTGTGAAAAATCAATAAAATATATATATATGTTTTTTAAAAACTACTAGAACTGATAAATAAATTCAGTAAAATAGTGTTATGCATAATAAATACCCAAAAGTCAGTTGCATTTTACACACCAACTAGAGGTTTGGTGCACGAGATTCATGCACTGGGTGGGGGTGAGGAATTCTTCAGCCCAGCCTGTGCCCTCTCGCAGTCTGCAGTCCGGGACCCCTCAGAGGATGTCCACCTGCCAGCTTGGGTCCGTTCCCCCTGGGGATGAGGCTTAAGCTGGTAGGCAGGCATCCCTCTTGCAGTCCAGGACCCCTTGCTCCTTACCGCCCACCTGTAGCAGAGGCAGGAGAGGCTCTGGCCACCACCACTGGGCGTGACAGCTGTGAGCCTTGGCTTCATAGGGACCAGTCTTCCACTGTTCAGTCTATTGCATGTTACACTTTTATAATATAGGAAGGACTAGAAGCCTGATGCACGAAATTCATGCAAGAGTAGGCCTTCCTTCCCCTGGCTGCTGACAACAGCTTCCCCTGGCACCTGGGACCCAGGCTTCCCTCACAGCCCCGGCTTTGTCCAGAAGGTTGTCCAGTCTAATTAGCATTTTATGCTTTTATTATTATGGATAATGAACTATTAGAAAGGGAAACTAAGAAAACAATCCCATTTATAATTGCTTCAAAAAGAAGTAAGTACCTAGGAATAAATTTAACCAAGGATATAAAAGAACTGCACTTGGAAAATTATAAAACACTGAAGAAACTATTGAAGAAGATATAAATAAGTGGAAACATATAGCATGTTCATGGATAGGAAGAATTAACATTATTAAAATGTCCATACTGCCCAAAGCAATCTATAGATTCAACACAATTCCTATCAAGATACCAATGGCACATTTTAAAGAACCAGAACAAATACTCAAGAAAATTTATATGGAACTATAAAAAAAACCATCTATAAAAAAAGCAATCTTGAGAAGAAAAATGTTGAAGGTATTACACTACCTGATATCAAACTATACTACAAAGCCATAGTAATCAAACAGCATGGTACAGGCATAAATACAGCCTATTGTATCTATATAGATCAATAGAACAGAATAGAGTCCAGAAATAAATCTATGCCTTTATAGTCAAGTAATACTTGACAAAGGAGGCAAAAACATACCATGAGCTAAAGAGAGTCTATTCAATAAATGGTGTTGGGGAAATTGGATAGATATATGCAAAAAAAGTGAAACTATACCACCTTCCCACACCACACAGAAGAATAAACTCAAAATGGATTAAAGACTTAAATGTTAGACTAGAAAACATAAAAACCTAGAAGAAAATATAGGCAGTAAAATCTCAGACAATGCCTATAGTAATATTTTTTTCTGATACATCTCCTCAGGCAAGGGAAACAAAAACAAAAATAAACAAATGAGACTACACCAAAATGATTTTTTTAAAAGACCAAACTACTTACTGTGGAGAATGAATTAGTGTCTCCTAGTTGCCTGGAAAACTACCCAACCTTAAGGCAGAGTTTAAACAGAAGTCCTCCCTTACACGGACTCGCCACTCCTATTCCACTTGGTGATAGCAATTACCACTTCTATATGTAATTATAAAGTGATAGTTGCCGAAACTGGTTTGGCTCAGTGGATAGAGCGTTGGCCTGTGGACTGAAGGGTCCCAGGTTTGATTCCGGTCAAGGGTATGTACCTTGGTTGCGGGAACATTCTCAGTACGGAATTTGCAAGAGGCAGCTGATCGATGATTCTTTCTCATCAAAGTTTCTAACTCTCTATCCCTCTCTCTTCCTCTCTGTAAAAAAAATCAATGAAAAATATTTTTAAAAAATAAAAAATAAAGTGATTGTTGATAATATAATTATTTATCCTTGATTGCCAGCATCACCTCTAGTATTAAACGCATATAAACATTCAAAATTGTTTGATTAAAAAATTAATAAGAAAAAAATTAATAAGTGAATCTTCAGCCCACTTCAGGCCTACATCTAGATTCCAGGATTTGGGGACAATATGGGTTTTGCCTTACTCCTAGGCTTTTTTGTTTTAGTTAAAGGCATTTTTTAAAAATACTGATTTGAGACAGAGAAACACCGACTTGTTGTTCCACTTATTTCTGCATCCATTGGTTCATTCTTGTATATGCCCAGACCCGGATGAGCCTGAAACCTTGGCATACAGGGACGATTCTTTAATCAACTGAGCTACCAGTCCAGAATTCAAATCCTAGCTTTTTGTTGTTGTTGTTCTTAAATTGATTTGAGAGAGAGAGAGAAACATTCACGATGAGAGAGAATCATTGATCAGCTGCCTCCTGCACAACCCCTACTGGGGATTGAGGGCAACCTAGGCTTGTGCCCTGACCCTGAATCCAACCGTGACCTCGTGGTTTGTGAGTTGACACTCAACCACTGAGCAACACCAGCTGGACTCAACGCCTAGGTTTTTGGTTTTTTTACTTTATTTTTTTTTTTTAGATGACAGGCTTCTTTTTATTAAGGTATTATATGTGTACATATCTAACCAATTCTCCCCCTCTCATACATGCCCTCCCTCCCCAGAGTTTTGCGTACATTGGTTATGCTTATATGCATGCATGCAAGTGCTTCGGTTGATCTCTTATCGCCCCCGTATCTCCCTACCCTCCCCGCTGTCATCTGACAGTCTGCTTGTTGCTTTACTCTCTCTGTATCTATCTTTTTTTAACGCCTAGGCTTTTAAAAGTGAAAAACCCGACACATCCTCCAAGAAGCTAAAGCCCCTATTTTGTTTAAAGCCATAATCTTTTATTAACTCCCCAGAGGTGGTGGGGAAAGTTGGGGATTAACCTTTAAAAAGAAAAAAAGTTGGTATCTGTCTCACCAAAAGAACTGCACAGACAGCCAGGTCTGTTAGCTTCTTTAAGAGAGAAATTCCGTGCGCAGTGTGAGCCAGCATTGCAGACTGAACTTTCTATTTTTGTTTTTTAATGCTCACATCACACATCCTGCATCTCCTCGGAACAGGGTAACGGCCTGGGAGTTTTGAAAGAAACTTTCTTCAACTTATATTTCCGAGTATGATTGAGAGACAGAAGGCAGCCGTCCACTGAAGAAATTACGCTGGTCTTTCCAGCCGGCAGTGCTTCTCCTCGGTAGCCGAGGATAAGAGGAAGCCATCATTCGCTGCCGGCGCGTCCCCGCCCAGTGGCGGCTTTCAGCTAGCGGCCTGCTCCAGATGGCTACAGGAGCACTTCCGGCTTCCGACCTGCTCAAGATGGCTGCGTGGGCACTTCCGGCTCTTCCCGGACTAGGCCCGCCTCCACGTGCGTGTTTTCACCGCGTCGAGGGCGGGACTTAGAGTAAGCTTCTGATTGGCCAACTGGACTTGGTGACCTTTCCCCTCCGCGACAGTTTCCCGGGGCTGCTTAGATCCGGAGCCGCCGCACCGACGCGGGTTCCAGGGAGGCAAGATGGCGGACGTGCTGGATCTTCACGAGGCCGGCGGCGAGGACTTCGCCATGGATGAGGATGGGGACGGTGAGGGCAGTGGAGGCGGCTGCGGGAAGCGGGGAAGGTGCGAGAGAAGGACGTAATAGGGCGACGGCGGCTCCCCTTCCTCCCGGCGCGGAGGCGGGGAGCGGGGACCGGGCTTCCGCGGCCTGCAGGCTCCGCCCCCGGCGGCGGCTCGGGGCGGGGCCAGGGGGCCTGGAGGTGATGGGGTCCGCTCCCGGAATGCCTGGGGAAAGAGACTGTTACCTTCGGCACTTATCCTTTCTCTCATGGGGTTACAGAGAGCATCCACAAGCTGAAGGAGAAGGCGAAGAAACGGAAGGGCCGCGGCTTTGGCTCCGGTGAGTGTGGAGGAAACGGGGTCCGTTCATTGTCGTGGGGAAGGGGGGCTTTCCCCTGATCTCCTGCGTGTTTCCCAGAAGAAGGGTCCCGAGCGCGGATGCGGGAGGATTATGACAGCGTGGAGCAGGATGGCGACGAGCCCGGGCCGCAGCGCTGTGAGTAGACGGAGCCGCTGGGTGTGTGTGTGTCCGCAGAGAGTGGGGGGCAGTAAAGTAAGACCCGCAGGAAAGGGGTGCGGCGGGGCCTGGAGTGGCACTCACCCTGCTGCTGGGATCCTCTTCAGCTTTTCTCTGTGTCCTCACCCCCCTCCCTCCCCCAACAGCTGTTGAAGGCTGGATTCTCTTTGTCACTGGGGTCCATGAGGAAGCCACGGAAGAAGACATCCATGACAAATTTGCAGAGTATGGGGAAATAAAAAACATCCACCTCAACCTGGACAGGCGCACAGGATACCTGAAGGTACTGAGTTCTGTGTGTGTGTGTGTGCACGCGCGCGGTATCCTACCTAATAAAAGAATAATATACAAATAAATCGTCACTCCACTATTCCCACAAGCCACGCCCACCAGCCAGTCAGTGCGAGTAAGCAAATTAACCCCAACCAAGATGGCTGCAGCCACAGAGAGCAGTTGGGAGGATTGGGTTTCTCCAGCAATGAAGGAAGCTAAGCTTTCCACACACCCTGGCTGGACCCAGGTCACCACTCCAGGCTATAAAGTTTCAATTATAGAAGATACATAAAACCAAACAGAAGTGGCTGCTGCCAGGGAGCCAGCAGAAGGCTTGGCTCCGCTCCAGGCAACAAAGTTTCAATTGTAGAAGATAAATAAACCCCAGATGCCAGGGCATCTGCTTGTGTTGCCAGGGGGCATGGCCGGCCTGCAAACCACCACAGGCCTCTCAGGCCACCCCACGCCCCAAGGGAACCCCCACCCTGATCCAAGATACCCTTCAGGGCAAACTAGCTGGCCCCCACCTGTACACCAGGCCTCTATCCTATCTAATAAAAGAGTAATATGCAGGTTGACCATCACTCCAGCACAAAAGATCTAGCTGTCCTCATGTGGTCAAAAATCCTGCCCCCATGTGGACACAAGATGGCTAGCAGGGGAGGGCAGTTGGGAGAGACCAGGCCTGCAAGGGATGACAGTTGGGGGCAATCAAGCCTGCAGGGGAGAGCATTTAGGGTTGAACAGGTTGGCAGAGGAGGGAAGTTGGCAAACAGACTGGCAGGGAAGCAGTTAGACATCAATCAGGCTGGCAGGCAGAAGTAGTTAGGGGCAATCAAAGGCAGGCAGGGGAGCAGTTGGGAGCCAGCAGTCCTGGATTATGAGAGGGATCCCAGATTGGAGAGGGTGCAGGCTGGGCTGAGGGACAGCCCCCCCACCACCACCACCATGCATGAATTTCATGCTCCAAGCCTCTAGTATATGTGTGTGTGTGTGTGTGTGTGTGTGTTTTAAATTGACTTTTTACAGAGAGGAAGAGTGAATTAGAAACATTGATGAGAAACATCAATCAGCTGCCTCCTGCACACCCCCTTTTGGGGATATGCCTGCAACCAAGGCACATGCCCTTGACTGGAATCGAACCTGGAACCCTTGAGTTAGCAGACCTACGCTCTATCCACTGAGCCAAACCCCTCTGGGCTGAGTTTTACTCCTTGCCTCTCCCCCATCACCCTTAGACAGCAGGGGCAGATCTCCCGTGGTCGCGCTGGTCAGCTAAGAGCAAAGTTGAAATGAAATGACATTGGAAGTTGATTTTGTTAGACACCCAGAGACAGGAACTGACAAACCCTTTGTGTGTACAGTAGGGATATGTGATGTACATTGTTGAAAGTTAATAGAACTTGGCTTGGGGGAACAGGGTTTTGATAGCCGTCTTCCGCTTGCCCTAGGGGTATACTCTAGTTGAGTATGAAACATACAAGGAGGCCCAGGCCGCGATGGAGGGACTCAATGGCCAGGATTTGATGGGACAGCCGATCAGTGTGGACTGGTGTTTTGTTCGGGGTCCACCCAAGGGCAAGAGGAGGTAAGGTAGAGGGGGCAGACACTATCTTGGTGAAGGGAATGTGACAAAACGGAGAAAGGACATTGCTAGGTCCCTCTGATGGACACCCCCTTCCTTTCCTTCTTCCTAGAGGTGGCCGCCGGCGCAGCAGGAGTCCAGACAGGAGGCGGCGCTGACAGGTCCTCTGCTGGCCAGGTGTGCGCTCCAGAGATACCACGTGACCACGCGGCCTTGGAGAAGGAGGGCCGGGTGGAGCTCGCTGTTTATATTTAATCCTTTACCCTATTGCTTGGTGTGTTGGAGTTTTGGTGGGGATGGGGGGAGGGGGGGGGGGAAGAGGGTGAATTATAAATAAATGTACCATTTTTGTTTTCTACATTTAAAATTGTTTTCTTGCTCTAACCTGCAAGCTCTGAAGTGCTATTTACAGTAGCTAGTGTGGGACACTAAAGGTACTTCTCCCAGTTAAACGAATTCAGTGAGTTTCTACTTTAGACATAGTCTCAAGCCTCAAAGAGTCAAAGTAGAAACACTGCTTAAGGTATTTATTTTCCTGGGAAGCTAAGAGAGCAGGGGTACAAGTGAGATGTTTTCAGGATGTTAACGAGTAATTATTCTGTTCCTGTATACTCTGTCCTGAGCAAATGGATGTTATAGGAATGTTTTTGTTTGTTTGTTTTGTTTCTTCTGCCCTTACTGCCGCATTGCACCTCCAGCTGTTTACGGGCTGAATCTCCTCTGGGGCATTCGCCCAGATTGTCTTTCCTTGAAGGAGTCTATACAAAGTACTTGGTGCCTACTTTTGCAGCCAAGGGGGAAGGCCCCTTGGAGATGATCCTGAGGAGCATTGATGAGGCCAAAGAGAAAAGGAGGAGGCTGGGAGGAACTCCAGTTAGCACTGGGAGGGAACCAGTACCAGAGACCCAACGAGCAGTCAGGTGTCCGGCAGAGGACAGAGGTCAACTAAGTAAGCAGCGTTAGGCGCAGGTCCAAGACAAACTCGGGTGGTTGTCCAAGCAGCAGCGGAGGGTTTCACTGGGAGGTTTGGGATTTAGAAATTATACTGAAATTCAGAACCATTCGGCTCCAGACCTGAGTACAGGGTGAGTTGATGGGTGGGCAGTGAGATGGAGCTCTCCCCCGGCAAGGAAGAGAATGCTGCACACCCTCTCCTTCGAAACTTGGGGCTATACGCTCCTTTTCCCCCAGGGATTATGAGACCTGCCGGAGAACTGTTTAGGTGTTTTTGGGTTTTGTTTTTATTGGTTTCAGAGAGAAAGGTAGTGAGAGAGACAGAAACATCATTGCTCAGCTGCCTCCTGCACATCCCTTAATTGGAATTAAGCTCTCAATCCGGGCATGTGCCCTGCTAGGGAATCAAACTGTGACCTGGTTCATAGGTCAACGCCTAACCACTGAACCATTGGTGGATAAAGTTTGCTTGAGGTGCTGTGCTGTATGAAGCTACTAAGTCTAAGACTTCATGGTGTCTCAAGAGTAAAGGAGAATACTGGTTATGTTTCTCCTTAATCCTCCACCTCACTCAAGTTCAGATGATGGCTAGAGGTTGGTTAGAATTGGAGGCATTCAAGAAAATTATGTGCAGCATCAGGTACTAGGAATACATTGGAGTCTCACTTTTGGTTTGATCAGTAGCGATCAGGTGAATGAGACAGCGGCAGTTGTTTGAGGGTATGGATGAGCCTGGGGATCGGAGTCGCAGGGGAACTAGACACTGGAGACTGCGGTGATAGCAGACGGTCATGGCAGTCAGTGGCACAGAATGGGCAGCAGAGGAAGAGGTTATAGGTACTCCCTTGCCATTGAGCCTTGAAGCTGCCTTTGGTGGCACACAGTGAAGGGAAGGGGCCTGGGCCAGCTTGGCGGGTGGTATGGAATAGCAACAGCTGGAGTGGGGTTTAGGACCATTATTACTGAGCCCTTCCACCTCCCCAACCTCCCCACCATTGTCACACTTGAATCTTTGCAAAAACACTACAGTGCGAGTTGATGTTTCATCCACAGTGCCAATATTTAAAAGGTTAGAAATGTATCTTGAAAATCCCCATGTCCCCTTAGGCTATGGAGCTGACCACTAAGTTAAATCCTGGGACTTAATACTATCTTTTTTTGTTTTTTAAAAAATTACTATGCTAAACATTGCACTTCATAAAAGGATATCTCTACCACCTTGCCAATATTTTTAGCTGAAATGATTTTCCTGATGTGTCTGATTCTGTGCGGGGAAAATCTTGTATAAAATGGGTGTTGCTAAAATTTCAGGCTACTTGTGCAACCACTCTGAGGTGACCTTTAGTAACAGACTTTTGTACAGTGACCATAATAGTGAAACAATGTTAAATAATAAAATTTAACATTTCCAAATGCTCTTGGCCGCCCCTCCCCCTTTTTGGTAAGTTGCTGAGTTTTTGGTTTGAATCAATAGAGAGTATTTTTCAGGTTTGAGCTTCAGGTAAGTTAGTACCTTGATTCAGGTCAGGTAGATTTGAGTCACTATTAGTTTGGTAAAAGGCAAGCTTTGTAGGTGTCAGATTCCAAAATGTCAGACATTGGAGAAGTGACTTCGCAGGGGGAGGGGCTTTCGGAGAGGCAGACGGGATCAGCCATAGACGTACAACGGCGTGAAGTGCTTGGAGTTACGCTGAGCTAGCTGGACATCCGTCTTTCTTCTTCCCCTGTCTTGAGTTCATACAGTTTTTGGGGTTTGGAGTTTTGGGGTGTTTTTCTTTGCACTATGCCTAGAAATACTTGATGCTGTGAGAAGGGCTTGGGAAAAAGGTCAGGCTCCTGGACTTACATTTTACCCATAGCCTCACCTCTGCCTCCTCTCCCTACTTCATATGCAGTTTACCTGAAACCTTCCTTTTAACCACTGGAAACTTTAGGCTACAGACTAATTTCTAACTTTCCCCATACTCCATCACACTAACACCACGTGTTTTGTTTTTTTTAAAGTGTGTTTGTTTTTTCCCCTGGCTGGGTAGCTCAGTTGGTTAGTGTCATCCCAATATGCGAATACACACACACACACACACACACACACACTCAGATCATAATAATCTGGCCGCTCAGTGTATATAGTCAGACTAACTTTTGATTATAATTCTTTTTCTTTTTTGGTAGTTATATTTTTAATATTTGAGGCTTTAAGGATGAAATCTTTGATTCTAATGCATCGTCATCCAAGAGATAAAATGTTAGCCCCCTTCTAGATGTAGTCCTAATCCTAGTCTCAGAGATGCTCTGCCTGCCTTCCTCCATCCCCTGTGGTAGTGGGGAGTTTTGTTTTTGTTTTGAACGAAATTGCTTCATGTTTAACTTTTCCCCTAGATTGTAGTTCATTTTCCTATTGAGATTAGATTACCTGATACTCCAGTTCAGATGCTCTCTTTTCCAGGTTTTTTTTCTTCTTCTCAAGGCCGCCAAAAATTTTGGTTGCTTCCCCAAAAAAATGGGGGGAGGGGGAAAATCTTTCCAGTTTTTTGTGTATTTAAAGTATACTTTTAATTGATTTCAGAGAGAAAAAGAGGGAGAGAGAGATAGAAACATCAATGATGAGAGAGAATCCTTGATCGGCTGCCTCCTGCATGCCCCCCATTGGGGATGGAGCCCATAAACCCAGGCATGTGCCCTTGATGGGAATTAAATCTGGGGTCCTTCAGTCTACAGGCTTATGCTCCATCCACTGAGCCAAACCAGGTAGGGCTTTATGCTTATCTTTAGCATAACATTTGACTGTACACTATATTGTACTAATTTGCCTCCTGCACTAGTCTATAAATTTCTATATTGCTCTATCCTTGCTAGAGCAGCGGTCGCCAACCTTTGGGACCTCGTGGACCTCCAGTGCTCCTCGGACCTCCAGTTGGCGACCACTGCTCCAAAGGTTTCCGTAAACCAGCAGTTGCCAACCTTTCAGGCCTCACGGACCACCGGTTGGTGACTGCTGTGCTAGAGCATTTAGGTGTACCTGAAGGTGATGCACATTATTTTTTGAGTTGATGAATGTATCACAAAAAAAATCTTTATTGTTGAAAGTATTACATATGCCCCTCCTCCCCCATTCACCCTTGCTCCAGGCCCTCACCCACACACACACACACTGTGTGTGTCTAGGGGTTGTGCATATTTGCATACAAGGTCTTTGGGTTAGGGTTAGACGTAGGGTTAGGGTTGGGTTTAGGGTTAGGGTTGATTACCTCCCACCCTCCCCTGCCTTTCCTCTGAGATTCTGCACACTGTTCCATGCTTCCATGTCTCTGAATCCACTTCGTTCACCAGTTCTGTTGATTAGATTCCACATATGAGAAAACAGTACCCCTGGCTTCTCTCTTTTCTTAATAGACCCTCCCATATACACTGTTTCCCCAAAAATAAGACAGTGTCTTATATTAATTTTTGCTCCCAAAGATGCGCTAGGTCTTATTTTCAGGGGATGTAGTATGTTTCCATAAAGTAGGTCTTATTTTCGGAGGATGTCTTATTTTCAGGGAAACACATGTATGTTTCCTCCCTGCCCTAGAGTTTCTGCAGCAGCCTCCTGAAGCAAGGTGGGACTGGGAGAATACAAATGGGAAACTTAAGTAAAACAAAGCTGAAGGAAGAGGCTCAGATAAAAGGGTACTGCTTGTAAGAACAGAGATACCAATTAGCATGCATTGATCTTAGCATGGGAAAGAATATCAGACACGGCCCTTGAGGATTGATGGCTGACCCCACCACCCACATGACATGACGCTGAAGGTTCATGTTACATATCCAAATTCTTGTCCATTCTGGCCCTGAGCCCAGACAAGTGAGTCACCTGGACAAGGGAAGCAGAAGACAAATCCCTAGGATGCCCCCAGAAGTTTCCTTACAGCTGACGGGGGTGGCGGGGGGGGACCCAATGACCACAGGCAAGAAAGCTGTTGCCTACATAGCCATTAGTTTCAGGAGTGAGTGTCGGATATGCGATGTCCCTGGCCAGCCGTTGAGCAGTGCTAGTCCAGGTGGCATCTAGGGGCATAACCACAAGGGCGGCCAGTAAATCTAGAGCTACTAAGTGGGCAAACGCGCCGTACCTGACGGGTGGAGCTGACTGGGTGGCGGCTGTGTCACTGCAGCACCGCCAGGTTCCCTCCAGCGGGAGAAACAAACGGCACAGTGGTCACTCCCACGCGGACCTTGGCTGCCGCGGAGATGGGCAGCTCTGAGCCTTCATCTCACTCCTAATCCGGCCCTGTCTCCCCTCCGCCGACCCCCAAGGGGTGCCTTGCCTGCAGACAAGGTGACTTGGGAGGGAAAGGGGTGGGGACGTGTGGGTTTGGAGGGGTTCGCTTCGGCTACTGCTGTGCTCTGGAGGCACCTGTCCGGATCCTGTAGGGCCCCGGGACTGGCGCTGGCTTCTGCTTCCGTGGGCTCAGTCTCCGGAGCCCTGGATCGGCCCGAGCGCGTGTGCCAGTCGGGTGTCCATGCCCCGGTCCAGGGCCGCCGGGACCGCCGCCGCGCCCCCGCCCCGCCCCCCGCAGGCCCCGCCCCCCCGGGCGCTTAAAGGGACCGTGGGAGCAGAGCGGGGAAACCGGCCCGCGGAAGTGGCGGCGAGCGGATCGAGCCGGGCACTCGGAGGCCGGAGGCGAGCGCTTCTCGGAAAGGCCGCCTCCGGGGCGGACGCCGCCGCTTTCTTTTCTGACGGCGTTTGTCCCTCGCGGGGCCCCGTCGAGCGGCCGGGAGGCGGGGCGGGCGGCGCGGGCCGGCAGCGGCGCCGCCATGGACGCCTGGGTCCGCTTCAGCGCCCAGAGCCAGGCCCGGGATCGGCTGTGCAGGTGCGGGCGGGGCGGGCGCGGGGCCCGCGGACCCGCGTGCGGCGGAGTCAGTTCAGCTACGGGGGTCAGCAAGGGTCAGCTCGGGCTCCGGGGCCGCGAGGCGCTGCGGGAGGGAGCCGGCCGGGCGCCGATTCGTTTCTGCCCCGGGAAAGATGGTGAAACTGAGGCACGAGAGGGCCGGCGGGAGCCGCCCTGGGCGGCCGCGGCCGCGGAGGCCCGGCCCGCAGGCCCCGGCCGGCGGCGGTGCTCGGGAGCGCGGGCCCCGCAGAGCCGTGGCGAGCGGCCGGACTCTGCCCCGAGCCCAGGACCGGTTCCAAGTCTGCCTGCCCCTGCCCGCTGTCCGCGGGCACCCCGCCCCCCGCCTTCCGGGCCGGGAGCTCCCGGTTCACCTCCGGGAACCGTGTGCCCCGCGGGGTCCCAGCCCCGCCCGCCGCGGCTGCCGCTGGTGCCGGCCGGGCCGCCTCTGCCCCCGCGCTCCGCCGGCCAGTCCCTAATGCCCCCGCTCTAAGCAGCGCCCCCACCCCAAGTCTGGGCCCCCCTTCCCCGGTGCTCTCCCCTCCTGGCCCGAAGGAGAAGCGTGAGCTCGGGGCGTGAAGAGCAGGAACGGGAGTGGCCGCCACCTGGGGAAGGGGAGCCCACCTCGCCTTCGCCTTCGGGAGGACACTTCCGCGGGGAGGTTGGGGAGCCCCGCCTTTGCCTGCCTGTCTCCCCCAGGGCCGCCCAGTACGCCTGCTCCCTGCTGGGCCACGCGCTGCAGAAACGGGGGGCCAGCCCTGAGCTGCAGAAGCAGATTCGACAACTGGAGGGTCACCTGAGCCTGGGAAGGAAGCGTGAGTAACTTTAGGCTCTGTTGCCCCAACACGCCCTCCAGCCCCGGCTGTTCTCTTAGTCCCGGCTTCCCGTTTTTTACCTTCTCTGCCAGTTCTTCTCTCTCATTGGGCTTTGCATTAATCCCCTACCGGCCTCCCCATTGAGGCAAGACAACAGGAGCGTGAGTGTAAGGAAGGACTGGAGAAACGGGCAAGTTTGAGAACCCTAAACGGGGACACAAATTAATTAAAATTTTGCCGAAATCGGTGTGGCTCAGTGGATAGAGCGTCGGCCTGCGGACTGAAAGGTCCCAGGTTCGATTCCGGTCAAGGGCATGTACCCTGGTTGCAGGCACATCCCCAGTAGGGGGTGTGCAAGAGGCAGCTGATTGATGATTCTCTCTCATCGATGTTTCTAACTCTCTATCCCTCTCTCTTCTTCTCTGTAAAAAAATCAATAAAATATATTTTTTTAAAAATTAATTAAAATTTTAAGTAAAAAAGAATGAACTGTTTCTGCTCTTTTTTTTAAAAGTTATTTGTTTTTGTTTCTATCTATCACTTGCTCAACTTTCACCCTTTTGCTTTTTCTCTTTCTCTGTGTTCTGCTCTCCGCCTCTCTACTTCCAAATCTCTGCTTTTTCCCGCGGATCCCCACAAGTCCTCCGCCTGGGCAACTCAGCAGATGCCCTCGAGTCAGCCAAACGCGCTGTGCACCTGTCAGACGTTGTCCTGAGGTTCTGCATCACGGTTAGTCACCTCAATCGCGCCTTGTACTTCGCCTGTGACAATGTCCTGTGGGCTGGCAAGTCTGGACTAGCTCCTCGTGTGGATCAGGAGAAGTGGGCCCAGCGTTCATTCAGGTTTGACAGCCTCTTACTCTACAAGACCTTTGGTATCCTTCATTCCACATAACCTGCCTTTCATGAGAGAAAGACCTCTCAGGTCTTCCCAGAATGTGCACATCTTAATCACCCGCCTGCTTCTAACCTTCACTTACATCTCAAACTATCAGAGGACAAGGACTGGAGGAGGTGGAAGATGAATGCTCTTCCATAATGAATGACTAAGATTGGGATGTTATATTATTTCTGCCTCTATCTATACCATAGGTCAGCAATTTTCAACCTTGTTCATCTCACGGCACACATAAACTAATGACTAAAATTCCATGCCACACCAAAAATACATTTTTTGCTGACTTGACAAAAAAGTAGGTTTAATTTTGTGGGGTTTTTTATATATTTTTTTTAATTGATATTTCACAGAGAGGAAGGGAGAGAGATAGAGAGCTAGAAACGTCGATGAGAGAGAAACATCGACCAGCCGCCTCTTGCACACCCGCTACCGGGGATGTGCCCGCAACCAAGGTACATGCCCTTGACCGGAATCGTACCCGGGACCTTGCAGTCCGCAGACCGATGCTCTACCACTGAGCCAAACCGGTTTCGGTGTAGGTTTAATTTTGATTCATTCACACCAGATTACTGTTGTGTTGGCTGTTGTCATTTTTTTTTTTTTCTTGACAAACTAAGGGAAAAGAGGTCAGTGCCCCTGGCTAAATAGTCAGGTTTTAAAAATTCTTGTGGCACACCAGTTGAAAATCGCTGCCATAGGTTACTCTCCTCACTACCTGCTCATGCAGTCATTCTATAAATATTTAGTGAGTGCTTACTTTGGTCCAGGCAATAAAGCAGAGAGCCAAACAGATATGATTCCTGTTCTCATGAAGCTTCTGGTCTAGTGGGATAATCATGTGTTAAAACTGGAGGCCCGGTGCGCAAATTCAGGCACAAGTGGGGTCCAGAGGCCTGGGCCAGCTGAGGGGAGGGGCCAAGGGCAGTTGGCAGACTGGCCCCACCCCCTGGTCTAATGCCAGTCGAGCTCCTGGTCAAGGGGACAATTTTCATATTACCCTTGTATTAGGTAGGATAAGTAAATACCAAATCAGCTATATGAAGAAAAGTACAGGTTGTTGTGAAATAAATAACACTAAGATTGAAAGATTAGGAAAGAGCCGAAACTGGTTTGGCTCAGTGGATAGAGAGTCGGTCTTCGGACTGAAGGGTCCCAGGTTCGATTCCAGTCAAGGGCATGTACATTGGTTGCGGGCACATCCCCGGTAGGGGGTGTGCAGGAGGCAGCTGGTCAATGTTTCTCATTGATGTTTCTGGCTCTCTATCCCTCTCCCTTCCTCTCTGTAAAAAATCAATAAAATATATTAACAAAAAACAAAAACAAAAAAAAAGATTAGGAAAGAGCCCTAGTTGGTTTGACTCAGTGGATAGAGCATTGGCCTGAGGACCGAAGGGTCCTGGGTTTGATTCTGGTTGAGGGCACATTGCCAGGGTTGTGGGCTTGATCCCCAATGGGGGGTATGCAAGAAGCAGCTAATCAATGATTCTTTATCATCATTGCTGTTTCTGTCTCTCCCTCGTCCTTCCTCTCTGAAATTAACATAAATAAATAAATAAGATCCCGAAAGAACTCTTTGAGAAAAATAATATTTTAGGTAAGACCTGAAGTTTGAGTAGAAACAGTAGCAGAGAACACCTTTTCAAACAGAAAATAGCATTTTCTAAGGCTTTGAACCAAGAAAGACTTTGGGGAATTTAAAAAAAAAAAAAAAAAATAGAAAGCCAGGGGAATGGATAGCATTGAGTAAAAGGCATACTTTCAACCTGGAGGGGTAGATGGGTCAGATCACTCATGAAAGACAATGATGAGATTTTTTGTTTAGTTTTAGAAAATTCTTATCCTAGCCCTGGCTGGTGTGGCACAGTTGGTTGGAGTGTCATCCTGTCCTGTACACCAGAAGATGGCGGGTTCGATTCCTGGTCAGGGCACATACCCAGGTTGTGGGTTTGGTCCCTGGTCAGGGTGCAAGGCAGAGTCAAATGATCAATGTCTCTGTGTCTCTCTCTCTTTCTCTGTCCTCCCTTCCTCTCTCTAAAATTGATTTTTAAAAATTAAAAAATAAAAATCCTCGTGTGTCCCAGGGGGCTGTGTGCCCCAGGTGAGCCCTGTGTCCCAGGGGAAGCAGTGAGACCCAGGTGTAGGGGCGGTGTGAACCAGAGGAGCGGACTCTATTCATGTGGTCCTGAGATAGTCACCATAAAACAAGCAGACTGCCAAATGAGGAGCGGATTCTATTCATGTGATTCTGAGATAGTCACCATAAAACAAGCAGATTGTCAAATGACAGCGGGGAGGGGAAGGAGACCTGTGGGGAGATAAGAGAACAACCGAAGGACTGGTATGCATGAATATAAGTACAACCAACGAACACAGAACTCTGGGGAGGGAGGGCATGAATTGGGGGAGGGGCCAATGGTAAGCTATGTACACATATAATACCTTAATAAAATAATTTAAAAGCCAAAACCGGTTTGGCTCAGTGGTAGAGCATCGGTCTGCGGACTGAAAGGTCCCGGGTTCGATTCCGGTCAAGGGCATGTACATTGGTTGCGGGCACATCCCCAGTAGGGGGTGTGCAAGAGGCAGCTGGTTGGTGTTTCTCTCTCATCGACGTTTCTAGCTCTCTATCTCTTCTCCCTTCCTCTCTGTAAAATATCAATAAAATATATTTTAAAAAATAAAAATAAAAAAATAAAAAATAATTTAAAAAATAAAATAAAATAAAAATCCTGAGTACAATGGGTTCTAACTAGGGATATGACATGATTTAAATTGTGTTTAAAGAAGATTTCTCTTGCGGCAGTGTGGAGAATGGATTGCAGTAGGGAGAAAGAGGAAGAGGGCATAATATGGCTAAGAGATATGGCTTGAACTGACAAGTAATGAAAGCACAGAGAAATATGATATGAGAATAAAATTATCTGTATACATATCATCTGTACTTGTTTCTTGTTATGCTATGATACTCTGTTCTTTTAGATTGCATTAGGGAGCATCTTTCTATCTCCATTTCTGTGTTGTTTTTCTACATGGCATGTGCTGTGAGAGGGCTGTAGACAGAGGCATGATTGAAGCATGGAAAGCACTTGTCTAGAAGAGCTAACATGCCATGTTTATTCATTTCATTAACAAATGTTTATCAAGCCCACACACACAATGAATAAATGAAGCCCTAACCAGTTTGGCTCAGTGGATAGAGCGTCAGCCTGCAGACTGAAGGGTCCCAGATTCGATTCCGGTCAAGGGCATGTACCTTGGTTGTGGGCACTTCCCCAATGTTTCTTTCTCATCAATGTTTCTAACTCTATCCCTCTCCCTTCCTCTCTGTAAAAAATCAATAAAATATGTATTTCTTAAAAAAGATAAATGAAAATACAGAGTGGTAAATGCTGTGCAGGAAATTGAAAGAGGGTCACGTGATAGAAAGAATGGCTTGCTACTTTAGCAGGAAGGGTCGGGCAGGCCTCTCTGGAAAGGTGACATTTAAGCTCATACCCAAAGAGCCAGCCCGGTGAAGATTTTGGAGGCAGGATATTTCAGGTAGAAGTACCTGAAAGGTCCCAAAGCAGGAACAAGCGTGATGGGATCAAAAGAAACAAATGTGGTGGGAACTCTGATTGACAGAAAGAGTGGTGTAATGTGGAGTTAAGAGAGGCAGGGCCCATGTCAAGGTCTGTAGGGCGTCTAAGTTATCTAGATTTTATTCTAAATGTGACGGAAGGAAACCAGGAGGAGTGTTAAGGAGTTTATGCTGGAGGTGAGGGGCAAGGATGACCAGGGAGAGACAGGTTAGAAGACTAAAGAAGGAGTGCAAGCAAGAGATGACAGTGGCTTAGACTAGGGGTAGGCAAACTTTTTGACGCGAGGGCCACAATGTGTTCTTAAACTGGACCGGAGGGCCGGAACAAAAGCATGGATGGAGTGTTTGTGTGAACTAATATAAATTCAAAGTAAACATCATTACATAAAAGGGTACGGCCCGCTCTTTCCGCTCCTCGAGGGCTGGATAGAACAACCCAATGGGCCGGATCTGGCCCTCGGGCCGTAGTTTGCCCACGGCTGGCTTAGACTGTGGAGATGGAATGTAATACAGGTGCTTAGATTCAGGTGTGTTTTGGAAATATGACAATCGTACTGAGTACAGACCATTGTTGTGAGAATGGATTCAAAATAAAAAATAGACTCTTCTTAAGGAATTTATAACGTAACACATTCGGCAGCTGCTTGACACCTCTGGGCCTCTTCTTTGTTTTGTTAATCTTCACTGGAAGATATGTTTTCCTTTTATTTTAGAGGGAGTGGAAGGGAGGGGAGATGGGTAGAAAGGACAGAGAAACATCAATGTGAGAGAGCCACATCAATTGGTTGCCTCCCACACGCATCACAGCTGGGGCAGGGAACCTACAGCCCAGGTATGTGCCCTTGACCAGAATCGACCCTGAGACCCTTCAGTTCACAGGCTGATACTTTAACCACACTGGCCAGCACACTTCTTTTTTTTTTATTTTGTTTTGTTAAATAAAAGGATTGGATTTAAATTATTTTAATTTAACTCTGAAACAACTGAAGCATATTCTTTTAAAACAAATTTGTGCCCGGCCAGTGTGCTCAGTGGTTGACTGTTGATCTTTGAACCCAGGAGGTCATGGTTTGATTCCCGGTCAGGGCACATGACCGGGTTGTGGGTTCGATCCCCAGTAGGGGGCATGCAGGAGGCAGCCAATCAGTGATTTTCTCTCATCATTGATGTTTCTATTCTCTCCCTTCCCTTCCTCTCTATGAAATAAAAAACATATTTATAAAATAAACACAAAAAAAATTGTATTACTGTAGTTCAAGTTGAATGTGTGTGTGTTAATGTGTTGCCAAGTAGAAAAGTGAAATTTGAGGTTGATCTTGGAAGATTTGATGATGTTCGTGAACGTTAGCCCAGGATCTTAAGGGAATTGTAAACATATTAGTTACAAGAAGGTGGGAGGACATTTCTAATAGTGGGCACTAGTACACATCCGATTCTAGGTTCTAATGTGTGATCCTTTGTATTTTGGCGGGAAAAAACTATTTGAGTGTTCTGTGGGATAAGCTAAGTGGTACACGTGCCCTTACTGACCCTCCCGTCCTGTGTATCTCAGGTACTATCTGTTTTCTCTCATCATGAATTTGAGTCGTGATGCTTATGAGATTCGCCTCCTGATGGAACAAGAGTCTTCCGTTTATGGCCGGCGACAGAAGGGCTCTGGAGGAGGAGCCCCAGGAGGAAGCGAAACGGGGGGACCTGGGGATCCAGGGACTCCAGGAGGAGGCCTACCCCAAATAGCCCTGAAGCTTCAGCTCCGAGTCCTGCTCCTGGCTCGGGTCCTTCGGGGCAACCCCCCGCTCCTGCTGGATGTAGTCAGGAATGCCTGTGACCTCTTCATTCCACTGGACAAACTAGGCCTCTGGCGCTGTGGCCCCGGCATTGTGGGGCTTTGTGGCCTCGTGTCCTCCATCCTGTCTATTCTCACCCTCATCTGCCCTTGGCTACGACTCAAGCCCTGATACACTGGCACAGGATAAGGAGGGGACCTGAATTGGTAAGATGGAATCTTAGATTGTCCCCAATGCCCCAGCTGCATCCTAATTCCACTCCTTGGTTAGAGTTAAAATCCAGAGATTTAGGGGTACACCAGGGGTGGGGAATGTCTGGCCCATGGGCCGTACAAGGCCTGCAAAATCATTTGGCCTGCCCTGCCAAGGCATTAGACATGAGTTAACTACAGGTTTGACCAAATCTGTCAGGCTAACTTTTTTTTTTCTTTTTTAATATATTTTATTGATTTTCCACAGAGAGGAAGGAAGAGAGATAGAGAGCTAGAAACGTCGATGAGAGAGAAACATTGACCAGCCGCTTCCTGCACACCCCTTGCCGGGGATGTGCCCGCTACCAATGTACATGCCCTTGACCGGAATCGAACCTGGGATCTTTCAGTCCGCAGACCAACGTTCTATCCACTGAGCCAAACCGGTTTCGGCAGGCTAACTTTTTATTTTTATTTTTATATTTTATTGATTTTTTACAGAGAGGAAGATAGAGAGTTAGAAACATCGATGAGAGAGAATCATTGATCAGTTGCCTCCTGCACACCCCCACCGGGGATGTGCCCGCAACCAAGGTACATGCCCTCAACCGGAATCGAACCCGGGACCCTTCAGTCTAAAGGCCTACGCTCTATCCACTGAGCCAAACCGGTCCCGGCTCGGCAGGCTAACTTTTAAGTTGATAATTTTGTATGGCCCACGAAAGATGTTATAAATATCCAAATGGCCCTTGCCAGAAAAATGGTTCCCCATCCCCGGAGTAGAGGGAGGAGCTTTGGGGAAAACGCGGAGAGGAAAGGTGACTTGTGAGGTCAATAGAATGATTCTAATGTCAGATCTGCTGGAGCTTTTGTTCTTTTCCTCCTTCATCGCATTGTCTGCATCTCGAGACTCTTAATTTTGTCTCATAAGTCTTAGATTCTGTCTCTTTTTTTTTCCCCTTTCTCAATCCCCTGCCCTAGGAATTTCAGCAGCAGCAAAATGCCTTTTGGTGGGGGAATGGTGTGTTCTGTAAGAGTCTAACCGCCTTCTTTTTCCTCACAGAGGTGGCTTGTGGCAGACTTTACCCCCTCCAGACTCCAGACTATAATTTTAAAGACTTTGTCCCGGGGGACTCTTCCCTCATGCCCCAGGTGGTTCGCTGCCTCCTCTTCCCCCCTCCCGGCTACCTCACCAGCCTCGCTCATGACTTGGCCCTCACCCTCCCCTCTTCTCACGTCTGCAGATTTCGGCTTCCACTTCACTTCGGGGCTTCATCTGTAGCCCGCTCTTCCCCTTCTGGGCCTGCCCAGAATGATGCCGTGTCTAACATCTTGCTGTAAATATTGTACAATGATTCTGTGTAAATAGATAGGCCCCTGCTCACAGCGGAGAGCAAGCCTTCTAGGCCAGCCAATTAAAGATCAGTTTGCTCATCGATGTTTGGTCTGGTCCTGTGTGTTCTTGTCATCTGAAGCCCCTATTTCTGTCCCTGTGGTTTGGACTTGTCATCACCCACCGACCTTTACTGACACCTAAACTCTCCCGGGCCCCATACTAGATGGTAAAGATACAAAAAGCTTAACTCCTCGGTCCCAGCGTCAGATGTTGTAGCCTGCTTGGGAAGATGGAAATCTAATGTTAAAGTAATTATACGAGTTCCACAAAGCACATGCCATCCCAGTTCGGTTTATAGTTCCTCCAAAAACTATAGTGCCACAGGAGGCTGCGGGCCGAGTCCAAACAAAACTGAGGCTTGGTCTGTGGGCTTGTACCTCACACATCGGGACTCCCCTGGGCAGTTAGGTAAATAAAACCACTGTTATCAGCTCTTTATTGTTTAGATCTCAGGCTGAGATGAATACAGTTAGGAAGTAAAAAGTGTCTATCTCCCTCTCTTTTTATTCCAAATCCAAAGAAAGCATTATTGTCTGGAAACAACAAAGGACAGGAAGAGGGAGAAGCAAACAGCAGAAAGTCCAGAGCTGTGTTCCCGTTGGATTCTGAGATGACGCCTCCAGGGGGCAGCACCAAGGCAGAGAACTAGACTGAGATCACTCAGTCCTGTCCTCGGTCTGGGGCTCCCCACAGGTCCCCACCATCACTCCTCCCATTCCTTCCAACTTTATTTTTAGCTGGCAGTGGGAGGGGGCAGGATGGGAGGGAAACTAACGAAAACAGAAAGGGAGAGGGACAGAGGCACAGAGGACTTCGCACGCCGCCAGAACAGCCAGGCATGGAGCTGCCTCCCGCCCCTCACCTGTTCTTGTCCCTGGTGGTCCTGACAGGTGAGGGAGGTTCACTTCTTGGTTTCTGATGGGGAATGAGGAGAGTGGATTGTTTGGCACTGGGACTCCAGGGTTAAACTTATTTGGGAGTGAGGGTGAAAGATTAACGCTGAGTCTCCTTTGCTAGTGTGTCTGTGTGTGTGTGCGTGTGCATGTGTGTGTTTGCACGTTTACGTTCTTATGCCCACAGCATATGACCGCTTAAGTATTGAGATCGTCAGAGCCTGTGTAAGATTTGTGATCCAGTTATCTAAAACCTGTGTCCTAAGCTCTGGAGAAGTTAGGGGACCACAAAGAAACAGGATGTGACCTTCTACGTGGCCACTCTGATTCCTATTCCCCCTCCCTCCCCCTCCAGACCCTTGGTGGTCTCTGGAGCGAGAGCGTAGCTGACTAACCGTGCGGTCAGAACCCTGGGTTCATCTAACCCATGAGCTACAGCTCCTAGTCCCACAGCCCCGGCATTTTCCTGGGCGCAAAAAGGTTCACATACAAAACGCCTTTTGGAAAACGAGCATGGTTTGAGGCAGAGCTGTCGCCGTTGGCGGGAGTGGGGTGCTCTAAGAGGGGGGTGGCTTGAAAGGAAGGAGCGAGACCCAGGGCAAGAACCGTGGGAGAGACCAGAAGCTGGAATCTTTCCTCACCAGAGCCCTGTAATCTTCGTTTCCTAAAATACCAGCTCTGATTTTAAAGGGATGGGAGGGAAGAATCAGCCAGAACATGATGGGGGGTGGGGGAGTGGCATCTTTAGGGGGGTCGACAGCTACGGAAGAAATGCGGAGGGCGGTGAGGAGGGTGGGTACATTTAGAAAGGAAGCTGGTGGTTTGGGGAAACTGCATGGCGAAGGGACCCTTACTAGGATGGATGGCAGAGCATGTGTGTGGGCAGGCGAGGGCCCCACCCAGTTAATTGCCGCTGAGGTTTCCAGGGCTGGGATCACCCGGAGACCTAGAGGTGGGAGCATGAGAGTGAGCGAGTAACAATGACACTGCGAGTCAAGAGGGAGAGGGAAGAGACCCGGCAGTCTCCTGTCCGTCCCCCCCCCCCCCCCGTGGTCCTGGTTTTGGGGGGAATTTGAAAGGCATGGTTGTTCTGGGGCTACAGAGCGCCTCTCCCCCTCTTAACCCCCAGCTTGGGGAGGAGAATGTGTAGGAGTGTGTGGAAAAGAGGAACTTGACCCAGGCCTGTCTGTAAATTAGATTTCAGGGCTTGGATGGAAATACAGCTGTGCATGGCTGAGGGCCACCGGGCAGGCAGCTGGACACGGATACAGGAAGGAGATCATCCTTGCCTGGAGTCTGAGTCCATGACACTGACAGAGGCCAGGCAGCTTAGGAGTAACTGGAGGCCGGTGCACGAAATTCGTGCAAAAGGAGGCCTTCCTTCCCCCGCCGGCCGGCCAGCAACCCCAGCTTCATCCTGAAGACAGGTCCTCCTGTCTAATTAGCATATTACGGTTTTCTAATTATAGGTAAGCAGAGAAATAGACGTATAGCAAAACATGTCCTTCACAGCCTCTGTCTGGGCGTTCCCCAGCCTCTGCCTGCTGCCTGCTAACCTTGTGACCCCGGCCCCCCAGGTCTCTGCGCCCCCTTCAACCTGGATGTGCATCACCCACGACTCTTCCCAGGGCCCCCCGAGGCTGAATTTGGATACAGTGTCTTACAACATGTTGGGGGCGGCCAGCGATGGTGAGGAGGAAGCCGGCGGGCCATGAGAATGGGCCGTGATGGGGCTCTGACGGGGGCGAGGCAGAGGGAATCTAAGGGAATCGGTCTGTGGAAGTGGCCAGCTCTAGATTGGCCAGCCCATGCACTCACCCTCTGGACTACCTCTCCCCCTCCTTTTTTTCCTATGGCCGATCTCAGAGGTCATGGTCACACTGTGCTTATATTCATGCCCTCCCCAGGATGCTGGTGGGTGCCCCCTGGGACGGGCCTTCGGGCGACCGGAGGGGAGACATTTACCGCTGCCCCGTAGGGAGCTCCCACAATGCCTCGTGTGCCAAGGGCCACTTGGGTAAGATGCCTCACTCTTCTACTCCTAACCCCTCACTTCATACGCTACTCACTTTGACCCCTTAAACCTCACCTTCACCCCCATATCCCACATACTCCCTGTCCCAAGCTTGACCCTGATCTCTTCTCAAACTCTTCCAAAAGCACCCTGAATTCAAGCACCCCATCTGTGACCCCAGGACCTCATTCTCTTCCACCCTCTTCCCTCCAGGTGCCTACCCACTGGGCAATTCCTCTCGTCCTGCCGTGAACATGCACTTGGGGATGTCTCTCCTGGAGACGGATGGCGATGGGGGGTTCATGGTGAGCCACGGAGAGGGCGGGCTGGTCTCTGCAGGTTGGTGGCGGAGAAAGAGCAGAATGGTGAGGAAGCTGGTCTATGCGGAGGGTCAAGGAGCTAAAAACCTTAGACAGTAAGGGCGGGGGTGGATCTCAATGCCTCTTCCTAGGCGCATGTTCTGAGGGTGCCTCCAACCCGGGAGTAACTGTGTCTGCCCCCTCCCCCCAGGCCTGTGCCCCTCTCTGGTCTCGTGCTTGCGGTTCCTCTGTCTTCAGCTCTGGAATATGTGCCCAAGTAGATGCTTCCTTCCGGCCCCGGGGGAGCCTGGCACCCACTGCACAGCGTAAGCCAGAGGGGGGGCTGAGGTTCAGTCCTCAGCACTGGGCGAGGAGTGGGAAAAGGGTGGGGCGCCAGGGTCTGATGGGCCTGCATGGCCGTCCTCACGGCTGCCTAAGTGTCTGCACAGGCGCCATGCTTCCTGACAGGTTAGAATTCAGGCGCAGCCAGGGCACTAAGACTCCACGAACCGATCCAAACAACTTCAAAAACTCAGCTCTCAGTGTGCCCCTCCACACCCTCGGCGACAGCATTTACCTCACCATTCTCCAATGTGTCGTCTGTTTTTACACCCCCATCTCCTTTTGTTTAAAGAGGTCTCCACCCAAATGCCTTTTCTTGTATTCTCCTCTCCTCAAACATCTCCAGTCTTCAGTATCGGCTCAGCGGCCGCCTCCTTTGATCCCCCACCGTCAGTGCTATGTTTCTACCTGGCATTCAATTATTTTTAAAAAAAAATTTTTTGGTAATATGTTTATACTAGGGGCCCAGTGCACGAATTCGTGCACTTTGAAAGGAACTGTGGGCCCTGAGGCTGTGGTGGGCACAGGGGTGGGTCTCAGCCCACCCTCTGTGTCCCCGCCCGGCCCCTCCCACTGCAGCCCCAGCCCCTTGTCTGCCAGCAGCCTTGCTCCCGCTGCTCCTCGCCCACCCACTGCCAGCACTGGCCCCGCTCCCACCTGCTGACAGCGTGGAGCGATTGAGACCTGCAGCGGCTGCGAGTGGGGTCAGTGCCATCAGCGGGTGTGTGCAGCAGCTGCTGCCCTGATCACCCCTCAGGAGCAGGGGGAGGTGGAGAAGCCTTCAGGGGTGGTCAGGGTGGCGCCTGGCACCAGCAGCAGGTGCAAGCAGTGGGACCGTGGTGCGCGGGAGCAAAGAGTTTTCAGTAACCACCAGAGGCTTTCCCCGATGACAGCGACCAGCACCCTGCCTTGGTCTGGTGCCCCCGCTCACCTGCTCCACCATCCCACCACGGCCAACACCCACCATGTTCCACATGCACCCCCTGGTGGTCAGCGTACACCATAGCTCGAGTTTTTCGGTTGTTCA
The DNA here is from genome assembly GCA_963924515.1 of Vespertilio murinus. Taxonomy (NCBI): domain Eukaryota; kingdom Metazoa; phylum Chordata; class Mammalia; order Chiroptera; family Vespertilionidae; genus Vespertilio; species Vespertilio murinus. The sequence goes on from OZ004719.1 coordinate 35,821,870, forward strand.
GTTGTCTCACCATTCAATCTATTTGCATATTAGGGTTTTATATAGAGAGATTGATTTCAGAGAGAGGAAGGGAGAGGGAGAGATAGAAATATCAACAATGAGAGAACATCATCATGGCCACCTCCTGCATGCATGTGGGGATTGAGCCCACACTGGGGCATGTGCCCTGATCAGGAATCAAACTGAACCATGACCTCTTGGTTCATGGGTTGATGCTCAGCCATTGAGCCACACTGGCCAGGCTTTTTTTTTTTTTTTTTTTTTTTTTGTATACTGCATGTATGCCCATCTCTCCTTTTATTCATTTCTACATTTACCCAGGGCCCAACATACTGCCTTCCTTGCATGACAGAAGTGCCTAATACATGTTTGAATTGAATGTGCCCCTATGACCTCTTCCCTTGTTGCCCTCATGCCCAATACCCTGTATCCCTCTGTCTCTGTCACCACACCCCTTTTCCTAGGCTGCCCCACATACATGGACGTCGTCATCGTCTTGGATGGCTCCAACAGCATCTACCCCTGGTCTGAGGTTCAGACCTTCCTACGCAGACTGGTGGGAAGACTGTTCATTGACCCAGAGCAGATACAGGTGAGAGAGGTCCATGAGGATGGGCTTGGCGGGGAGAGACAGGGGGGGAGCTGATAAATGTAGATAGTGTCTTCAGGCGCTCACCTTCCCCCCTTACACCCTTCCTCCTCCCTCCCCACTTTCATACACACATTTCACATAAAAAATACACATATTTTATTGATTTCAGAGAGAAAGGGAGAGGAAAAGAGAGATAGAAACCTCATCAATGAAAGAGAATCGTTAATTGACTGTCTCCTGCACAGATGTTTGTCACGGATGGATGGAGCTCCCCCACTGGGGACGGAGCCCACAACCCGGGCAAAGAGCCCTGACCAGGAGTCAAACCATGACCTCCTGCTTCATAGGTGCACACGCAACCCCTGAGCCGCCACAGCCGGGCTACACACACTCACGTGACCGTGCACTTCGTTCTCAGGTGGGGCTGGTGCAGTACGGTGAGAGCCCTGTCCACGAGTGGTCCCTGGGAGACTTCCGGACCAAAGAAGAGGTGGTGAGAGCAGCGAGGAACCTGAGTCGGCGGGAGGGACGAGAAACAAAGACGGCCCAAGCAATAATGGTGGCCTGGTGAGGCGCGGGGAGGGGAGTGCGGGAGCAGAGGGAGGAGGGCCAGGCTGCATGCGGTGTGCACATCCCAGGAGGCCTTGCGTGCTTATCTTTATGTGAACACTAATGGCGGGAGGGGGAAAACGAGGTTGACCGCCCGTGCATTCCCTCTCGTCACATTTCTACAAAATATCTGCCTGTATCGCTCCCTGCTTCTGCTTTGCTGATCTCCGCACACAGAGCTCTCTCTCTCTCTCTCCAGCCTGTCACTCCCACTTTGATCTTGACCTTCAGGTTCTCCACCACTCGTCCCGCTCACTTCCCAGATCCAAACTCCTTCTGGGAAGACTAGCCTGGCCTGACCAGTCTTCTTTAGTCCGCATTCCCTTAGTACATGTCCTCCCAAATGCACTCTTTGCTACATGAACGTAGGAATGAAAGACTTTTATACTTACTGCTCAGGCTGGGTAGCTCAGTTGGTTAAAGCATCAACCCAGTACACCAAGGTTGTGGGTTCCATCTCCAGTCAGGGCACATACAAGAATCAACCAATACATGCAGAAATACATGGAACAGCAAAAATCTTTCCCTCTCTCTCAAATCCATTTAAAAATAAAGAAAGAAATTTTATATTGATGTGCATTGATGATATGCTAATCTATGTGTTCTATGATATTCAAGCATCTGAGCTCTCACTGTGTGTGTGTGTCAGTCTGCACGCTAGACACTGCGGGGGAGATGGTCTACAAGGCAAGATGCCGGACCTCAGTGAACTGGTGATGCTGGTGTGTGTGTGTGTGTGTGTGTGTGTGTGTGTGTGTGTACGTCTGATCACACCTCCTTTCTCTCTTCTCAGCACAGAAGGGTTCAGTCAGTCCCGTGGGGGCCGCCCCGAGGCCGCCAGGCTGCTGGTGGTGGTCACTGATGGAGAGTCGCATGATGGAGAGGAGCTTCCCGCGGCCCTGCAGGCCTGTGAGGCCGGACGAGTGACCCGCTACGGCATCGCCGTGAGACGCCGCCCTGGACCTGGAAGGGTGGGGTGGGGTGGAGATGGTGCCATCAGGACTGGGAACTTGAGAAAAACCACTTCCCAGACCCCGGCCAGCTTCCCCTCCCTCCACTTTGGCCGGCAGTGGTCTGTGCTGGCTCTGATAGCCCAGTCCACCCGGCCCACAGACCCCCTGCTCTGACCCAGGTGCTCGGCCACTACCTCCGGCGGCAGCGAGACCCCAGCGCTTTCGTGCGGGAAATCAGAGCCATCGCCAGTGACCCAGACGAGAGATTCTTTTTCAACGTCACCGACGAAGCCGCGCTGACCGACATTGTGGATGCCCTGGGAGACCGGATCTTCGGCCTTGAGGGTAAGGATTCCCCCTGAAGAAAAGGGGGCGGGGTGAGGGTTCTGGAGTACAGGTGCCTCAACCTTGTCTCACGCCCAAGGGTCCCATGGAGAAAACGAAAGCTCCTTTGGTCTGGAAATGTCTCAGATCGGTCTCTCTGCTCATCGGCTAAAGGTTGGGCAGCCTGACCCCTCCATGCATGACCCCTCTCGACCTCTGACTCCGACCTTCAACCCCAGGGTTCTTCTAGGTCCCTCCGCTAACCAGTGTCCATGCTGCCGGCTCCCGGCTTTCACCCTGACCCTGGCCTGTGCTCAGGACCCCTCCCTCCCTCCCTCCCTCCCTTCCTCCTTCCCTCCCTCCCTCCCTCCCTCCCTCCCTCCCTCCCTCCCTCCCTCCCTCCCGGAGAGCTTTGCCCTGACTCCTGCTGCCTTCCCCGTGACCCTGTCTCTTCTGCCCGCAGGACGGGATTCTCTTTGGGATGGTGGGGGCCTATGACTGGGGGGGCTCCGTGTTATTGTGGCTTAAAGAAGGTCACCACCTCTCCCCCCCACGGGCGGCCCTGGAAGACGAGTTCCCCCCTGCACTGCAGAACCATGCGGCCTACCTGGGTGAGCAGCAGCGGGGGGCGGAGCCTGGGAGGTGGGGGCGCCCCCCGGGGGGCTGGAGGAGGCGCTGCCCTGGCACCCCCCTCGGCCTGGAGGGGTCCCGCCCACCTGACCCCATCTCCTCTCCCCTCTACTTCCAGGTTACTCTGTGTCCTCCATGCTTTTGCGGGGTGGACAGCGCCTCTTTCTCTCAGGGGCTCCTCGGTTTAGGCATCGAGGGAAGGTCATCGCCTTCCAGCTGAAGAAAGACGGGGCTGTGAGGGTGGCCCAGAGCCTCCAGGGGGAGCAGGTAGGGCACCCGAGGGGAGCCAGCCTGTAGGGAGAGGGGCCGGGGAGTCTGTGCCAATTCTGCGTGGCGGAGTCTGGCAGGGCCGTGAGGACCAGTGGGGGTGGGGGTCCCCACTTGTTCACAATCACCTTCCTCTTTCTCCGGGTTCACCACTCCCCTCACTGCCCCCCACGCCCCAGATTGGCTCCTACTTTGGCAGTGAGCTCTGCCCCGTGGATACAGATGGCGATGGCACAACTGATGTCTTACTTGTGGCTGCCCCCATGTTTCTGGGACCCCAGCACAAGGAGACAGGACGGGTGTACGTGTACCTGGTGGGTCAGGTGAGACTTGCCTGCGGGGAGGAAGGGGGGAGGAGGGAGGCACGTGGCTGTGAGGGCTGGCCGGGCGGTTGGCACAATCAGACCCACTCCTGTCCTCTCCTGCTCCACAGCAGTCCCTGCTCACACTCCAGGGGACACTTCGCCCGGAACCCCCCCAGGACGCTCGGCTTGGCTTCGCCATGGCTGCCCTTCCTGACCTGAACCATGACGGCTTTGCGGACGTGGCGGTGGGGGCGCCGCTGGAGGATGGGCACCGGGGGGCGCTGTACCTCTACCACGGGACTCGGAGTGGGGTCAGGCCCCGCCCTGCCCAGGTCAGGAGTGCCAAGTGAAGCAGGGGCATCGGGAGCAAGGGAAATGGGGACGTGGTCTCTGCTTATCAGTCCAGCTCCCCTGGACTTGGGACCCAAACTGAACAAATGCTTTTTGAGTAGTACAGTGGCCCCCTCCCCCCCAGGGATGTGCTCCAAGACCTGCAGAGGATACCTGAAACTGCAGATAGAACCAGACTTTACATATACTGTGTTATAGGCCTGTTCCCATACATACATACCTATGATAACATGTAACTTATAAATTACACACAGTAAGAGATTAACAATAATGAAGCAGAACAATTATAACTATCCTATATACCGTATTTGCCGGCGTATAAGACGACTTTTTGGCCCTGAAAAATATGCCTCCAAGTGGGGGGTAGTCTTATACGGCGAGTATATAACAAATTCTGTATTTTTAGTGGAAATTTTAGGGGGTCGTCTTATATGCCCAGTCGTCTTATACGCTGGCAAATACGTATTTTTCAGGGCCAAAAAATCGTCTTATACGCCGGCAAATACGGTAATAGAGATGTGATATGCAAATTGACTGTCACACTCACAAAGATGGCTAGCAGGGGCGTTAGTGAGGGATGACCAAATGACTGAACAGCAGGCTGCGTGGGGCGACCAGGTCAGCAGGGGGGGCAGTAAGGGATAACCAGGCTGGTGGAGGGCAGGGGGCAGTTAGGAGTGACCAGGCCAGCAAGCGGGGGCAGTAAGGAATGACCAGGCTGGCAGGGGGAGGGGCAGATAGGAGTGACCAGGCCAGCAGAGAGGGGGCAGATGGGGGCGACCTGGCCAGCAGAGGAGGCAGTTAGAGGCGACCAGGCAGGCAGGCAGGTGAGTGATTAGGAACCAACAGTCCAGGATTGTGAGAGGGATGTCTGACTGCTCGTATAGGCCTGATTCCTGGGGTTGGGCCCAAACTGGCAGTCAGACATCCCCCAAGGGGTCCCGGATTGGAGAAGGTGCAGGCTGGGCTGAGGGACCCCCATCCACACAATGCATGAATTTCATGCACCGGGCCTCTAGTATGCTATAATAAAACCCATATGAATGTGGCATTATTAAATAAAATAAGGGTTACTTGAACAAAGCCGTGTGATTCCTTCAAGTCGAGCTGATAGCTAAGACGGCTACTAAGTGACTCACAGTGGGCAGCTTAGTCAGCGTGGACAAAGGGATGACTCACACCCCAGGCGGGACAGAGTGGGGCAGCTTCAGAGTCTGTCCCACTGCTCAGAATGGCACACATTTAAAACTTAGGGATCGTTTATTTCTGGGATGTTTCATTAAATATGAACAGCAGAGAGTGAAACCGTGGGTCAGGGGAGACTACTGCGGTAAAAGGGGAGGTGGGGGGGATGCAGGCTGCTCTATGAGGGAACCCTGAGCACAGGCAGGTTCTCCTGTTCTGGTGAGAGAGCCCGGAGCCAGGAGGGGGGCCGGAGAGCGGGCTGGAGTCCTGCTCAGACCCTCCTTCCCCTCAGCGGATTGCTGCCGTCTCCATGCCACGGGCCCTCAGCTACTTTGGCCGAAGTGTGGATGGCCGGTTGGACCTGGATGGGGATGACCTGGTGGATGTGGCTGTGGGTGCCCACGGGGCGGCCATCCTGCTCAGGTGAGTGGACACTCCAGGTAAAAGGACAGACAGCGCAGCGCGGCTGCTCAAAGCAGGGATTTGGAGTCACAGCTCAGATTTGGATTTCTTAGTCAACCAACTCTGGGCCTCCATTTCCTGGTTTTTAAAACGGGAACAATCCTACCTGATAGGCTTATCGTGAGGATTAAATGAGGTAATCCACGTGAAGACCTTTACACAGTGCCTACCCTAGCACATAGCAAGTACTTCTTAAATGTTAGCTGTTATCACCCGGCCAGCATGGCTCAGTGGTTGAGGGTCAACCTATGAACCAGGATGTCACAGTTCGATTCCTGATGAGGGTACCGCATTTGCCGGCGTATAAGATGATTTTTTGGCCCTGAAAAATATGCCTCCAAGTGGGGGGTAGTCTTATACGGCGAGTATATAACAAACTCTGTATTTTGAGTGGAAATGTTAGGGGGTCGTCTTATACGCCCAGTCTCTTATACGCCGGCAAATACGGTATTTTTCAGGGCCAAAAAATCGTCTTATACACCGGCAAATACGCCGGCAAATACGGTATATCCCCGAGTTGTGGGCTGGATCCCCAGTGGGGGGCATGCAGGAGGCAACTGGTCAATGATTCTCATCATTGATGTTTCTATCTCCCTCTCCCTTCCTCTATATATATATATATCTATATATCTATATAGATAATCAATATATAATCAATATATATATTGATTTTAAATATATATATATATATTTAAAAATATATAGATATTTTAAACATTAGCTATTATCTGACTTCCGTTGGAAGGTTGAGGGGAGGGTGACCTGGTCACCTAGCCCCTCATTCTCCCCTTTGACCTCAGGAGGCAAACGCTGGGAGTGGGTTTTCTCTCCTCCGACTAGAATTTCTTTCCCACCCTGTGCCAGCTCCCGGCCCATTGTGCGCCTGGCCGCTTCGCTGGCGGTGAGCCCGCCGGCCGTCAGCGTGGTCCGCAGAGACTGCGTGCGGCGGGGCCAGGAGGCCGCCTGCCTCTCCGCCGCCCTGTGCTTCCGGGCGACCTCCCGCACGCCCGGCCGCTGGGACCGCCGGCTCTGTGAGTGACCCTGCAGTGCGCCCGCACCCGGCCCGGCCCGGCCCGCCTCACCCGGGACCTCCTGACCCTCCTGACCCTCCTGACCCTCCCGACCCTCCCGACCCTCCTGACCCTCCTGACCCTCCTGACCCTCCTGACCCTCCCGACCCTCCTGACCCTCCCGACCCTCCTGACCCTCCTGACCCTCCTGACCCTCCTGACCCTCCTGACCTCGCTCTTGCCGCCCCACGCAGACCTGCAGTTCACAGCAGCGCTGGACGAGTGGACGGCCGGAGCCCGGGCAGCTTTTGACGGCGCCGGCCAGAGGCTGGCCCCGCGGCGGCTCCGGCTCACGGTGGGGAACGTCACCTGCGAGCAGCTGCGCTTCCACGTGCTGGTGAGCGGGGGTTTGGGGGGGCTGGTGAGCAGGGGGGGGGGGTGAGTGGGGGGGGGCTGGTGAGTGGGGAGGGGGTGTAGGGGAAGGCTGGGTCAGAGGAGGAACCTCAGCAGTTCAGGCTTTGGCTGACCTGGGTTTGAGTTCTAACTGCATTTACCATCTGTGCAATCTGGAAAGCGGGTTTCCTTGCCTGCAAAGCGGAGGGTGGGTGGAGGTGATAATAATAACTATATCACAGGAGTTGTATTAGAAGCAAATGTGGCCGAAACCGGTGTGGCTCAGTGGATAGAGCATCAGCCTGCAGACTGAAGGGTCCCGGGTCTGATTCTGGTCAAGGGCATGTACCTTGGTTGCGGGCACATCCCCGGTGGGGGGTGTGCAGGAGGCAGCTGGTCAATGTTTCTAACTCTCTATCCCTCTGTCTTCCTCTCGGTAAAAAATCAATAAAATATATTTTTAAAACAAAAAGAAAAAACAAGAAGCAAATGTGGCCCTGGCCGGGCAGTTCCGGTGGTTACAGCGTCGTCCCCACGTGCCAAGGTTGTGGGTTGTTCCCCGGTCAGGGCACATACAGGAATCAACCAATGATGCATGCATGAGTCGATCAACAAACTGATGTTTGTCCTCTCTCTCCCTTCCTCTGTATCTCAAATCAACCAGGAAATAATTGTTTGGGTTTTTAAAAAATATATATTTTATTGATATTTTACAGAGAGGAAGGGAGAGATAGAGAGCTAGAAATGTCGATGAGAGAGAAACATCGACCAGCCACCTCCTGCACACCCCCACCGGGGATGTGCCCGCAACCAATGTACATGCCCTGACCGGAATCGAACCCAGGACCTTTCAGTCCGCAGACCGACGCTCTACCACTGAGCCAAACCGGTTTCAGCAGGAAATAGTTGTTTTAAGAAAGAAGTAAATGTGATAGTATTGCTAAGACCTCCGCACAGTGCCCCACAGAGACAGCCCTCAGCAAATGGCTGCTGGGAGGACTACATTCTGCAGGGCCTGGCTGTCCCCTAGCCCTGCCTCCCCCGACCTTGCCCCCGGTTTCCCTCAGGATACATCGGACTACCTCCGGCCGGTGGCCTTGACCGTGACCTTCGCTTTGGACAACACCACAAAGCCAGGCCCGGTGCTGGAGGAGGGCTCGCCCACCTCCACCCGGAAGCTGGTCAGCAGCCCCCGCCCTGCCTGTCCTGGGCCCAACGCCGCCTGCCCCGTGAACTGAAGAGAAAGGAAGGGGGGGGGGGATGAAATCACAGTGGACCTGAGCTGGGCACCCCTCTTCTCTCCTCGCCTTCCTCCCAATCCATTCCTGTCTCCTTGCCCTCTCAGCCTGGCCCCTCCTCTCTCCTCCAGGTGCCCTTCTCAAAGGACTGTGGCCACGACAATGAGTGTGTCACGGACCTGGTGCTCCGAGCGGACATGGACATCAGAGGCTCCAGGTGGGGTGGACGGGATCTGGCTCGCCCAGGGTGCCCGGAGCCCGGCTGGAAGGGGCTGGAAGGGAACTGGAGGGTGGTTCTTTGCCCAGCAAAACAGAAGTGACGCTTCTGGCATTCCTTCAGCTCGAGTTCTCCCTTATGCACCTCTCCTAGGAAGGACCCGTTCGTGGTTCGAGGTCGGCGGAAGGTGCTGGTGACAGCCACCCTGGAGAACAGGAAGGAGAATGCCTACAACACCAGCCTGAGCCTCAGCTTCTCCAGAAACCTCCACCTGGCCAGCGTCACCCCTCAGGTGTCGGAGGTGAGGGGGTGAGGGGGGGAAGGGTCTGGGGAGGAGGGAGAAGAGTGGGCATGGTCCTCCGCTCCGAGGGACTCCAGAGACAGGCTCGGTGTTGAGGGGCTGCGGGCAGGAGGGCTGTCGCAGCCCCAGCTCCGCTCCACCCGCGTCTGCTCTCAGAGGGACAGGTCGGTGAAGGTGGAGTGTGCCGCGCCGTCCCCTCAGGCCCGGCTCTGCAGGGTGGGACACCCCGTCTTTCAGACCGCAGCCAGGGTAAGTGGGCGCAGGGGGAGCAGGGGCTGCACGGGGTGGGGCTGGGGGGCTTGGAGAAGGAGGAGGCACGGGGCGCCTGCTCCTCTGTCGCTGCCCCGTGACCAGGAATCTACCGTGACACCCGTGTCTCCTGCCTCCAGGTGACCTTTCTGCTCGAGTTTGAGTTTAGCTGCTCCTCCCTCCTGAGCCAGGTCCTTGTGAGGCTGACGGCCACCAGGTGAGGGCAAAGGGAACCTCCTCCCGCCCTCTGCTCGAGGGTCTTGGTGGCGGGGTGGAATGTGTGTTGGAGGAGGGGGATACACAGCCCTGACCCCTCTCCTCCTGAGCGGGTGTCAGAGAGGGGATGTCAGCCTCTCCCCTGGCCCTACAGCAACAGCCTGGAGAGAAACGAGACCCTTCACGATAACACAGCCCAGGCCTCGGCCCACATCCAGTACGAACCTCACCTTCTCTTCTCTAGGTACGGCTTGGTCCCCTTGGGGACTCCCGACCCCGTTCTGACCTCTGACTCATAGTCTCTGTTTCCACCTCTCCCTTCATGTGCTTCAGCGTTCCCTAAAGCCCAAACCCCTGGGGATGCTCCATCGTGTTGCCCCCAATCCCAAGCATGCAAAACCTTCTCTTTTAAGCATCTTACTTTCTTCCTACATATGGGGCTTTGCTGGGCCTGGGGATTGGAGCGAGGGTGGGGGGATAAGGGATGTGGCCATAGACATTGTTAGTCTGCTGTGTCTCATGTCTGTCTTCTCTGTGTACCCCCACCTCTTTATTCATGTGCTGGCTCGGCCTTCCCTGACTCCGTATGTGTATTGACCATGTGCCTGTGTCTGTGCCATGGCTATGGCCATGTCCTTCCTTCCTGACCTGGTGGCCACGCAGTGAGTCCACTATGCACCGCTATGAGGTTCATCCATACGGGACCCTCCCAGTGGGTCCTGGCCCTGAATTTAAAACCACTCTTCGGGTGAGAAGCTGCAGGGCCTTGGAATGAGCAGGTGGGGGGCAGGGAGGGGGAGGCGTCCCGGGGGAAAAGCCTCTCTTAGATGTCAGTGGGATCTAGGTGACGAAGGATCTTCTGCCTCCCGCCTCTTCCCGTTTTCAATTCTCCTCTCAGGTTCAGAACCTTGGCTGCTATGTGGTCAGTGGGCTCGTCATTTCAGCTTTCCTTCCAGCCGTGGCCCACGGGGGCAATTACTTCCTGTCACTGTCCCAAGTCATCACTCACAACGTGAGTCTGGGCTTGTGGGATGTGGAGCCTCCACCTCGACCTGGTGGACTCCCCAGCCCCTTATCTGCGGGGTCCCCGGGGCTCCTACCCCTGGGGCACCTTTCCTTTGGGGATGTGGCTTCTCTGAGAGGAAAGAAGGGATTACCCCACCATAAGAGCGCGGGCAGTTGCTGCTCTGCATGAAGTGGCTGGCCTCTGGCCATCAGGAGAGGCCCTCCAGTTCCATCTTCCTCCAGGCGAGCTGTGCAGTGCAGAACCTGACTGAGCCCCCGGGGCCCCACGCGCACCCAGAGGAGCTTCAGCACACGGGCCGGCTGGTACGCGTCCCAGGGATGGAGCACTGTACCCAGGGTGGGAACAGTGGAGTTTGGGGCCTTTGGTTTGGGGGCGGGGCTGTTGGGTTGGGGGCGGAGCCTGGAGCGGGAAGTGGGAGGGCTTTCCACCAGGCCTGACCTGTCTCTCTCTCTCTCTCTCTCTCTCTCTCTCTCTCTCTCTCTCTCTCTCTCTCTGACAGAATGGGAGCAACACGGGGTGTCAGGTGGTGCGGTGCCACCTCGGGCGGCTCGCTAAGGGGACGGAGGCCTCTGTCGGACTGCTGAGACTGGTTCACAATGAATTCTTCCGGAGGGTAAGCCTTTATTTCCTCCTGCTCTTCCCTTCTGTTCCAAGCTGGAACCTGACTGAGCACAGGCTTTGGAAGAAAACAGACCCAGGTTCATATTCCACTTTGCCTCTTACTAGCTGCTGGGTGTTGAGCAAGTTATTTCATCTCTAAGCTTCTTTCTCATCTCTAAAGTGGGGATGATAACACCTGTACTTCAAAGGGTTTTTGTGAAGAATAATTGAATAATGAGATGGACTCATTAAAAGCCAGTTATTATCCTCCATTTATCATCCCTTAGTACTATACTAATCATCAATCAACATTGATAGGATAACTTAAAATCCAATCAATTAATAATCCATCAGGTGCCTACTATATAAAAGGTCTGTACTAGGAGACTCTGAGGAGAATATCCCCAGTGGTTAGCACCATGTTTAAATCATTGTAGTGCCGAAACCGGTTTGGCTCAGTGGGTGGGCAAACTATGGCCCGTGGGCTGGATCCGGCCTGTTCGGCTGTTCTATCCAGCCCTAGGAGCTGAAAGAGCGGAGGTTCTCTTGCTCTCCCCTCCGCTCCTTCACCAGCAGCCCAAGATGAGAGTGCCAGCATGGTCAGGTTGCTTTTGTTCCGGCCCTCCGGTCCAGTTTAAGAACCCATTGTGGCCCTCGAGTCAAAAAGTTTACCCACCCCTGGGATAGAGCGACAGACTGCGGACTGAAAGGTCTCAGGTTTGATTCCGGTCAAGGGCATGTACCTTGGCTGCGGGCACATCCCCAGTAGGGGGTGTGCAAGAGGCAGCTGATCGATGATTCTCTCTCATCCATGTTTCTAACTCTTATCCCTCTCTCTTCCTCTCTGTAAAAAAATCAATAAAATATATTTAAAATAAATAAATCAATAAATCATTGTAGTGACCTAACACATTTCTGTTAAATAAATAAACAAATAGTAGACTTCCATGCAGGATATGTATTTTAAGGTAGTCAGAAGTAAGACTATATAGTTGAGAGAAATCTAAACTATGAAAGTTCTCTAAAGCTAGGGAGATAAGATGGACCTTAGTATGATTGGCAGTTAGGAGTCGGTGTGAATCCCTGAGCGGGGAATGACATCTTCATATGACAGCTACTCCGTGCTAGGGCTACTTACTGTGCCTCCCCATATACCATCCGCTTTGAATGGCACAGCATCCCTGGGATGGAGGCTTATGTTTTAAGGGAAGTTAACTCTGACAGACCATTCCTCTCTAAGTCTGGTCCCCTCTTTATCTCTCTTTGGCATCCTCTATTTTAAAAGTAACATTTTACTGATTTTAGAGAAAGAAAAAGGGAGAGGGAGAGCAAGAAAAACATCGGTGAGAAACATCAACATTGATCAGCTGTCTCCTGCACGCCCCGTACTGGGTATGGAACCCGCAGGTGGGTCATGTGCCCTGACTGGGATCCGATCGGTGACCTCTAGGTACATGGGTCAGTGCTCAACTACCGAGCCACACTATCTGGGCTTTGGTATCCTCTTTTTAATTTATTATTCTTTTTAAATTTTATCTGATTTTAGAGAGGGAGAGAGAGAGAAGCATCTATTTGTTGTTTCACGTATTTATGCACTCATTGGTTGGTTCTTGTATGTGCCCTGACTGGGGATTAACCCTACAGCCTTGGCGGAGCCGGATGACACTCTAACCAACTGAGCTGCCGGCCGGGCATTCAGCCATCCTTTTAACAAAGATGTATTATGAAATCACCAGGTATTTGGCACTGTGCTAGGTACTAGACACTAGGAACACATAATTAAGATTTTTTTTAAAATATGTTTTTATTGATTTTAGAGAGAGAGGAAGGGAGAGGAAGAGGAAGCGTGAGAGAAAAACATTGACCGGAAGCCTCCCATACGCACCCCAACTGAGTATTGAACCCACAACAACCTGGGCATGTGCCCTGACCAGGAATGGAACCAGCAACCTGTCAGTGCACGGGACAACGCTCAACCAACTTAGCCACACTGGCAGGGCTAGGGACACTTAATTAATAAGACAGAGCCCTTGTCTTCAAAGATTTTATAATTCAGTGGTGAAAGACAGAAAAGGAAACAGAATATTATAACCTTATCCGGGGTGGTGGGGTTTAGAAGGAGATACTTTCTGAAATCCCAGAGGAGGTGGTGTCTAAAACTTCAACCTAGCTGAAATCGGTTTGGCTCAGTGGATAGAGCGTCAGCCTGAGGACTGAAAGGTCGCAGGTCCGATTCCGGTCAAGGGCATGTACCTTGGTTGAGGGCACATCCCCAGTAGGAGGTGTGCCAGAGGCAGCTGATCGATGATTCTCTCTCATCGATGTTTCTGTCTCTCTATCCCTCTCTCTTCCTCTTTGTAAAAAAATCAATAAAATATATTTAAAAACAAACAAACTTCAACCTAAAAGAGGGGTAGCACTTAGCCAAAGAACGGGAAGTCGAATGCGTTTCAGGTAGAGCAGACAGCTGGTCTCCGACCTTTGGTCTCCGACCTTTACTTCTGGTCTTCAGAGTCCTGAAGGTTGTGTCTCTCAGCCTCATCTTTGTTCCTGGGGTTCCAGTTGCCACACTCCCTGAGGATGGCTCACTAAGTGCCTCCCCACCTCCTCGTTCCGCAGGCCAAGTTCAAGTCTCTGACGGTGGTCAGCACCTTCGAGCTGGGAGCCGAGGAGGGCAGTGTGCTGCAGCTGACCGAAGCTTCCCGCCGGAGTGAGGTGGGGCTGGAGGCCCAGCGTGAGAGCTGTGGACACATCGATTGGATGCCTCCCGGATGGGGGTGGGGGTGGGCAAAGGACACGTGTGGGCTTTTTTCAGAAGTGTCTTCACCGGGCAGCAATCGAGGAGTCAGGAGTGACAAGTCAGGATGCTGGGTCCCACTGCCTCCTCTCCTGCCTCCGTTCCATTCCTTTTAGTCTTCCGTTCGGAGGCTGGCTTTGCTTGAATGTGGGGTGAGACTAGCTGGGTGGGAGGGTGCGGGTAAAAGACCACTCTGCCCCCCCCACACACAGAGCCTCCTGGAGGTGATCCAGACTCGCCCTGTGCTCGTCTCCCTGTGGGTGCTGGTCGGCAGCGTCCTGGGCGGGCTGCTGCTGCTGGCTCTCCTGGTCTTTGGCCTTTGGAAGGTAAGCAGGGCGGTGGCGGGGAGGACGGCCCGGGGCCCGCGCTGAGGGGTCCTCGATGGTCGCAGGGAAGACGGGGTTTGTGCTGGGCAGGCGGTGGGCGTCGTGCCCACCCTCCTCCCCTGAGCTCCGCAGGCGCTGGCTGACTCACACTAAGCCAAATAAAATAAACGGGGCCTCGTGTTTGGAAGCAGAACCAAAGTGAAAACTTCAGATAAGCCCGAGGGCTGCTGGCCAGGTCCCCAGGCAGGCCAGTGGACAGCAGCTCTTATCTCTTCCTGTGCAGCTCGGCTTCTTCGCCCGTAAGAAGATCCCGGAGGAAGAAGAGAGAGAAGAGAAACTGGAGCAATGAATGTAGAATACGGGGTCCTAGAACGTCCTCCCTGGGGCTCCTCCAAAAGACAGAGCACGCCCTGGACGCCTCCCCTCACCCCAACCCTGACTGGACTTTGGGGTCACGAGGAAGCTGCTGGCAAGAGATGAGGTCTTACCTCAGACAAGAAGGGCTGGCACCCAGACTGGGAGCACTCCCACTGTCTGCTCTCCTCCTCATGCTCATGGTTCCACGTGGGCCAGCCCGGGGGCCTTTCCCTCCTGCCTCCGGAATCGGGGATGTGCTGCCCGGTCCCTGCCTCCTCTCAGCTTCCCTCCCGGCCTCCCGCCCCGATGGAGGGCGAGGCTGTCTCCCTCGGCCCCTGCCTCATCCTCCTGCCGGCTGCCCGCGCCACACTCCACGGGAGGGAGCTGACGTTGGCTTGAAAGAAGTAAAGTCAACATCTGCTGCTTTCCTCTGGAGCCTGGTGATTTAGAAAGCCAACTGGGGAGAGTCAACAGGAAAAAAGAGGGAGGAGGGAAAGCCACAAGAGACATTCTGTACAATTCCACGGAACAGAGGAGCCTTTAGACAGGCAACTGCCATCCCCCTGAAACCGGAGACTGGCGGGGCGCTGGCCCGCCCTCAGGTGCTGGGGACACGGAGCTGGTCCAGCCTGCGGGGTGTGGGTTGCCCAGCTCCCACCATTCCCTGGGAGCAGAGCCACGTCCCCAATCTCCGGAGCCAGGGGCCCCCAGGTGGCTGGAGGTGGAATAGCAGAGCAGCCCGGATACCCCAGGCAGCCTTTTCTCCTCCCCCAGGCCTCACAAACTTCTGAGCCCTCTGTCAACTGCGGAGAAGGGAAAGGAACCTTCCACCTGACCAGCTCTGGGAAGCAGCAGCCCCAGGGAGTCTGAAAGAGTGGGGTGTCCATGCATTGAGGAGGAAGGAAGCCAAAGTGAGTGGCAGGAGGCCTCTGAGGAGCAAGCCCTTCTTCCTTGCCCAGCACTGGCTGTTTAGCACAGATAGCTGCCGGGGGCATGTTTCTGGGGCGACTGCTCCTCTGCAGGGCTTCTCTGGGGGCAGCACGTGGCCAGCCCCTGCCTGCCTGATGTTTACTAGACGTCCTCAAGTTCATTTCCATCTCTGGGCCACCCCCACCCCACCCCTGTTTTTGGTCCTGGCCGGTTAAGAGAATTTGATTCTCATCAACAACTGGGTAACTTCTATGTCTTTGTAATCAAGACTGTGGGTGCCAAAGTCAGTTGTTGTCTCCAGGGCGCAGCACCCACTGGGGGCTGCGATCAGGCATCTGACTGGCGGACACAGGCTGTCCTTCCGGCTGTCCTTGAGGCCGCAGTGTTGACTCTGGCACGCGTGGAGCTGTTTGCAGAGGACCTTGTCTCTGCTGTCCAGCGCGGTGGGCAGCGTATCAGATGGCCAGGACAAATAAAGTTCCGTGTCAAGTGACTTCCATTCTTTTGGAGTCCCCTTGGATACAGAGGTTTTCTTGGTTCCCCTGAGGTGAGACCTTAAAGGACTGAGTGAGTCCCTCAAAGGCAGTTATGAAGCATTTGAAATGTCTCTGTGCCTCTCCCCCTGCAGTGTGCTCTGGCCTCCTGTGTAAAAGGTGGGGGTTTGGGACGCACATGGGCCTAGACCAGGGGTGGGCAAACTTTCTGACTCGAGGGCCACCATGGGTTCTTACACTGGACCGGGGGGCCGGAACAAAAGCAGCCTGACCATGCTGGCACTCTCATCTCGGGCTGCTGGTGAAGGAGCGGAGGGGAGAGCAAGAGAACCCTCCGCTCTTTCGGCTCCGCAGGCCGGATCCAGCCCAAGGGCCGTAGTTTGCCCACGGCTGGCCTAGACTGAAGTTCCAAGTCTGCCATTTCTTAGCTAGTGGCCTTGGGCAAGTCATAGCCACCCCAAGGCTCAGATAACAACAATAGGGTGTGACCGGTTAAGAATGAAAACAGACTGGGCTTTAAATCTAAATTCTACATCTTAAAGCTTGTTTGACCTTGAACAGATTTGACTTCTCTAAGCCTTGGCTTTCTTATCTTTAAACTTACTAGGGTTGTGAGGCCTAAGTGAGGTCATTTAAGTGAGAAGATGGTAAGTCTTCATAAATGGTCACTACTGTTATGAAAATATTTTGTTATTAAATAACCTACCTGCCGTGTGTTGTGAAGATAGAATGAGGGGTACAGTAAGGCACCGGGCCAGGCTCCTGCCTCCCCTTCCTTCACAGCCGCCGAAGATCTGTCTCTTCTGTACGCTACTGTCTCCTCCCGCTAACTCTTACCCTGCGCTCCCTCCCCTTTGAAATCAGCCCTCATGCCCACGAAGGTGAAAAGTAGCTAATGAACTTAGGTTGCAATGGTAGAAATCAACTCTGTTTTATTTCGTTAGGCACCCCGAGTTCTTGTCTTACCCTCCAGGGACATTTGCACCTCAGCAGTGGCCAGACACTGTCCCTGCCTCTGCCACCTGCCTGAGAACGGTGGCGTTGGCCTGCTAGGCAGGGACAACCAGTCTGTGGCAAGCTGGTGAGTTGCTTTGTGGCATTAGGAGTCCACAGTGGCCACTAGTAACTTAATCAGCCTGTTTGGGACATACTGCTTATAGGGCTGGGATGGAGGCCATGCTTATGACAGATTTCCCCTTTTTATCTCAGCCAACCCCCAAAGCGAGACGGATTTCCTTGAGGACTGGTTCATCTCATTCTTTTTTTAAATGTATATTTTTATTGATTTCATAGAGAGAGAGGAAGGAAGAGGAATAGAGAGATAAAAACATCAGTGAAAGTGGAAAAAAAAAACATCTCTTGGCTGACTCCTGCACAACTCCTACTGGGGATCAAGCCCAAAACCCAGGAATTTGCCCTGATGGGGAATCAAACAAGTGACTTCTTGGTGCCTGGGTCAATGCTCAACCACTGAGCCACACAGGCTGAGTTCATCTGATTCTTTTTCCATAAGATTAAAAGAGAACTTTTGGTGTTTTTATTCATCTAGAGATTTCTCTGTCTCTCAGTTCCAGAATGTGACTTACTTTTTTCTTTTTCCTTTTCCTCAGAATGATACTTTCTCTAACTCTAACCTGTCTTCTAGCTAACATAATAATAGAGTAATATGCAAATTAACAATCACTCTGCTACATAAGCCCCACCCACAAGCCATTCCCACCAGCCAATCAGAGCAAGTATGCAAATTAACCCAACAAAATGATGGTTAATTTGCATACATGGAGGGAGGGAAGAGTGAAGACTGAAGACAGCATAGAAGGAAGAGGGAGGGAAAGTGGAAAGCAAGGCGGCTGCAGCTGCTGGAGGGAAAGCACTGGCAGCGTGTGCAGGGTGGGGCAGAGCGAGGTGCACAGTGGTGTGTGGCCATGGAAGTGGTGGCAGGAGGCAGCAGGGGAGGGGTGCAGCGGGTCATGTGGGTGGGGTGGAGCACACAGCAGTGGCGTGCATGGCCCCAGAGGTGGTGGCAGTGGTGGGCACAGTGGGTCAGGTGTTCGGGGCAAGGCGCGCAGTGGTGGTGGCAGGGTGTGCAGCGGTGAAGATGGTGGTGGTGGTGGTGGCGGCGGGTGGGGCATGCCCGCCCTCCCTGCCTGCCTGCCGAAGCAGGAGAGGTGGAGGAGGGGGGGCGGGAGAGGTGGCAGTGGCGGGAAGGAAGCCCACCAGAAGTTTTGCAGGAATATATATATATTATACAAAGTGTCCCCTCAGGAGTTTGACCAACTATGACATGCACTGACCACCAGGGGGCAGCACGGAACGAAGGAAGGCCCCCTGGCAGCAGCTGGTAGCCAAGGAAGGGAGGCCCCACCTGGCAGCCGCTAGGGACCCCACCTCTGCACAATTTGGTGCACTGAGCCTCTAGCTCTTCAATAAGCCTGTTATCTCTTTCCTTTGGAGCAGAGCAAGTTTGAGAAACAACTGTAGAAACAACAGGCTCTCTTCAGACATGCGTGTTCCTTCTTTTCTCATTGTTGTGCCTTTATTTCTTCATTCTTTCATTCTCTCATGAGACATGAAGCACCTAATGTGCACCAGGCAATGAGAATAATAGAAAATACAGCTGCTACCATCAAAGAACCCAGTCTAATAGGGAAAACAGATACGTAAACAATACACATACCAAGAGGTGGTTGCTACATGACGTAGCAGAATTAGAAATGCATCACACGCAGTTTGGCACCGTGTGTGTGTTTAGGGAGTGTGTGTGTTGGTGGCGGGGTTAAAAGGGAAAAATTTACAGGGAAAAAAATTAGCTTGAGGGACCACCAAGTGTGAGAGGAGGCATCCAGGGAGGAGGAGTCACCAGTCTGGAAGGAAACTGCAGTGATTGGAATGCCCTGCGCACTGCTGTGCCAGTAGTGGGAGATGAGGCTGGAGAAGGCAGGGTCAGCTCCGAAGGAGCCTTCTAAGCCACGTTAAGACGTCGCGCGGTGACTTTTAGGTTCTGTTAGTGTGTTTTTTTTTGGGGGGGGGGGGGGAGCTAGCTCCGGCCGCAGGGTACACCAGTTGGCTAGGACTGACTGTTCCAGCCAGAATTGCTGAGTTTGAACTTAAAAAGCACATTTTCCCCCTTAAAGAATGCGAAGGAGAATGGCCTGTGCTTAAAAACAAAAATTCTCCTTCTCCCTCTGCCCTTTTCTAACTTACAGGTGCTTTTTAGGAGGTTAAACCCGATCCCCTTTTCCTCAAGTTTTGTTCCCCATGTTTCGGCGAGTCATGCACCACCCACACTAGTCTCCCCCCTGTCCAAACTGTTCCTTCGGGTCCTCCTCGCGCCTGGTTTTGGCGGGGGGACGGGGAGGAGGCAGAGGTAGCTCGCTGGCCAGAGGTTTCGGGATGTGAAGAAAGAGTCCGTAGAGGTTAATGCGGCAATGGTACCAGCAGAGCGCAGGAGAGAAGCCGGGTGCCCGCCCCCTGCGGCGCTCGGGGGCGGGGCGGGGCTAGGGCTGGCGGTTGGGGGCGGGGCTTCATCCTGGAACTCCGGGGGCGGGGCTTCGGGCGGTGCTAGGACTGGCGGTTGGGGCGGGGGCGGGGCTCTCAGGAGGTGCTAGGGCTGGCGGTTGGTGGCGGGGGCGGAGTTTGGGGCGGGGCCTCATCCTGGAACTGCGGGGGGCGGGGGCTTCGGGTGGTGCTGGGCTGGCGGTTGGTGGCGGGGGCGGGGTTTGGGGCGGGGCCTCCCCCTGGAACCGCGGGGGGCGGGGCCTGGGAGGGGGTTAGCGCAGCCCGCGCGGCGGTTCGGTCTACGGTTAAGCGGTCGGCGCTGGGGCGGGTTCGGTTTGGCGGGCGGGTTCGGTTTGGAGGCGGGGGTTGCGACCCAGCCCAGGTCGCCGCCCTAGACTGAGGCTTTTTGCCTCCGCTGCGGCGGAGGGGCAGGGCCGGGGGCGGAGCTGTAGGCGCAGCCCGCGGTCCGGTGTCTGATTGAGCGGGGCGGCCTGGGGGCGGGGCGGCTCTGCTTTTGACAGCTTGCCCTGGCCCGGCCGCGACCGAGTTCGGTGGGTTCGGGATCCTGTGGCCCCTTTCTCCGCGCGTCCCCGTCCCCCCGTGGCCCCGGCCCCGGCCCTGGCACTGGCCATGAAGCGCTTCTTCTCCTGCTCCAGCTCAAAGGTGGCGGTAGGTGCCAAAGGTCTGGGAGTGTGGGGACGGGGCTAGGGTCTGAGCCCTGTGGGGACCCTGGGTCCCACCCGGGGCACCGTTTGCCTTTTCCCTTTATCGGTCTTTCCAGGTCTTCCTTCCCCAAATGCAGAAGGCAGCCAGCCCGCCGCCGTTCCTGCCTCCCTCAAGACCCTGTCCCAGTCTCTGCTAACCTCTGACCTCCCCAAATTCTTTCTTGTCCTCCTGTCACCTACAATCCCGGCTTCTAGTATGTTCCCTGCAGCCCTTGACCCCTTCGGAAGGCCTGTCCTCTACTTTTCCTCAGTCTCTCAGTTCTGAACCATCTTCAAGCTTCTGTCTCAGCTCAGCCAAAGTTCCCCCTCTGTCCCCCAAGCCCGGTCCTGTGCTGCCCTCCCAGCCCTCCCCTCCCCCATGGTCCTATTCTTGCTGTTTTCTCTCAGCCCAGCGAGTACGCCCGGCCCCGTGCCTTCCCTAGCTCTTCTCCATCCTTGCGCCTATGCCTCCTCCACTCCCACCCTCTCTCCATTCCCGCAGGCTCTCAGACACCCCTCCACACCTCTTTCTAACGGGTGCTCCCCACCAGCTGCCTTCTCCTGCTCCCCCCTGCAGCTTCCGCCCCTCTCTGCCGATGGCTGTTCAACCCCACTGTCCCCCGCTTTGCCTGACCGGCCTGCTCTCTGCGGGTTAATCTTACAGTCTGGCCAGCCCAGCAGGCTCTGCCGGAGAAGGCACGGTGCCCGGCTTCTCCACACAGACCGGGGAAGCAGCCTGCAGAATTGGCCCTGACCGGGTCACTGCAGTGTCTGGTCATCAGACTGGTTCTCGGGCCAGCTTCTCCCCAGAACCTGCTTCTCCCCAGAACCCTCCTTCCCTCTTCACCTTCACCCAGAAGTTTAGGGCTTCCACTGCTTCCTTTGACTGAGTCGGGGAAAGGTGGCGGCGAGAAGAGAGAGGATTCACTCAGAGTTCCCAGCAGAAGTCACTCCCCTCCCTGTCCTCCCAGAGCAAAACACAAGGAAGATGACAGAAGGTGGTGGCTTGGGAAGTGTGTCGTCTCTTCCCTGAGGATCTCTTACAGAGAGACCCCCCACCCCCGGGGACCACAATCTCTGTGCAGGTGGGACTTATGCATTGAGGATGCCAAGTACCTATAGTGATAACTGCTTCTCCCAGCCTGACAGTGATGTCACTCATGAGCAAACGTGAGAAATGTGAGTGCGCCGCACGGGCAGGCCTCAGAGCTGGAAGCGAGCTTGAGGCAACAGCGGGAGCTCTGTTGAGGCCTGTCCTTGTCCCACTTACATTTGCTTTTCCACTTTGTTTCCCCACACGGACCAGCCAATTATGGGCACCGGAAACGGAGGCTACCCAGACTGCTCACTCGTAATGGTTTTCTTATGCACATGGCCTCGTCCCTGAAAGCCCAGGGCCCCTCCCGCTCAGGTCTGCGGAGCCCGCCTGTGCCTCAGGGACGGGGACACGGTTTCGTTCCTCCTGATTTCCCAATCCTCGGTCAGTGCCGCCTTTCCAAGGTGCTGGGTGAGCGATGGGCTAAAGGCTGGCATTTGGAAACATTCCTCTCCCTCATTCAGCTCTACAAAGTTGGAGCCATGAAGGCTTTCTACCCATTCTAAACTCTTCTCAGTGAACAAGGCTATAGGAAGTCAGGTGGGTGGATTTAGACTGTCTAACTGGGCGGACACTTTCCTCAGGTGGATGGAATCCCTGAAAGCTCACGAATAGGCCATTGTTTCCTCATGGAACTTCCTCATACCTCATAAGAGAAATTCCTCCACTGCCTGAGTCGCTAACCACTCTGGACCTGCCTGTCAGAGAAATAAAATAGTGTGACAGCCTCCCGGCCACTCCTAAGGCCTGGCCCTGCCCACCGCAGCTGCCTCTGGGTCCAGGGCCAGAGCCTCACTCTCAAATAGAGTAAGGACTGAAAAATCACTGATCATCTTTTTTTTCTTTAAGATGTTTTTATTGAATATATATATATATATATATATATATATATATATACATATATATATAAATTTTATTGATTTCAGAGAGATAGGAATAAGGGGGGGAGAGAAACATTAATGATGAGACAGAATCACTGATCAGCTGCCTCCTGCACGCCCCCTACTGGGGATTGAACCTGCAACTCAAGAAGTGCCCTTGACCAGAATTGAACCAGTCTGCAGGCCGAGGCTCCGTCCACTGAACCAAACCGGTTTCGGCATCTTATTGATTTTTTTAAAGATGGAGGGAAGGGAAAGAGAGAAACATCGATGTGAGAGCAGCATCAGCTGCCTTCCTGCACGCTCCTACTGGGAATGGCGCCTCAAACCGGGAACAGAACCCCCAGCTACCTATGGGTGAATGGGTTGATGCTCAAGCAACTGAGCCACACTGGCTGGGGCCTGATCATTTTAAAACTAATATAAGTTGCCCTGACCGGTTTGGCTCAGTGGATAGAGCGTCAGCCTGTGGACTGAAGGGTCCCAGGTCAAGGGCATGTACCTTGGTTTCAGGCACATCAGGGGATGTGCAGGAGGCAGTTTGATCCATGTTTCTCATCGATATTTCTAACTCTCTATCCCTCTCCCTTTTCTCTCGGTAAAAAAATAAAATACATTTTGAAAACACACACACAAAACTAAGTTATCTAGAATATAGGAAATTCAGCAAACAGACAAAAATCAGCTTTTATAATCTTAGTCAAGTAGAGGAAGACTTTGAGGAGTGTCTTACACATTAGCCTACCCTGCTTTGCAGGAAGCAGGCCAGGAAATAGCTTTAAACAGTTGGGACTGAATCAGTTCAGAGAAATGTCAGTTACATTTTAAAAAGTGAGAGTCGGCTCCTGGTTCCTTCCAGACAGCCTTCCCGCTTCCATTCGCCGGGGCCACCTCCTGGGCCACCCTCCCTCGCGGCGGGCGTGCGGTCCTGGCGTGGCGGGAGGCTCACGGGCGCGCAGGCAGAGATAAGAAGATGCAATTACTTTTACAAAGGCCCCGAACCTGAACTACAGAAACACACACTTATTATCGCATCTGAACCAGCTGATTAATTTGGTAATTGCTCCCGCGAGGCGGTGGTGATAATCCGGGGCCGCTTTTCCAAGGTGCCGGTGGGGCAATGGACTAGATCTTGGAATTTAGAAGCATTCCTCTGTCTTCCTCCACCCTAGCTCTGCAGAGGTTTGCTCTTGACGAATTTCCACCTATTCTAATTATTTTTAATAAGACACGATTATACTAAGTAAATCCAGTAGATTTAGAACTGTCTAGCTGAAAAGAAAAGTGTCTACTTTGCTAGGACACACTGTTCCCACCCATACAGCTTAGCTGTTAAGCAAGATCTCTTCCTTCCACCTCCCTGTACGGAGATTTCTGAGCCCAGGAACATCCAAAATGTGCCTGTTAACGTAAAAAACCATGGAAGCATGCAAAGAATTTTTGTGAGTTTATTTGAACCAAACTGTCAACATATGGCAGCTAGCAGAACCTCAATGGATTGAGATAATGCTCCGGAGAATGGCGGGTTACATCTGTATTTACACATGGCGATCAAAGGAAAGGGACGTAAGTGGGTCACATGAAATCCATTGGTGACAGACTAGAGAGGCGGGAGAAAGCAAAGCGGGGAAACCCCTGGGATTGGATAAAAAGTAAAATGATAAGCACATACTTAGGTGGGTACAGGAATAATTAACTTGGTATCAAGGAAGGAATTTGTGGCATCTGTCCTGGAGCCCAGGCACTTTAGGCTATGCCCCAAGGGGTCCAGAAAAAGGGAAGTTACCCAGACATTTCAAGGGTATGTTATCATAGATGCAAAAAGACAGATAGGCTCAGTTACTGGTGAGGCAAAGGTTGACCTTGTCAGGGAAGATGCCGGCCTAGGATGTAACTGCCCACCATCACTGCTTTGGTTAAAGTTTAATTTCAGATCATCCTTTGTGGTGACTGTAGGTCTGGGTTTCCAAGAGCGCCAAGCAGGCCTCCCCTGAGCTGTCAGGTCAGCATGTGGCCCCTTTCGTTCACAGTCCCCAAAAGGCTAGAAAGAACGGGGCTTCAACTAACATTTATTGTGCACCTACTGTGTGCAGACAGCGCTAGGTGCTTTATGTCATTTAGAACCTGATGTTCAGGAAGTTTTCACATGCCTAAATTCACAAGGATAGGAAGTGTTAGAATCAGGATTTTAAACGGAGGACTTCCCACTGAGGTCGGCTGGTAGTGTTGTAGTGTAACCGCCATCTTACAAGGACGCCTCAAAAAGTCGAATTATGGAGTCATTTATTAAAAGCCAGCAGCATACGGGGGAGCAAAAGCGCTCCAGACCTCGCAGCCCAGGACAGCTCGCCACCTCTGGTTTATATGGGCAGAATGTCACAAAGGTATCGATTACATCTTTGGGTCTGGAATGAGAAACCTGTTTTGTGAGCAAGTTAGTTATCTAAAGTATTTATGAACCACTGAATCAACAGAAACACATTATCTGGGACCTTCGGGGCCATTTAGAATAATTGTGCTATCCAGATTCCAGGACCACTGAGTCCATCGAAATTCAGTAAGCTGTAGCTACCGAGACAATTTAGGATAATCTGTCCTGGGTCCCAGAAGAATGTGCTTCGATGACCAGTGAGATCACGATCAATGGGACATTCCAACCATCATCCGTGCAGTATTGGGACAGCATACATACGTTCAGAAAATCAAAAGAACTTTCTATTGTTTTAGCAAACAAGTACAGAACCCAAACAGCAGTTTCTACTACCCTGTTCCCTCGAAAGTAAGACAGTGTCTTATATTAATTTTTGCTCCCAGAGATGCACTAGGTCTTATTTTCAGGAGATGTCTTATGTTTCCATGAAGTAGGTCTTATTTTCAGAGGATGTCTTATTTTCGGGGAAACCCGGTACCGTACTTCACCAGCAGGGACTGCTGGAGGCGGAATGCTAGCTGTGTTTTCTGAGGGTGACCCAGCACCCAAGAGACACTGGCTAAGGCGTGCTTACCTCTCAGTCTGTTGGTATGTGGAGCAATCACTTTGCTTATTTTGTCCTTTGAGAACTAACCTGCTTGGAGACTCCGTGCGGAAAGGTAGCGTCTGAGAGTGGGAGGCTCTGCCCCGGAGCCAGTCTTAGGCTGTTCGTTTGGAAATAAGTAAAATGCCTCGTCACCGGGGGGAGCGTGGTCTGGTGCTGAGAACTGGGATCGGGCTGCGGGGCCTCGGTTCTAATCTCAACGCTCCCGCCATTTTGTGGTGTCTGCACAGTTATTTGGCCTCAGTGGGCTTTGGTCACATCTTGTGTCAGATAGGTAAGATAATATCAGCCCAAACCACTTCCCAGGGATGTCAGTGGCCGGTTGAAAATAGCACCTGAGCCAAGACCGGTTTGGCTCAGTGGTAGAGCGTCTGTCTGCGGACTGAAAGGTCCCGGGTTCGATTCCGGTCAAGGGCATGTACACTGGTTGCGGGCACATTCCTGGTGGGGGATGTGCAAGAGGCAGCTGGTTGATGTTTCTCTCTCATCGACGTTTCTAGCTCTCTATCTCTCTCCCTTCCTCTCTGTAAAATATCAATAAAATATATTTAAAAAAAAGAAAAAAAAAAAGAAAATAGCACCTGAAAGGCCTGTGAGGATTTACAAGTGTGACTGGCGTCTTCCCCCGAGTCCACCTCCCCTGGGCCAGTTTATGGTTGGGTCACTCAAAACCTTTCCTGCTTGTGATGGATAATTTGCCCTGACTATGTAAACAGTATTTGGAAATGAGTTATTTGGCTTCCATTGGCCCTATATTTTCCCACCTCCTCCCATGGCCTCTTCCTTGTGGAGATTATACCTCATAAAATGCAGTGTGCCTCCGCCAAACCCCAGCACTTCCTGTGTTGTTAGAAGGATGCCACACGCTTGTGCAGCTCTTCTCAGTTTACAGAGAGATTTTATGCACATTAGTTCATTTAATACCCACAGCATGATGAGGCAGTTACTGTTTTCCACATGTGACAGACGAGGGAACAGGTTAGAGGTGTGACGTGGCTTTCTCAGGTCACGCAGCTGAGAAAGTAGCTGACCCAGACCCCACACGTGGGCCTGCTGACAGTTCCCCTGCGGCCCTTCGCTGGGTCCAACCAGGCTTTCTGGGGCTTTTACCACGGGTCTTCCCATCCTTTCTCCTCTCCTTCCCCTGCTCTGGGTCCCACCAGGCTTTTCTGTGCGCTTTGCCCGGGACGGCTTTACCCAGCTCTCTCTCTCACACCCCGAGATACTTCAATTATTGTAATTGCCCCATCCCCGGAGAAAGTCAGGCTGGAAGAATAGAACAATGCACGCCCAGGCGTGGCCTTATCTGGGACAGCTGCTCCCTGCCAGGAATGGGGAAGGAGGGGCGGGAGGGGATGGGGAGAGGCCTCGCTGCCTCCTGAAAGCCTGCGACAGACCTGCATTTGCCTTTCGGCTGCTGTCGCCCTGACAGGGAAGAGCGACTAGGTGTGAGACGGGGAAACCGAAACTCTATGCTTCTCCTCCCAGTTTTGGGCCCAAAGCCGATGGGTAGATAACTGGCCTCGCGGCTGTGACCTGACGTTAGGTGCCTTGATTTCCCAAACGTCTGGAGACACAAAGCGGAGCAGCTTGGGAGCTGAGAGGCATGCGAGCCCAACCAGGAGTGGTCAGTTTGGGGCAGTTTGAGAGCAAAAGGGAAGGGCGTCAGGGCTAGGACTGCTCTGAGGCTGGGCACCCACAATGGTAATCACAGAGAGGGTTAAAAAAGGTATTTGAGCCCAAAACAGGTTTGGCTCTGGATAGAGCGTCAGCCTGCGGACTGAAAGGTCCCAGTTCGATTCCGGTCAAGGGCATGTACCTTGGTTGTGGGCACATCCCAGTGAGGGGCGTGCAGGAGGCGTCTGATCGATGATTCTCTCTCATGGATGTTTCTAACTCTCTATCCCTCTCCCTTCTTCTCTGTAAAAAATCAATAAAATATATATATTTTTTAAAGGCATTTGAAATACTCCACATCCAGCACTCAAAAATGGTTTTGAATCCAGTAGTCCAAGCCCCTTTGGATCCAGGGCTGCAGTAACCAGCAGCAGTGCTGGTGGCACATGAGCTGGTGATATTTAACTCTCACGGAACAGGGACCACGTGATCTGGGCTGAATGGGACATCGAAAGGCCCGCAGGGATGTCCCTTCCCCTGGCGTGGCATCTGCCTAGCCGTCTCCTTCCTTTCTGTTCATCCTCACCCGAGGCTATTTTCCCATTGATTTTTAGAGAGAGTGGAAGAGAGAGGGAAAGACAGAGAGAAACAACCACATCTGTTGGTTGCCTCCTGCCTGAGTCCCAACGAGGGCCTGATCTGGGAAGGAGCCTGCAACCAAAGTATGTGCCTTTGACCAGAATCGAACCCGGGATCTTTTGGTCTACAGGCCGACACTCTAACCACTTAGCAAACTGGCTAGAGCTGTCTCCTTCTTTTCTTCCGTCCTCCACTCCACCCTCCCCTAAACCACACTCTGCGGCTCTGCTCCAGGTGGAGAGATGGAACCGCCGAGATCAGAAGCTGCTGGAGGCCGTGCAGCGGGGGGACGTGGGGCGCGTGGCCGCCCTGGCCTCCAGGAAGTCTTCCCGACCCACCAAGCTGGACCCCAACGGCCAGTCCCCGTAAGTGAGTCCCCTGGACCCACCTGTGGCACGTGACTCCCTTCGAAAACCCCAACCCCAGCGTGTCACAGCACAGGGCACGCCTAAGCTTCGGCCCTTTGGGTCCTGACAAGTGTTTGCTGTGGACCAAGTGCTGCTCCCGGTGAGCTCCGCCCACCTCTCAGCCCAGCTTGACAAAATGACCAAGAAGGACATAAGCCCATGAAGCAAACAGAACACGGGGCATTTCTGCATTGCACTCGGGTGGGGGGCGGGTACGTGCTTGGAAAGTTCAGAGTGAAGTGGCAGCTACGAGTCACACGGATAAGCAGCGTGAGAGGGACAAGAGGGATACTGCTCCTGTCTCTGCCAAGTCAGCTTCGCCTGGCCAGCCCTCTGCTCCGGTCTGGCCGGCTCTCCCTGTGGCACGTCCAGTCCGGGGAGGGTCCTGGACGCCCCGCCATGGTCTGAGGTTGCCTGGGACCTGTAGCTCTACTTTCTGTATTTGCTTCCAGCTTCCTCTCACTCGTGACAGTGGGCCATCTGGCCTCCTTTCTCAGGAAGTCGGCCAGGGGAGTTGCCCTCTCTGCTCTTGGGCTTGGCTCTGGGTTAGAGAGTGTAGGTGTAGCAGGCGGTGATTACTGAGACTGAAGCTTCTCTCATTCCTCATACCCTGGTCCCTGCGTCCCCCTGCAGGTTTCACCTGGCAGCCTCCAAGGGCCTGACAGAGTGTCTGACTATCCTGCTTGCGAATGGGGCCGAAATCAACAGCCAGAACGAGGACGGTGAGTCAGACCGCGCCGTGCTGCTGGCTCTCCCCTCTGCGGCGGGCAGCGTGGGGCCAGTGCGGCCCCGCTGGAGGGTCCCCCACAGCCCCCTCTTCCTTCCTCATAAAGTCTGGCCAGCACCCTCCCGCAGTGCCCTCCCTGCAGGCTGGGCATGTCTCACCCCTCCCACCTCCACCGTGCACAGGCACCTGGCGAACAGGAATTTCTGGCCCCATAAGGCTGAGAGCTTCTCTCTAATCTCCCTCTGACGATCGGCGCGTCGCTGGCCTTCCCTCCCAGTGAGTCACTGGCCTGCTCAGGGCCTCCCACCACCTGCCTCTTTCCTCTCCTCCTCCCAGGAAGCACCGCCCTGCACTTGGCCACCATCTCCTGCCAGCCGCAGTGCGTCAAAGTCCTGCTCCAGGTAGAGCGGTCCCTCCACACTCCACACTCCTCCTGAGGAGGGAAGAAGGGGACCCAGAGTGCCCAAACTTTGTCTTGAAGTCACAAGCAATATTTAATCAAATATACCCCCAATAAGAGAGCTGGTGATAATTTATTCTTTAATTCACAAACTTTTATTTAACACCTACTATGTGCAGGCCCCGCACTCACTGCTGCCCTGGAGGGCAGGTCATAGCGTTGGCAGGGGCTGCCTGCCCCGCCCCCCGTCAATATGCATATTTTGAGCTCTGCCATTGGCTGAGCCCTTTCACAGACTGACTGCCCTGATGGTGATGGGCAGGCAGAAGGAGGGCGGAGAGTTTCAAATTAAACCCAAATCCTACCGTCTGCCTTTGAGGCGTTCGTAGTCTGGAGCACAAAGGGAACTAACTGTACACGTGAAATGACATGTGGACAATTCATACATAAGTTTCCAAAAGCACGAAGGCCAACAGGCTGTTGGCTCCTGCCTTCTGCTTTGTTCTTCCCAGCGCTTTGCAAGATTCCCAATTACCACCCCAAAGTCCCGGCCAGGGACCCAGGCCTCGTTGTCCTGGCATCTTGTTTACCCATAACCTGAGCTTCCTCAGGCCCGGGCTTAGGAGCCAGGGCTGAGGTTCAGGGCTGCCTGTCTCCTGCAGGACAGGGATTGGCCTGCGGAGCTGTGACCCCCCCCCCATCCGTCCCCCCCCCCCCCCCCCCCCCCCGTCCCCGTAGTCATTAGGAAGCCGGGGACCCCGCAGGGGGCATGGGGTGAGGACGTTAACACTGTTCCATGCTGCTTCCCTGTGGCTCTTCCCAGCATGGTGCCAATGAAGACGCTGTGGATGCAGAAAATCGGAGTCCCCTGCACTGGGCAGGTGTGTGGCGGGACCGCGGGCACAGGCGGCAGGGAGGGTGGGGGAGGAAGGGGAGGATGACACGTGGTGGAGAGAGAGGGCTGTTTACTAAGAGAGTTGGAGGGGCTGTTGGGTCACGATCTGACTGGGCGCACTTCCTGCTCCCCTTCCCCCCCCCCCCCCAGCTTCCTCGGGCTGTGCCTCGAGTGTGCTCCTGCTGTGTGACCACGAAGCCTTCCTGGACGTGCTGGATAACGTGAGTGTCCACCGTGCTCTGGGTGGGACCGGCTCACAGCTCCACCTTTTCTTCCTCCCCCTCCTCCTCCTCCCAGAGAGGTTAAGCCTCATCTTCTGGAGAGCTTTGAGCCCTGCGAAAGGGTATTCAGCCCTCAGACGGGGCTTTTTCCTGGAGAGGTGTGGGGAGAGGGAGCTGGTAGGATTGTGCCAACCCACTGGCTTCTCACCAACTCCCTCCCGATCCGCGCAGGACGGCCGCACCCCCCTGATGATCGCCGCGCTGGGCGGCCAGGCGGCCATCTGCTCTCAGCTGCTGCAGCGGGGCGCCCGGGTCAACGTCACGGACAAGGACGACAAGTGAGCCCTCCCCGCCTCCCTCCCCCATCCAGGCCCTGGCCGTCTAGCCAGGAGCCACTGGGCAAAGCGGGGGTGTGTGCGTGTGCATGTGTGTGCGTGTGGGGGGCATGTGTGTGTGAGGGGGCGGGTTGGCCTCTGTGCTCTTGGTCTCTTTTCTTCTGAGTGTGGCTTAGAAGAGATCGCCTGCTGCCTCACTCTTTTCCTAGAGACGGGAAGCAAGTTTTCCTTCCCCTCTCTCATTCAGCTGCTTTACCACCATCTTCCTAACGTAGATAATTTGGGAAGTAGAATCAGTACCTCTGGACTCATTAGTTTAATTTACTGGTTTTCAAATTATCTTCCAAGCAATGGAGCCCTTCTCTCTAATAAAGAATTTATGCAGAATCTTAATGTGCAGTGCAGAGAAAAACGAAGCCATCAGCCCCTGCTTTGTGATGCTGCAGCTCCAGGAATGGCGTTTGAAAAGTTCTGGTTTTGCCTGGCTGGCATAGCTCCGGGGTTGAGTGTTGGCCTATGAACCTCAAGGTTGTGGGCTCAGTCCCCAGTGTGGGGTGTGCGGGAGGCAGCCTCCTGAGGAGTCTCATCACTGATGTTTCTCTCTCCCTCTCCCTCTCCCTTCCTCTCTAAAAAAAAAAGAAGTATATGTATATGTGTATGTGCATGTACATGTATATGTGTATATGTGTGTGTATGTGTATGTGTATGTATATATTTGTCCTAACCCACAGGTCGGCTCTGATCCTGGCCTGTGAGAAAGGCAGCGCCGAAGTGGCTGAGCTGCTCCTGAGCCACGGGGCGAACGTGGTGACGGTGGACCGCTCGGGCCACGACGCCCTGTACTACTGCCTGCGCTCACAGGACAAGGCGCTGCGGAAGCTGATGCAGCAGGCCCTGGGCTGGCGGCGGGGAGGTAAGCCAGGTCCCTGTGCGGCTTCAGGATCCTCCCCAAGCCAAAACCGGTTTGGCTCAGTGGTAGAGCGTCGGTCTGCAGACTGAAAGGTCTCCGGTTCGATTCCGGTCAAGGGCATGTACATTGGTTACGGGCACATCCCCGGTAGGGGGTGTGCAAGAGGCAGCTGGTTGATGTTTCTCTCTCATCGGTGACGTTTCTAGCTCTCTCTCTCCCTTTCTCTCTGTAAAATATCAATAAAATTTTTTTTTTAAAGTTCCTCCCCAAGAGCTCAGAGAAGCTTCATAGAATCCATTTGTCCCAGAGAAGCAACCCACCTGATGATTGCCAGAGCTTGCTTATTTCTTGCTGCGGCTATGAGATGACCCCAAGTCCCCAAAAGCAGGGCAGCCGAGGTCCAGGCAGCGGGGCCTGCGCTCTCGGTAGGACTTCTGAGCTGTGATTGAACACTTCTGTGTTCAATCTCCCCCCCTGCTGGACTCTGAACCCCACAGATGACAGGCCATGTCTGTTTTGTCACCATCGATGTCACAGCGCCTGGTAGAGTCCAATAAAGCGAGTGAGCAGGATGCGTGAGCTGGGGTAGGGAGCCGGGCTGCTGGTTGAACAGGAGTGGCTCCGGCTGCAGGAAGACTGTGTGGTGAGGGTTATGACACCGAGGGCCACTCCTCTCAGTGAGGGTCACAGTTTCCTCGTGTCTTTTCATATAGGTCAGGGGCTGGTTCAACACCCAGATGCTGCATCTAAGGTAAGACCCTAAGTGCCCCCGTCCCCACCCACCCGGGCCATCCCACCGGACACCTCCTGGCGGTGCCCATGGAGGCGGCCAGATGGTCTAAGCGCAGGGAAGCCCCCCCGGGGCTGGGATAGCTGCCCTGGCTCCCCGTCCTCTTCTGTTTCCTACACACACAGGCCTCTCCATCTGAACCTCCGGTGGGTTCTCTGTCCTCGGCGGAGCAGGAAGGGGAGCGTGGCGACGCGTGCTTAGAGGAGTGGAGGCGGAAGTATGAAGAGGAGCAGAAGAAAGTGTCTCAGTTGGAGCAGGACCTGGTGGGAAAGACAGAAGAGTGCAAGACTCAAGCCGCAGCCTACCAGGGCCTGGCGAACCAGATCCGAGAGCAGGTGCAGGAGCTGGGGCTGCTGCTCTTCCAAGAGCCCAGAGCTCCAGACGGGCAGAGCCCTAGTATCCGTCCTGGAGGGGATGGCATGGAGCAGGCCTCCCCCCTGGACCTGCTGGCTGAGGGCCTACGAGAGCTAAAGAAGCAGCAGCAGGCAGTGGCGGAAGCAACAGCCGCAGCCACAGCCGCAGCCGCAGCCGCAGCCAACCCCGGATCAGCTCCCAAGAAGCCTGAGGATTCATCCCCCCGGGAGACGAATGATGAAGCCCCTGGCAGGTTCCAACCACAACAGGGGCCACCCCAGGGCCCAAAGTCTGGGATCCCAGCGGAAGCCACAGGACAGCACCTGACGCCTGGCGGTGCCCTTGGCCCGGAGCATGCAGACCAGCCGCATGCCAGCCAGCAGGAGCGGCCCAAGGCCCCAGGGGCGGAAAGAGCAGACACAGTGGCTGAAGCAGTGGCCACGGCGGCCATGAGCCAGCTGCTTCTGCAGCTAAGGGAGGAGCTGGCTGCCGTGTGGCGGGAAAAGGACGCTGCCCTGGGGGCTTTGTCAAGACCCGTCCTGGAGCGAGTGCTGGGGGCGACCCGGGCGGAGGCCACGGCGGCCGCCTGGGAGAAGATGGAGGCCAGGCTGGAGCAGGTGCTGCTGAAGCTGGACCGGGCCAAGGCGGGGCTGCAGGCGACACCCGGGACCCCTGCCCAGGAGTCCAGAGGACGAGCCCCAAAGGCAAGCGCGGAAGCCATCACGTTTGGAGAGAAGGAGACGGGGGCCCCTGGCAGGCAGCAGCCGGCCGGAGGAGGGCTGGCCAAGGGAACGCTGGAGAAGGAGGTGTCGGCCCTGAGACTGAGCAACAGTAACCTGCTGGAGGAGCTGGGCGAGCTGGGCCGGGAGCGGCAGCGGCTGCAGGGGGAGCTGCAGTGCCTGAGCCAGCGGCTGCAGCGCGAGTTTGTGCCCCGGCCCGTGGCGCAGGTCCAGCTCCAGCAGCTGCGGAGGAGCGTGGGGCTGCTGACGGACGAGCTGGCCTTGGAGAAGGAGGCCACCGAGAAGCTGCGGAGGCACCTGGCGTCGCAGAGCAGCGGCCTCCGCGGCCTGTGGGACTGCCTGCCCCCGGACCTGGTGGGCAAGGCCAGCGCCCGGGGCGCGGGCACCGAGCCCCTGCAGGAGCTGCAGGCCTGCGTCAGCGCCCTGGTGGCCAGGCACCGCGAGGCCCAGCAGGTGCTGGCGAGGCTGGAGGAGGAAAACCAGCGGCTGCGGGGAGCCGCCGCCTCGCACCCGGAGCCCGGCACGTCCGCCAAGGGGCCGGCTCCGCCCAAGGTGGCCGCGCTGGAGCAGGACTTGGGGAAGCTGGAGGAGGAGCTGCGCGCCGTGCAGGCCTCGATGCGCGGCAAGAGCCAGGAGATCGGCAAGCTGAAGCAGCTGCTGTACCAGGCCACGGAGGAGGTGGCCGAGCTGCGCGCGCGGGAGGCGGCCGGCCTGCGGCAGCACGAGCGGGTGCGCGGCGCGCTGGCGGCGCAGGCGCAGGCGTGGGGCCAGGAGCTGCGGGCGCTGCTGGACGAGTGCAGCGCCGCCTGCCGCCCGCCGGGCCGCCTGCAGGAGGCCGCGGCCGACGAGCGCTGCCGCGCCGGGGACCTGGCGGCCCGCGCCCCCGAGCCGGAGAGCCAGGCCGGCGAGGCGCGCGGGTGCTCGGAGCAGTTCGAGAAGACGGTGGGGCTGCTGAGAGAGAAGATGGAGCAGCTCCTGGGGGCTTGCCAGGACAAGGAGGCCAAGGTGATGAGATGCGGCGGCGGCGGCGGCGGTGGGGAAGGGTGGCGAGCTGCCTCCACCTTCGGTTAGTCAGGCGAGTCCCTCCCAAACGGAACGCCCGCCATGCAAGGGGCACCCCGTGTTCTCTGGGCCCAAGGTGGTGTGGGGTTAAGATGGGAGGTGAGGGCTGGCAGTGTGGCTCAGTGGTGGGGCATGTGCCTATGGACCAGGAGGTCAGGTTGGATTCCCAGTCAGGCCATGTGCCTGGTTGTGGGCTGGATCCCCGGTGTGGAGCGCGCAGGAGACAGCCGGTCAATGATTCTCTCTCATCATTGATGTTTCTCTCTTTCCCTCCCTCTCTGAGATCAACTGTATAAATAGGAGAGAGAGGGGGGCTTAGGTGTTAAAACGTGGAGTCAGGTTTTAGAAGCAGTGTGGCGGGCTCCCACCTGAGGAGCATTTTGGTTTCAATCATGTTTGAGCCTGGGAGCAGGTCTGATGATTGGCGGGTTGCTGTGGCTTTGCTAGGTTCTGAGAGGCTGAGTCAAGGCTGATTGAGAGAAGTAGACTAGGCTACAGGTCCGCCTCATCCCTTCCCTTCCATCCGAGCAGGTTCTGCCAAAGATTTCCATTGCCAAAGAGTGCAATGCAAAGTAAAACGTTTGAAAACCGCCGTGTTTGACACCTGAGTTTCTTAATGATTGCTCTAAGTCTGCATGTGTCTAGGGCACCCGTGGGCAAACTACGGCCCATGGGCAGGATCCGGCCAGTTCGGCTGTACTATCGGCCCGAGGAGCCGAAAGAGCGGAGGGTTCTCTCGCTCTCCCCTCCGCTCCTTCACCAGCAGCCCAAGATGAGAGTGCCAGCATGGTCAGGTTGCTTTTGTTCCGGCCCTCCGGTCCAGTTTAAGAACCCATTGTGGCCCTCGAGTCAAAACGTTTGCCCACCCCTGGCCTAGGGGCATGTTTTATGAATTCTATTTTTTTTAAAAAAATCAACTTATAAATGAATTATTAATTCTAGAACTTTACCTGTGAAATGAATTCAGACTTCTTATTCAAATTTATGTACATGATCAAATTTATAATGATTCAAAAATATAGGGAGCATATGTCTTACATAATACACAGTGCATAAAAATAGAAGAAAGGTTATACAGAAGAGGAATCAGTGTGAGGTGGGGCCAATTAAAGAAAAGACAGGTTTCTGTAGGTGTGGAAGGAGAAGAGGAAAGAGAGCAACTGGGGAAAAGATGTGGATGTTGGACTGATATTGTCTGGATTTCTCTCCCCTCCCTCCCAGGCACTGCCCTACACTAAGCACTTTATATACATTACTAGAGGCCCATTGCACGATATTCATGCAAAAATAGGCCCCTGCTTCATTCCCAGCTGCCCAGAAGCCAGCGCGTCTCTGTTCCCAGGCTGCCTGGAGCCGGCACATCCTCGCTTCTATCTGGAGCACACCACTCCAATAGCTCCCTCCACTGCCCCCTCTTCCCCTCATAGCAGGTTGCACTCTGCTCTGTGCCTATGCAAATTAGCATACATCTTTGATGGGTTAGTTTGCATACTCACTCTGATTGACTGTGGGCGTAGCGGAGTGATGGTTCATTTGCATGTTTCTATTTTATTAGGTAAGATGGATTTCTATTTCAGTCTCAAAACTTACTGATTGAACTTGAGTGAGTTATCTAAGCCTTGGTATCTCCAAGTCTCAGTTTTTTTCATGTATAAGATGAGGCAAATAAGGGTTGTTGTGAGGATTACATTAAATGAGATATTGTATTTAAAATACTCAAAATGATTTTTTGAAAATAATAAGTGCTCAATCAGTTATTTTTATTATTCTCACTCCCACCATTCCTGTTACTGCTGGTCA
Organism: Vespertilio murinus; assembly: GCA_963924515.1. Classification (NCBI taxonomy): domain Eukaryota; kingdom Metazoa; phylum Chordata; class Mammalia; order Chiroptera; family Vespertilionidae; genus Vespertilio; species Vespertilio murinus. Next base: position 35,857,814 of record OZ004719.1, read on the forward strand.
TCCTTAACCACATTTGTGCCGTAGCCTCACAACCACAAACACTCATCTCCATTTCGCTCAGCGGTCAGCAGCCAGGAGTGGTTCAGGACCCAGTGCAGATTTCAGAGCATGGACCATTCATTCAAAAAAATCTTGGTTCAAGTCATATGTCATCACTTATTAGCTGAATGATTTTGACAAATTATTTAACAACATCTGAGTAATGATACTTCCTTCAGAGAAGTGTTGTTTCTCCCAGAACAGAAGTAGAGCTCTTTTGAGTACGACATGAGACAGGGTGTGTAAAAGCATCTGGCACATAGTATACACATATGTATACTCAGTAAAGGGAAGCTGACCTTGACCCTGGGTGGTGGTGGTATTGGGGTGGGCATGACTTGGGCCTCACTGGTTCCCTTTGGCCTCAGGTGAAGGAGTTGTTGAAGAAGGTGGAACAGCTTTCAGAGGAGGTCCTAGCAGTTCGGGGAGAAAATGCGCGCCTGACCTCGCAGCTGCGGGTATGTTTGGTCCCTGAGACAAAGGTCACGGCGGGAGAAGAGAGTGGACAGGGGAGGTGATGTGGGAGGATTCTGTTCAAAAGTGGTCCAGGCCGGGCTAGTGATGGGTCGAGGGAGACTCTCTGGCCCAGCTGACCACTTAGTTTCTTTTTTTTTTTTTTTTTTTTTTTTTTTTTTTTTTTTAAATATATATTTTATTGATTTTACACAGAGAGGAATTGAGAGGGATGGAGAGTTGGAAACATTGATGAGAGAGAAACATCGACCAGCTGCCTCTTGCACATCCCCCACTGGGGATGTGCCCGCAACCAAGGTACATGCCCTTGACCGGAATCGAACCCGGGACCCTTCCGTCCGCAGACCGAGGCTCTACCACTGAGCCAAACCGGTTTTGGCTGACCACTTAGTTTCATTGCTCCTCATGCTTGGGGGTCGGGGTGAGTAGGGAGGGAGGGCACACAACCCCCATTGATGCTCACCCCCAGGATTCCCAGAAGAACCATGAAGAGATCATCTCTACCTATAGGAACCATCTACTGAGTGCTGCTCAGGTGAGCACGGGGGAGGGAGGGGCAGAGTGGGGTGGGAGTATGGCATTCGGGGTCCCTTTTCCTACCCACACATATTTGCCATTTCCCGGAAAGCTAGCCGTTGGATGTTCTAGGGCCAGGTCTCTGGATGTCCTGAGGTATGGGAATGTGAGGGGGGAGGTGTTTGTCCCGCCTTTTCAATTCCTGGCCCACTGTAAAGCCTTTTATGCCCTGTCCCTATGCCCTTTCTCAGTTCCCTCCTCCCTCACCAAGGAAGAGGAGGCCGGGGCGGGGCCTGCTCCTCTATGAGGAATAACAACTACAAAGGAGTTACTAGCATTTTGTGCACCGGGAGCTTTGCCTCAGACTCAGGGTCAGACCCTCACAGCAGTCCTGACAAGTAAACATCATTGCTTTCCTTGAAAAGGTTAGGAAACATCCATGAAGTTAATTAAATACTGTGTAAGTGAGGGCTCATGGTCAGCAAGCCCCTTCCACCGCACCTCAGGGCCTCTCCCTCACCGTCTCCCATTTCCTGTTCTTCTCCCTCTCTCTCTCCGGCCACGCCCAGGGCTACATGGAACAGGACGTGTACGACATCCTGCTGCGCATCCTCAGCAGGCAGGACAAGCGGGGCAGCGCCAGCCCGGAGGCGTCCGGGGTTCCTCTCCTGTGAGTTGGGGGCTGAGGCTGATGGGGCAGGAGCTCGGAGGAAGGACTTGGGAAGAGGCTTAAGATGGGAACTGGAGTCCCTTTTGCTCCAGTGGTGGCCCACACGGGGGAGCCCTGTGCCCCAGAGCATTGCAGTGAGGTTCGCCGAGAGGGCACAGCAACGGGCATCACCGGGTGGAGTCAGGCCTGAGGGGCTGACCTGGGATGGAGACCGAGTAGGGGAGTGGGCTTTTACGGCCTGGGATAGAATCAGTACATGATGAGTGACGGTGGGAGAGTGGTACCAAGTTGTTTCCTAGGGCAGGATCTCTCCTTCATGCCCACCCCATGCATCCAAATAGTCTTCTCTCATATGTCTCCCCACCCTATGCCGGTGGCCATCTTCCCCCGCCCAGGGCGATGGGGACCCCCTAGCGTCTGGGCCTGGCGGGAGGAGACGGGCTATGGGAGTGCGGGCACTCACCCTTGCCTTCTTCCTGCAGGGAATAAGAGCACCCTGGTTGCCAGAGGCTCCGTCAGGCTGTCGTTGGGGGGGAGGTTGGCCATTAGGGAGAGTATGGGTGAGCCTCGCCTGACATTAGGGAGCCCAGACCTGAGAACCTGAACCCTGGAATCAGCATGGATGAGACCGGAGGAGGACGGATGGAAGTCAGCTCTGTAAAAATAAAGCAGGGGCATATGGTACCGGCTGTCACTGTTCTTCTGTGTCAGGTGGGGGCAGGAATCTTTTTTTAAAAATTTTTATTTATCACAAGTGGCCCCATAAGCCAGCAGCTTTTAAACTTTGTGGTCCACAGTTAGAAATACCTGTTACACCCTATGTGGACATACCTGAAATAGTATGTCTCCTTACGCTTTCTATTCTAGCCTATTCTCTGCTATGATACTCCCCTGAAAAAATACTGGTCAAAAGACATCCACTAATGGGCCAAGACTGAGTGTGAACGTCAGCCCTCTGTGAACGTGGGATGGCATCTGCCTTTGTCTTTCCCAATCCGGCTCTGCTGACCAGCACAGCTCTAACGTCCGCCTCGGGACTCCCGGGTCCACTGTTGGAGGGTGTGGCTTTTCTTTGAGATGTATAATCTAAAACCTTCTATTGTGTGTTAAACCGTGGGTTTAGGCTGGGAGCACACGGTCTCCTGTGGTCAGTGTTCTTTGCCCCGGAGCAGAGGGATGGACAGTCGGACTCCAGGGAGAGGGATGAGGGACATGCCGAGTTGGCTTCTTCCCTGTCGTTCTGTTCTCAGGCTGAAAGAAAGTGCCCCTCCCCTGGCCACTTCCATGGTCCCCTCTCCTTCCAGGAGCCGAATTGCTAGGTGAGGAGGAGACAGTGAAGCCCTCCAAAATCTGGAATTTTGGCTGGGTGCCCCCCACAATGCTCCCTCCCCATTCCTTCTCTCAGCCTGCCCTGCTGGATCACGCAGGGGGGGGTGGGGGAGGGGTGTCAGCCTGCAGTGGTTTGGCAGCAGAGACTGCCTGGGCTGAGGGAAGAGTGGGGAGGGGCTGCACGGAAGACGGGGCCCACACCGGGGTGCAGTCTGGCTGAGGGCTTGGCCGGGAGAAGAGCGGTGGAGATGGGGCCTGGAGAAGGCGGGGTCAGCTCTGGGGCGTGGGGATGGCTCAGACTGCTTTACGGCTGGGAGAACGGACACAGGACTGTGTAGAGAGGGAAAAGGGGTGCAGCTGCCAAGAGGGGGAGCATCAAAAAGGTCCAAATCGTTCCTCTTAAGGGGAACCTCTTCTTCCTGCTCTCAGAGAACAGAAAAGAGCTATTGCCTATCTTATTACATACGGGTGCGGGTGGGAAAAACAAAATCCAGAGAAGGAGGGTCCAGGGAGGGGAAATCATCTGGCCAAGTTCAAGGACGAGTCAGGAAGCAGCTTAGGGAATGGCAGCCAGGCCTTTGGCTCCCTCTGGGGCTCCTAGAAGCGTATCCCAGGATGGCTGAGTTATAGGAATGGTCATATGTGTGTGGGTTTTTAAAATATATTTATTGATTTTTTTACAGAGAGGAAGAGAGTTGGATAGAAACATCGGGGAGTAATGGGGGAATGAGGATACATATGTAATACCTTAATTAAGAAATTTAAAAAAAACATTGATGAGAAACATTGACCAGCTGCCTCCTGCACCCTCCCTACTGGGGATGTGCCCACAACCAAGATACATGCCCTTGACCAGAATGGAACCCGAGACCCTTTAGTCCGCAGGCTGACGTTGTATCCACTGAGCCAAACCGGTTGGAACTATGTTAAGGTTAACACAAAACGGAACTTTCCCCAGGCTCTGGTCTTCCCAATAACTCCACACCCCCATGAACTGCTATCCAACAACCCAGGACCTGAAACTCCTGATTTCATAAATCTTTCCCAAAGTAACCGCAGTCCTACCGCTCCTTCCTCCTGGTCCTCCATTTAATGGGACTTCCGTGGGGGCTCTGCTCTTCTTTCACTTCCCTCTGGCCCCCCAGTTTTCTGATGTAGGAGTTTATGGATGGGGCCATGATGGGGCCCGGATGTCTTTGAATACCCTCATATGGAACTTGGTCCTGATGTGCAGTTTCCTCCTTTGTCTGGTAACATTAACTTATTATACTGATATTTACAGTCTACTACATCCCAGGCACTGAGACGGTGAAAGCACCAAAAAGGTTCTTGTACCCATGGAGCTTGCATGCAGGATCAGACTAAGGTGCCCTGGCTCCTAGTTGTCCAGTGTCCCGTATGAAAGAAGAGACAGAGAGCGGAAAACCAGGACTACAGGCTTCAGGAGAGAAGGACCCTGCCCCACAACTGGGAGTGGCAACGTGCAGAGGGGAACGCGCCATTTGAGGGGAGGATGGAAGGGGATGGGGCTTAGGGTACTTGGCACGCGCTGATTGGTGGCTTCATATGAGGCACATGATTAGGTACTTAGGAAGGGGGGGGGCTTAGGATATTTGGCAGGTGCTGATCGGGGGCTCAACGTACAGTCCACATAAGGTGCCTGGTTAGGTGCTCGGGCATGTCCAGGTCGCAGGTGCAGTTGACTCATTCTCTGTCCACCAGTTGGAGAGGGAGGATCTATCACTGCAAGGATGCTAGGACTTATAACCTCAAACTATTAAAGGAGACCCCTCCTTTATGAAATCACTAGGAATGAAGGTGCGGTTAACTTTTTTCCTTTTATATTTTTACAGCTTTAATGAGGTATAATTGACACACAATAACAGCTTGTACTTACAGTGTACAATTTGATAAGTTTTGACATATGTATATACCCATGAAATCATCACACAATCGAGGTAATGAGCATATCCATCACTCCCAAAGAGTTTCCCGTCTCTTTTTTAAATCCTCACCCGAGGGTGTTTTCCATTGATTTTAGAGGAAGGGAGGGAGGGAGGGGCAATGTGAGAGAGCATTTTTTTTTTTAACTTATCCCTAGCCGCCTCCTTTTGAGATCAGTGAAAATTCTAGAAGACATAAATTAGTCCACAGTAAGTTTTGATCTACAGGCATGAACAAGAAATGAGCTGATGGCCTGGTGAAGACTCAAGTGTTGGAGTGAGTAGTTGGAATTTAGGAACCAAATACTTGGAACTTGAGTTTAGCCTGAAGTCCCACCATTCCTGGCAGCAAAGAAGCAAGGATGCGGCTGGTGTGGCTCAGTGGTTGAGCATCGACTTATGATCCAGGAGGTCACAGTTCGATCCCCGGTCAGGGCATATACCTGGGCTGTGGGCTTGATCCCAGTGTGGGGCATGCAGGAGGCAGCCGGTCAATGATTCTCCTCATTGATGTTTCTCTCTCTCTCCCTTCCTCTCTGAAATCAATAAAAATATATTTTTTAATAAAAGCAAGGAAAGAACCCAAGTTCAGATGAAAGTGAACAAAGTCCACGAAGGAGTTGGGCCTGGCCCAGTCCAACAGGTACCGGGACATTGGCAGGCCCACGGCTGGGATGGGGTCTCGTGGGGAGGAGCACACTGAGGCTTAAGCTAGATGAATTATTCATCTTCATTAAAGCACGTTTTGTATGCTGATTATAGGTTTAACTGCCTTATCAGTCACTGCTGCACCACTGCGAGGCTTTCAAGTCTCAGCAACTAACAATCTCTGAACAGCATTCAAATATTTGTCGAACAAATACATTATCGTTCAGATCCCAGGCGACTATAAAATGCCGAATTTGCTGCCAGCACCTCGTTTGGGTAAACTGCCCTCAAGTTGGTGCTTTCATGAGACCTGCATGGGAGTGGTTAGCTCGGCAGGGAATTCGGGGTCTGCCAAGTCCAAGGCTTTGGAAGAAGGAAGGCAAGCAGTTAAGAGACAGGAAGATGTCTTTCCTGGGGGGCAAGAAAACCTCCCCTGCCCTGGCTGGTTTGGCTCAGTGGATAGAGCGTTGGCCTGCTGACTGAAGGGTCCCGGGTTCGATTCCAGTCAAGGCCACATGCTCAGGTTGGGGGCTCCATCCCCAGTGGGGGCATGCAGGAGGCAGCTGATCAATGATTCTTATCATGGATTTTTAAAAAATCTCTCCTTCTTTCCTCTCTGAAATAAATAAAAATATATATTAAAAAAAAAACTTCCCCTGTTCACCTTCAGCAACCCCAAAGGTGTGGGTTCTCTGGTGTCTTTGGGGTGCAGGGTGGACCACAGGTAGAGTGAGGGCTTAGGCACGCTTTGGATTCCAGCAGCGCAGGCTTTTCCTCCAGGGAGAGTCTCCTTGCAAGTTGGAAGCTCCTATGCAGTCCGATCCCCGGTCCCTGGTCTCGGTCCCGCCTGCCCCTCCCAGCGCCAGGGCCGGAGCAGAAACCGATCGCGGAGATCCGGGCAGGCCGGCTCCGCAGCCCCGCTCCCCGGAGGAGTTAACACGCCGAGGCCCTCCCCGCCCGGGCCCGCCCCCTCCCCTCTTCCCCGGGCGGGCGGGCGAGCGGCGGGCGGGCCCGGGAGGGGAGGGGAGGGCGGCCCCAGCCGGGCTGGCCGGGCGGAGCTCCCGCCGGGCGGGGCCGCGGCTGCGGAGTCCGGCGGCGGGACTGACCTCTGGCTGGGCCGCCGGAAGGCGCCGCGCGCCCCCTCCCCGCGCAGCCCCCGGAGCGCCTCCCGCTCCCCGAAGCCCGCCCGGTGAGTCGCGCTCCGCACCGAACTTTGCCGCCGCCGCCGCCGAGCCCGAGTCCCGCGGCCGGACCGGCCCGGCCCGGCCCGCGCGGCAGTTGGCGGGTTGGGGCGGGGGCTGGGCGGGTGGGGGATGGGGCTCAGGACGGCCGCCCGGGGCTCCCCGCCGCGGCTCCCTCCGGAGCTCCCCCCGCGGACGGCGGCGCCCACCCCGGGGCGCGGCCCCGGATTCCGCCGCTAAACTTGCGGGGAACTTCGCTCCCCTCCCCCGCCGCCGGGCTCGGCAGCTCCCGGTCCTCCCGATCGGCGAGCGCATCCCGCCCGCCCGGCGCCCGCCCCCTCCCGGCCCCGGCCGCCCGCCTCCCCGAGCCGCCGGGGAGCCGCCGGGACCCGCGACCTCGGGCGAGCGCCCTCCGCGCCCCGCGCCCCGCGGCCCGCCTCCCGCCTCCGCCCCGGCCGGCGTGCGTGCGGGCGGGCGGCGCCCGGGCGGGCGGAGGGCGGGGCGGGCCGGGGCCGGGGGCGGGGGCGGGCGGGGCGGAGCAGCCGCGGTCCGCGGCCGGCGCGGGGCGGGCAGTCGCGCGCCGGTGCCTGGGCCTGGCCGGCCCCGCTCGCGCCCGCGATGCCTCAAGATGGCGGAGCTGGGCGAGCTGAAGGTGCCGGGCCTGGCCGCCCCCGGGGCCCGGGCCGGGGCGGCGGCGGGACGGGCGCCGCGGGCCGGCGGGCGGGGGCGCGCCGGGGGCCGGGCCGGGGCGCCGGGAGCCGGCCGCGGGCGCGGAGGGCTGCGGCGTGGCTCGGGGGCGGGGCCGGGGCAGATGCAGGGGTGGGGCCGAGGGGAGCGGCGCCGGGGGCGGGGCGGGGCGGGGGGGGCGCGGAGGGGTGCATCTGGGGAAGCCGGGGTGCAGGGGGCGGGGCTGAGGGGTGCGCCTGGGGGGGGTCCGCGGCGCGGGGGGCGGGGCCGGGGCAGATGTAGGGGTGCATCTGGGGGGGTCCCCGAGGCGGGGGGGCGGGGCCGGGGCAGATGCAGGGGTGCATCTGGGGGGGTCCCCGAGGCGCGGGGGGCGGGGCCGGGGCAGATGCAGGGGTGCATCTGGGGGGGTCCCCGAGGCGCGGGGGCGGGGCCGCGGGGCAGATGTAGGGGTGCATCTGGGGGGGTCCCCGCGGCGCGGGGGCGGGGCCGGGGCAGATGCAGGGGTGGGGCCGACGGGGCGCGGCCGGGACGGCCGGGGCGCGGGGGGCGGGGACGCGGGTGGAAGTCGGATTTGGCGGCGGAGGCGGAGGTAGCGGCCGGGCCGGAGGGAGAGGCTGTCGGGGAGGCCAGGGCGCCTCCGTCGCGGCCTGGCGACGTGTCGTGGGGACCGGAGTGGGGCCGGGGCTGCAGGCTCCTGGGGGTGGGGGGGGGAGCTTTGGGGCCCGGGAAGGGCCCTCGCCGCCCTGACCTGGGGGCGGGGCCGAGGCTTCCGGTGCCCGGAGGCCGGTCCTGCTCCCGCGAGTGGCCTTCGGGCCGAGGCGGAGGAGGCAGACTCCGGGATGGAAAGGCGGGTTCGTGCTGAGGCCGGCGGGGCGCACCGACGGGCCGGGGCACCGAGGATGGCCGAGCGGTGGCCCTCGAAAGGGCCGGGAGCCAGCGGCCTCCTGCGGGGGAAGAATGTGGGGGGCCGGCTAGCGGGGCCCGCCCGCGGCAGGGTCTCCCGGACAGTCACGCTTCTCCGCCTCGCCCCCGGCTTTGGTCTTGTTTTCCTCCGAAGAGGAGGACGGAGGGAGGTGGTTATGTAAATGGCTCTGAGGAAGGGTTTGGGGGAGTTGTGAGCATTGAATCTGACCCTAAAACCCTGGCTTGGGGAAAACAGCTGAGGGGGATCGAGGAGGGGGAAGAAGGAACCCCTTCTTCCCCCTCGTCCCTGCCTCCTGTCCTCTCCCCTGGAGGCTGGGCTGGGTGAGGGTCTGAGGAGGAGCAGGAGGGGAAGGGAGCAGCTTGCGGGAGGTCCAGGCTGCGGGCAGGGTGGAGGCTGGAGGCTGCAGTGGGCTCAGGTGTGCCAGAGGCTGGCCTGCGGGCTGCGCCCTGCCCCCACCTGGCCCCCACCTGGCCGGCTGCAGGCGTGGGCAGATAGGGTTGCTCAAGCTCTGGGGATCCTGGGTAGGTTGACGGGAGAGGTTACCACAGTGGAACTGATGCCCCTTTGGCCAGTTGGCTGTCTGCAGTGAGCCACAGGCCGAGAGCCCCTTCGATGAGCGCTGGGAGGAGGCACTGCCCGCCCGCTGGGGGCTCAGCCCGCCGGGCAGGGTTCTCAGGCTCCTCCGTTGTCCACAGCACATGGTGATGAGCTTCCGGGTGTCTGAGCTCCAGGTGCTCCTTGGCTTCGCCGGCCGGAACAAGAGTGGACGGAAGCACGAGCTCCTGGCCAAGGCCCTGCACCTGCTCAAGTCCAGCTGCGCCCCCAGCGTCCAGATGAAGATCAAAGAGCTCTACCGCCGGCGCTTCCCCCGCAAGACGCTGGGGCCCTCCGATCTCTCCCTGCTCTCTCTGCCCCCCGGGTCCCCCCCGGTGGGCTCCTCCGGTCCTCTAGCGCCCATCCCCCCGGCCCTCTTGGCCCCTGGCACCTTGCTGGGCCCCAAGCGGGAAGCGGACATGCACTCCCCGCTGCCCCAGCCCGTGCACCCCGACGTCACCATGAAGCCACTGCCCTTCTACGAAGTCCACGGGGAGCTGATCCGGCCCACCACCCTCGGTACGGCTCCGGGCCCCTCCCTCCCTGGCCTCCGTGCCTCCCCCAAGCCTTCCGAGGCTTTGGTCCTTCCTGGGGAGGGGCCCGGGCCCAGGCCCGGGCGGGGGGATGACTGCCCCCTCTTGCCCTCAGCGTCCACCTCCAGCCAGCGGTTTGAGGAAGCGCACTTCACTTTTGCGCTCACACCCCAGCAGGTGCAGCAGATCCTCACGTCCAGGTACGGCTCTCCAGTGCTCTCACCCGCCCCGCGTGAGCCCTGGCCTCTGCTCTTCCTCCTCGCTTCGCTCTCCCTGTCCATCCCCTTCACCTGCCTCGTCTCTCCTTCTCTTGTATGTCTCCCTGCTGTCCCCTGGTCCTGTTTCTGTGTCTGTCCACTCACCCTGCCCTCTGGGGCCGCATGCTGACACCTCTTCCTCTCCCTCCCTGTGACAGAGAGGTCCTACCGGGAGCCAAATGCGACTATACCATCCAGGTGCAGCTAAGGTGAGCGGACCCCCTGTCTCCCCGCCGCCTCCCCGCCGCCTCCCCGCCGGGCTGCCTTTGGGGTGGAGGTGAAGTAAGGGTTCGGCAGGTACTCCGAGGAGATACCCTTGCTCTGCCACGGCCGCCAGCCCTGGGACCCTTGTTTTATGCTGGGGATTCAGCTCAAGAAACTGAACGCCATTCTTTTCTCTTCTCTCACCTCGTCTAGGTTCTGTCTCTGTGAGACCAGCTGCCCCCAGGAGGATTATTTCCCCCCCAACCTCTTTGTCAAGGTCAACGGGAAACTGTGCCCCCTGCCGGTAAATGCTCTTCCTTCTGGCAGTAACCCCTTCTGTTTCAGTTCCCAAATGTTCACTACAAACCTGTTATGAAAGAGACATGCGCAGCACAGTGCCTGGCACACAGTAGGTACTCCGTTATGGCACACAGTAGGTACTCAGTTAAGGCACACAGTAGGTACTCAGTTAACTGGTGGAATCAATATAATCCAGAGAGTACTAAGATAGGGCTGAACAAGGGTTCTGTCAGAATCCAGAGGAGGGATGTTAGTTCAACCCAAATGTTCAAGGAAGGCTTCTCGGAGGTGATGACTCTGGAGCTGAGAGTTGGACCAAACGGGGCATCCCTGTATGCTTCCTGCCCCAGAACTCCTTGAGCGGCTTCCTGTTTTGTTGGCCAATGAATAAGCTCTCCCTTTCCCCTAGGAACGAACTCCAGACACAGTGATGGTGCTCCAGTCACTGAGTGGGCCCATCTCCTTGGTCAGTGCGCTGGCCTTCCCTCCAGGGAGTGAGTAACCCGAGACCAGATGTCCTGACCAGCCTGTCCCTTCCCCAGGGTTACCTTCCTCCTACCAAGAACGGGGCCGAGCCCAAGAGGCCCAGCCGCCCCATCAACATCACACCCCTGGCTCGACTCTCGGCCACGGTTCCCAACACCATCGTGGTCAACTGGTCATCTGAGTTTGGACGGGTGAGCACGCCTGAGTCAGGGAGGACGGAGAAGCCGGCAATGCAGGGAGTGGGGAGGAGTGTTTGGGAAGCATCTTCCTCTCTGTGGGTCTCTCCGCTGTCTCTGGTCCTCATGGGACAAAGGGTGGAGGGGGGTGTGCAGGGCAGAGGCTAACTGTCTCCCCACCTCCGAGTAGAATTACTCCTTGTCCGTGTACCTGGTGAGGCAGCTGACGGCAGGGACCCTTCTCCAAAAACTCAGAGCAAAGGGCATCCGGAACCCAGACCACTCCCGGGCTCTGAGTGAGTAGCATCCTGCCCCTCTTGCCGCCCTCGTCCGGATCCACATCTTCCTGGCCCTCTAGCCTTTGGAATCAAACCCAGCCTCCTCTTATGACAACTTACCTCACCTCTCACGTTAGCCTCAGCCCTCCCCTCACCCCTTCCCAATCAACACGGTGGAGAATCGGACCACTTCCGGGCGCCCAGTGACACCCTGTTCCCTAACTCTGGCTCCACTGGAAGTGGTTCTCCCACCTGGACAGGATCTTGAGGACCATCTGCTCTCACCCTCTCGCGATGCTTCAGTTCCCTCTGGGTTATCTCAGCCAGAGTGTCACCAGCTCTATTTAAGCATCTCTAGGGCTCGGGAAGTCTCCCCACCACACACTCCCCCACAGTCTTCCTAATCCAGATCCCAGACCCCCAGGTGACAGCCCGCTGGCCCCCAGGGCTCGCTTCGCAGCGCCCCTGCCCCGGCCTCACCCCTGCCAGGCCTCCTCTCCGGCCTGCTGGCCCATGGCCCTGGCTTCGCTCTCGTTTCAGTCAAGGAGAAGCTGACCGCTGACCCGGACAGTGAGGTGGCCACTACAAGTCTCCGGGTGTCACTCATGTGCCCGGTGGGTACAGGGAGAAGGGGGTGGGGGTTAAACCTCTGCACAGAGGAGGCCGCTCGGGCCGCCGGGGCGGGGCTCTGACCAGAGAATCTCCCCGCAGCTCGGGAAGATGCGCCTGACCGTCCCGTGCCGCGCCCTCACCTGCGCCCACCTGCAGAGCTTCGACGCGGCCCTGTACCTGCAGATGAACGAGAAGAAGCCAACGTGGACGTGTCCTGTGTGCGACAAGAAGGCTCCCTACGAGTCTCTCATCATTGATGGGTAGGCCCCTCTGCTCTCCGCTTCCTTTCCTAGGACAGCCACCGGGATGCTCCCGCTCTCATAGGCACGTGTACAGATGTGTGTGTATACATGTGCACACATATATGTACTCTATCCCCTTTTATACTATCTACTTACGTATTCCCAACATTGAGGACTTACTGCATGCGAGGCATGGCTGAGCAGTCTGCACGCCTTGTTTCCTCATAATGCTGTGACAGGTGCCGTCCTACAAGAGAGGAAACCGGGGCCTGAGAGAGGGAGTATTTTGCCTAAAGTCACGTTGTTAGAAAGTGGAGAGCCCTGTATCGAACTAGTATAGCGCTTACGACCTGACCTCTCAGGAGCCGCAATGAGTTCGGAGGGCCTGGACATGCTGCCTGGCTGTTCCCCGGCCCCTGCCAGGCCGACGTCATGCTCCCGCGGCCCTTTTCGAGGTGCGGGGTTCTCTGCTCCCTGCTCGGTCCCTGGCGCCACACGTGATAGGTGCTTGGGAGACACTCATTTTGAAACTGTTTGCAGAGCGCGTGTACATGCACACTGGTTCTAGCAGCTCAGTTCCGTGGGTGGATGGCATTCCTGTTTACAGATGCGCGAACTGAGGTTCAGGCTGAGGAGCAGAATTTCCTGGCTACTGTCCCTGCCGTCTCCCCGTCCCATGATTCCCTCCTCTCCCTCCTCCCCCAGTTTATTCATGGAGATTCTTAATTCCTGCTCGGATTGCGATGAGATCCAGTTCATGGAAGATGGATCCTGGTGCCCACTGAAACCCAAGAAGGAGGCATCTGAGGTTTGCCCCCCGCCAGGGTATGGGCTGGATGGTGAGTGACCCCCCGCCCCCGAGCTGAGCCAGGTCTCGAGTGGCCTCTTCTCTGAGACACAGTCTCCTTATCCCCGCAGGCCCCCCGTACAGCCCCGGCCCAGAGGGCAATCCGCCAGAGAGTAAGAAGAAGGTCGAGGTCATTGACCTGACAATAGAAAGCTCATCGGACGAGGAGGACCTGCCGCCCACCAAGAAGCACTGTCCTGTCACCTCCGCCGCCATCCCGGCGATGCCCGGAAGCAAAGGGTATGAGGAAATCGCCCGAATCTCTTGCAGAAGGACCAGGGCAAAGCCTGGTGCAGAGGGGACAGTGTGTGTGTGTGTGTGTGTGTGTGTGTGTGGAGCAGAGGGGACGGTGTGTGTGTGTGTGTGTGTGTGTGGAGCAGAGGGGACGGGGTGTGTGTGTGTGTCGGGCGGGGCAGCTGTGGTCTTTGGTCCGCCGGTGCCCCAGCCCCCGTCTCCTCACAGGGTCCTGGCGTCCGGCCACCAGCCGTCGTCCGTGCTGCGCAGCCCTGCGCTGGGCGCGCTGGGCGGGGAGTTCCTGTCCAGCCTCCCGCTGCACGAGTACCAGCCGGCCTTCCCCCTGGGGGCCGACATCCAAGGTAGGAGGCCACCGGGGCCCTCCCCGCCCATCACCCGGAACCAGGCCGAGCCGCTCCGTGCCGCTTCCTGGGCTCGGCACAGGCCAGACCCAGGGAACCCCTGCTGTTGTTTGCGGTGAGGGGGTCAGACAGGAAGCTGATTTTAATTCTTTCCTTTCCAGGTCTAGACATATTTTCTTTCCTTCAGACTGAAAGTCAGGTGAGTGACCCCTTCTCCAAAGCAGATCTCAGGGGGCCCTGCCTCTCACTGTCCCTCGGACCCACGCCGGCTTCTCCGAGAGGAGGGGCTGAGCAGGCGGTTTGTCTCCCTCCGAGGCCGCCCTGGCACTTCTCAGATTCTCACCTACGTCTTCTTGGTCCCATTGCTGTCCTGGTCCAGAGATTTCAGTGTAATCCGCCCCTCGCCCCTCACCCTCCACCCCTGTGCACGGAGCACCACGCCTGCCCCTCGCGCCATCCGCACTCCGGGCGCCCACCGGCCGGGAGAGAGCCGCCGAGGGGCCGTGTCCAGGCCGGGAGGCTGGGTGGGCGGGGAAGCTCCGAGAGCTCGGGGCCCAGGGTTGTTCCCGAGCTGAGCCTGGGAGGCGGGTGAAGACGGGTAAAGCCTCACCTCACACTGTGCCCTTGGCTCCCCAGCACTACGGCCCCTCCGTCATCACCTCGCTCGACGAGCAGGACGCCCTGGGCCATTTCTTCCAGTACCGGGGGACCCCGCCCCACTTCCTGGGCCCGCTGGCCCCCTCGCTGGGGAGCTCGCACCGCAGCACCACCCCGGCGCCCCCTCCTGGCCGCGTCAGCAGCATTGTGGCTCCCGGGGGGGCCTTGAGGGAGGGCCACGGCGGACCCCTGCCCCCAGGCCCCTCCCTGGCTGGCTGCAGGTCAGACATCATTTCCCTGGACTGAGTCCCCTGGATTCTGGGACCTTCACTGTCTCCCAGCTCTGAGCAAGGATGCCGTGGAGTCCAGAGCCCTCGCCACGCTGCCCCCGGGGGGTTTGGCCCCAGGCCAGGAAGACCTTCACAGACACTAGTTTTTGGCCTCATTTCTGTCCGTCAAGGCCAGCGTCCAAAGGGTTAATATTTAACCTCTTTTAAAGGACATTTGGGTCCTGTTTTTCGAAGTGTTCTTGGGATGGCTGGCATATTCCTTCGGGTATGTCGGCGGAGGCAGCGGGAGGCAGCTGGGATGGCTGGGAGTTGCAGGAAGAGCTGACTTCTCAGCCTTGACTATCTCAGCTCTTGGGGAAGGGTCCTCTGCTGCCCCAGATGCCCTCTGCCCAGTCCCCACACATGGCTCAGTTCCGTCCCCGGAGCCACTGTCTCTTCACGTCCACCCGTTCTCTGGACAGACGGACAGGTGGAGAAACTCAGACAGACAGACACATGGACAGAGAACTCTATTTTGGGTTGTAGATTTTTTGTACATAAACAAGGAAAACCAAAATACATCCAAAGATGACCCCCCTGCCTCCTCCTTCCCAGTCCATCTCCCTGCGGAGACAAGGCCTTAGCCCGAGCCCAGGAGAGCGGGAGCCGGCCGGCCTGTGCCTGGGCTCGCTCTATTTATGTATTTAAGTTCACAGTGTTTCTACCGACCAGCCCGGGCCGAGCCGCCAGCGGCTGGCAGCCCGGGGCGAGGTCGGCTGACCGCACCTTCTGGGGGGGAGGGCCGCGTGCTGCCCGTCTGTCCGGCTCCTCCGGGCCTCGGGCCTCTGTCGTAACTTTACTTTTTATTCCCAAAGTTGTAGCCACGTTCTTACCCATAATAAAGGTCGTGAATCCTCTGTGTCATGAGGTGGGCTGGGAGGGGGTTATGCACTTGGCTTTCCAGATGCCTGGCCTGGGGGGAGGGGGTCCACGTTCCGTTCTTCCTTTGCAGGCCCAGGGGTCACGTGAGCTCCAGTGTCGCATGGTGGGGGCGTCGCTCTGAGGGTTCCCGAGAACAGTTGTTCTTCCTTCCTCTCCCCCCACCCCATTACCCCCATGTGCACCCCCCTCTCCCGCCCCCCCCTGCCCTCAGCCCGGCCCCGGGGGACGCCCTCACCTGCCCAGGTGCTGCAGCCAGAGGCTGAGGGCAAACTTGGTGCCGGTGCTGACCCTCTCCGCGCCGTCGGCGGTGGCCGGGGTGGCCTGCAGCAGGGTGGACATGGGCAGGGCCACAGGCCGGGCTTCTCCCCGCTCGTCCAGTTCCAGGGCCCTGCACAGCGGCAGCTCCTGTGAGCTCGGCTTAGCCACGTCATAGCCACTAAACCACCTCACCCTCCGGCCACGCTGCCGAGGGTGGGTGTTCACGTCATTCTACAGGAGGGAAACCGTCAGGGAGGGTTAAAGGGTGCCCCTGTGGAGAGGGGGCGCACACCCAGGTCATCAGGGCTAGCCAGTCAGCGGGAACCCTAGGCGTCGGCACGGACAGTGTCTGATCTCCGTTCTCTTCACTGTCAGCTGCCAGCTCACCCCCGTCTCTCCCTCACTCAAGTCCCCCTGTCCCCCAGGAGACAAGCTGCGTTTCCGTGCGGACGTGGTGGGCTGGAGGGCCGGGGAGCGGCTTGCTTACTGGACAGAGGGTGGCAGGTCCTGGGAGGGCTGTCCGGGCGCCTCTGCCCCCTCCTCTGAGACGGCCACCGCGGCCGCTGCGTCCCGGCCCAGCCACAGGATGGCGCTCACCTCGCTGGGGTTCGGCTGGATCCGGGCCTGCGGCCAGACGAGCAATCCCTTTACCCTGGCCTCTCAGGAGCCTGCTCTGCTCCTGCTCTGCTCACCCCTGGTGGGTGGGGAGGAGCTTGGGGCCCCCGAGGAAGGCTCTGCACCCCCCCCCCCTTAGTCCCGTGAGGCCAGCCCGCCAGGCCCCTGAGCCCACCTTCCTCCCGCCTGCCCTACCTGCAGCTGCTGCTGCGACTCCTGGGAGACCACCAGGAGGTAGAGGACGATGTGGTGGTACTTGGGGGGACCCCAGCTCAGCCGAGGAGGGTAGGCGGACTAAGAAGAAAATGGCAAAAATGAGAACTTCCCGTCTTGTCTTGAGACTTTGCCGTACAGCTGAGGAAGTGGAGGGAAGGGATGGCGCAGGAGGGACTCGGTGAGACCGCCCTCCCCAAAGGCCGGCAAAGCTGGTCCCGGGTTCCGGTGGGGTGGAAGGTGTTGGGGTTCCAGGTTAAGTACAGAGGTCCCCGTCTCACCTCCCATAGCCCCAGGGGGACCCAGGAGAACCGGCCCTGGGGCAGCCGCAGCCCACTCTCTTCCCAAAGCTCTCGGAGGCCTGCGTCCAGCAGCTGCAGAGAGAGGCCGGGTCAGCCGGCGGGCCTGGCCCCACGCCTTGGCCCCTCCCAGCCACACCCAGGCCGGGGTGCAGGGTGGGTTGCCCAATGGTTACCGCTTCACCGGGTTCCACGTGCCCACCTGCAACAACAGAGGCCACAGGTGAGTGCGTGTCCCTGGCCGGGCCCAGCACCGTCCACGCCGCCGGCAGGGCCCGGGGCAGGGGAGCCCCTGAGGCTGGGCCGGACCCAGCCCCGAGGCTAACGGCTGCTGGCTGGACCTCGTCCTGGGGCGCTCACCTGGGGGCACCCAGAGGTTGGGGGACACTCGGAGGGTGCGTGTCCGTCGCGTCAGCAAGACGGTCTGGTCGCTGGACTGCAGGACGACGGCCACGCCCAGGTCCACGCTCCGGCCCGGGGGCGGCGCGGCTCCCGGCGGCGCGGGCTGCCCGTCCAGGGCCGCGAAGGGGCAGAAGGCGGGGCGCTGGCCGGAGGGAGCCGGAGGGTCCGGGCTCAGCAGCGGCCACACCTGCAGCCGCGCCCCCCAACCCCTCCCCGCTTCCGCCCCGCGGGGCCCCCAACCTGGAGCGGGAGCCGGGCCGTGGCGCCGGGGAAGGGCTCGGCCGAGAGGAGCAGCTGCCCGCGCCGCAGGCCGCAGTGGGTGGGCCACGGCCCGCGCCCGGCCCGGCCGCCCAGGAGGCCGCACACGCTCTGCGCGAAGCCCGCGGGCCGCGGGCGCCCCGACAGCCGCAGCAGCACGCGCGCCTCCGCCATCACCCGCGCCTCCGCCATCGCCGCCGCCGGGGTCGCCGCCCGCCTGGCGCCCTCTGGCGGCCGAGCGGCGCCCCGTCGGCCCGCGTGGTCGGAAGCCTGAACGTTCCCGGGAAATGTTGGGCAACACATTTGGGGAAGAGCCATGGCGTAATAACGAAGGAGCCAAAACCGGTTTGGCTCAGTGGATAGAGCATCGGCCTGCGGACTGAAAGGCCCCAGGTTCGGTTCCGGTCAAGGGCATGTACCTTGGTTGTGGGCACATCCCTAGTAGGGAGTGTGCAAGAGGCAGTTGATCAATGATTCTCTCTCATTGATGTTTCTAACTCTCTGTCCCTCTCCCTTCCTCTCTCTGGAAAATCAATAAAATATTTAAAATAAATAAATAATATCGAAGGAGATCACCTCCAAATCTTCAGCTCTTCTTCCCATCTCTGTTTAGGACAGTGACACCCCTACCCCCACCCCCGCCACCGAATGATTCCTGGACTCAACATCCCCTCCCAACCAGCCACAAGCCCCCTCCCTACACCGCACACCTGTTACACAGATTTTGCCTCATTCACTACATGTCTCCTAACCAGATACCAGAAAACATTTTTTATCTCCCTCTTCCTCCTCCCTTCCTTTTGCCTCAGTTCTGGCAGGACTCCTAATCCTGTCTAGTCACATCCTGTTTGCAGTTCCCCCAGAACCAGACTCTGCTTCCCTCTGGGGTTCTTGCCCTCCCATCTGGCAAATCCTCCTCCAGATCAAGACTCACGCAGGCCCTCTGTATGGCCCTTCCCCCATGGCTCCTCTGTGCACGAGCCTCCCATTGTAGCCGCCCCCTCCCCTACTTCTGTGCCTCCTCTGGCTAGGCTGTGGGCTTAAGGCATAAGGCACAGTTGTCTTGGTACCCCAGGCCTGGCCTGGTACCGGTATGTAATAGGTGCTCAGTGAACGCCAGCCTGAGGCGGAGATGGTATCTTGTTTATCTTTGCAGATTATATCCAGTATAATGGCTAGCAATTAATTGGCACTTAAATGCTTAATGAATTAGAAGCAACATTGGTAAGAGGAAACTGGAGAGATTATAAAACAAAACCTGGCTGCTTTAAATGACTGAAGCTACTCTGACAAACTACATCAACTACAACCGTATGTTAATCACGGTGCCGAGACAGCAGGCTTGCTTTAAGGAACCATGAGGAGAAAGGCAATGACTACATGCGGGTACTGTGCTGAGTGTTTTACATGCGTAATTTCACATGTGCTAGAAGCCTGGAGCCGGCAGATGTGGCTTCTGTCCCCAGATAAGAGTGATTGCTTGGGCCAATCCACCTGCCAGCCCTGAAAACACTTTCCCCCTACTTGGTGGCAGTCTTTCATATCATACTCCCTAAATTGTGTGTATGTATGTGTTTAAGATTACAGTGTAACAAAGAACAGGCATGGCTTTTTTCTTTCTTTCTCCTTTTATTGATTTCAGAGGAAATGAGAGGGAGAGGGATAGAAACATCAATGATGAGAATCATTGATCGGCTGCCTCCTGCACGCCCTCTACTGGGGATTGAGCCCACAGTCCGAGCATGTACCCTGAATGGGAATCGAACAGTGACCTCCTGAGCGGACACCAGCCAGGTAACAGGTGTAGCATTTTGAAAATGTAACGAACTGCTTAGGAGGAAGTTTCTTCACTGCCAGGAATGTTCTGGCACAGACGGGGCTGCCTCTGGGCGGGATCTAAGGTTCTTTTTCCTACCAAGGAGGTAGTGATGGTTCGAAGACAGATCAGCAAGCTGGTGTATTCTAGGAGGCAGGTTAGGGGGTTTACCCCCCTGCAAAGAGTGCCTCCAGGCACCTCCTTTCGTTTTCCTTCCCATCCCTGGGTCTTTGGGGAGACTCCTCTTCAGGGTCACTGCCTCTTCATGTTGCTCTCTATGTACGACTCCAGCAGGAAGATCGTTTCATCCACCTGGATCTCGCTGGCGTCCAACCTGAGAAAGGGACAGCATTTGCCGACTGAACACTTACTAGCAGATTTACGGCAAGAGGCTGGGCGGGTTTCCCTTGAGATTAATGGGTAGAAAGCAGGAGCCCCAATAGATCCTTCTGCCATTTACTGAGCGTCTCTGACATGCTGGGCACGTGGGAACTGCTGAGGATTCGGAGGATACAGCCTCTGTCCAGGGAGAGGTTAAAGTCTAACTTGCAACCAGGAGAAAGAATAGCACATGTAAAGGCATAAAGGTTCCAGTGGGTTTTAAAACAGAGGCTGAAAGTGGCGGAGGCTAAACTGAGTGGTGATCAGGAATGGAAGGGAACTTCCTCAACACAACTGAAGCCCTCTATGAGAACCCCACAGCTAACATCGTACTCAATGGTGCAAGACTGAAAGCTCTCTCCTTAAGGGCAGGAACAAGATAAGGCTGTCTGCTTTTCACTTCCATCCAACCTTTTGGTGCTAGCCAGGCAGTTAGGTAAGAAAAAGAAATAAAAGGCATTCAGATTGGCATGATCCTATGTATAGAAAAATCTCAAAGGATCTGCAAAAAAAAAAGAGTCAAAAAACAACATTTTTAGAAAGTTGCAGGATATAAAATCAAAATACAAAAGTCAGTTTTAGGACTGGCTGGTGTAGCTCGGTTGGTCGGAGCATCATCGCATATACCAGAAGGTGGCAGGTTTGAGTCCTGGTCAGGGTGTGTGTGGGAGGCAACCAGTCGATGTGTCTCTCTCATCTTGGGGACCAAGGTGGGAGGCCAGATTTGAGGCACATTCACTGAAGTAAAATCAACAACCTTGGTGAACAAGAGTGTGTGGTGAGGGAGGAGAAGCTGAGGATGTCTTCAGAGTTCAGGTCGGGGAGATAGGTGGATTAAATTCTGTTAACTGAGCTGGAAAAGATACCGAGTGCAGGTTTGCTTGACTCAACTTGGGCAGCGGATTAGCTGGAAGGCATGTGCCACGCAGGCCTGAAGTGGAGGGTGCTTACTTGTTGACGTTCCGCTTCAGAGTCTCTATCTGCTGGCGCTCGGGGGCTGTGATCATCTCCTCTATCTCCTGGAGCTGCGCCTCCTCCGCGCCTGTGGCCTGCATGGATGCGATGATGGCTTCCACCCTCTGGGACTTCTCTAGGAGCCGCCTGCCAGACACACAACGCTGAGGCCGGAGCCCGGCTGCGGGGACTTTTACCCGTCAGCCCCGGGCGTGATACACCCTGCCCCACGTCCCGGTCAAAGTGGATAACGTCACCTGATGTTTTCTACAAGCTCAGAAATGTGACTTACCGCTTCTCATGTGCACTTTACGTTTGGTGCCAGTTTGTACATTTTTCGTGCATATAATCTAACAAAACCGTTTCACTGGGATTATACTGGAAGAGGGTAGACTAACGCATGGTTTATACCAACCTAAACCAACAATTCAATGCGACTGGACTGGTTACTGTCTCTATTGGTTTCCATTTCTATAGGAAATTTCCTTCGCCCTTGAAAAAATGTAACTACTAAACTAAATTGCTACTCACTTGTTCTCCTTGGTTTCAAATTGCCTCCTTTCTATCAAGTTGGCTATGCTCTGAGGAGAGAAGACAAAAACGCACACAGATCTATTTCAGTAGCTCGAGGGTAAGAGGGTCTCTGTGGGGGGAACGGAAGGAGGGCCAGGATTACCTTGTAGCAGCGGTGCAGCAGCATGCGGGCGGCCGACAGGATGTTCACAGTGTACAGATAGAAGGTTCTAGAAGGGGCATGGTCAGGCGTTTTGGGAATTTCCTACTTGTCCACAGAGAGAAAGAGGAGAGCAATTATCCTGTTCAGCACTGCAAGTAAGCATGTGTCCCCTCTGCAGCTACTATGCCTCCTCTTTCACTTACACTTCCCCTCCCCGGTCACTGCCGTCTGTGGTACGGCATGCTCAGCCTCAGAGGGAATCGAGCTGCCCCGTTTTTTTCCATCTGAACATCCTGAGTGGAGAGGAGAACAAACTAACATTCATGGAGCAACTCTTGTGGGCCAGGTAGACTGTATTTGATCTTTACTACAAACCACATTATTTTCTTACCATCCGTCACCATTTTATAGATGGGACAAATTATGGTGGGTAATCTGCTCGATGTAACTAGCTAAGAGGAAAAAATCTGAAGAATTTTCAGATTCCAAAAGCCATTCTGTTGCCTTATGGCTCTGCACATCGTGGAGCTCACGAGGTGTTGATGAATGTGTTCTATAATAAACTTAAGTTCAAGGAAAGGACAGATGACAGGGACCAGGAACTAGGAAAAAGGGTGGACTGATTTCTTGGCTGTGCCTTTTTTTTTCTTTTTTAACTAGGTCAGTTCAAGCTCCACTAATATCTTTCAAATGCTTGCTATGTCTTCATTAATCTTTTCTTTTTTCCTGTCTCAGAGCTGGATACAGAGTTTGCCTGGGTTTCCGGATGCATGCCTCCGGAGTTTCTCTCACCCTCGTCCCGCTCTGTTGGTTGATGGTTACTGCCCATTGGTTACCTGGAGCAATATGAAATTTTCTGAGAGCATCTTATAAAGCATATCCTTCGCCTCCTTTGCTGGGATCATTGCAAAGTCTTCCACCTGCTTCTGCTCCAGGTGCTTCTTTTGCAAAACTAGACGAAATATTCTGGCGCAGCGAGACCCAAATCTGGAAAGGAATGGAGAAAGTAAACAGCATGCTTTAGCTCCTAGTCACACACGGCGGGGCTCTGTTCCCATGTGTGGAGCCAGGACCAGAGAGGGACAGCAATCAGAGAACCCTTTCTCAACTCCACTCACTGCCGGACTGACGGTGGTGCTGGCCACAGGCGGTCACCAACTGCCGACACACCGGACGGCCTCACGTCCTGCCTTAAGTAAAGCTTTAGGGAGGGGGCCAGATGGACTGGGAACGAAGCAGGAGGATATGTAGGATGCAGAGCGGTAGTAGATGGGATCCACAGCAGTCCAGTGAAAAATGGGGCAGGTGGCCTAGGCGGTGTGGCTCAGTAGATAGAGCGTCGGCCTGCAGACTGAAGGGTCTCAGGTTCGATTCTGGCCAAGGGCACATGCCTGGGTTGCAGGCTCAATTCCCAGTGGGGGGCGTGTGAGAGGCAGCCGATCGGTGATTCTGTATCATCATTAATTTCTCATCATTATCTCTATCCCTCTCCCTCTCTGAAATCAATTAAAAAAAATGGGGCAGGTATGCCTATGTTAGTTGCTTACATAATGATCAAATTACTTGCTCAAAGGGGCATGGAAAAGAAGTGTCTGACCCCCCATCCCAATCACAGAGACCCCCTTACCTTTCCTGTACAACCGACTCCAGCGTGGCTGTGGCTAGGGATCCGAGAACCTTATGTAGGTCTTTATGTAGAGGATTAAGGTCACTCAATCATGTTTTGGCTTGGTCATTGTGATGTTAGTTTAATTCCTAAGTCTCTAGTTTAAAATTTAAATGTTATTTGTTTTTTACATTGATCACATTTATGATAAATAAGTATTTCAAAACTTTAATTAAGTATGGTGTTTAAGTCAGAATTTAGCTTAACTAAAATTTGGTTAATTAAAAGTCCTTTCTGCCCTGGATAGTATTGCTCAGTGGTTAGAGTGTCAGCCCACACATCAAAGGGTGTAAGATTCAATTCTGACAAGGGCATGTACCTGGGTTTCAGGTTTATCCCTGGCCCCAGATAGGGCGCTTGTGGGAGGCAACCAATCGATGTGTCTTTCTCACATCAATGTATCCCCCCTCCACCCTCTCTTGCTCTCTCATTCTCTCTCCCTTCTACGCTCTCTAAAAAGAAAAATAATCAATGGGAGAAATATTCTGGGGTAAGGATTAACAAAAACAAACAAAAAGTCCTTTTTACTTCTTTATCATCAATGTAATAGTTAAATTTTCTAACTTATTCAGCATACCAACTATTATCACATCTTTTCTGTCGTAAGTCGTCACTCCCACAGTCCGGCTGCCGGACTGTCCAGAAATAACTGGTAAGGATACTGATGACATACGTCCCTCCACCACTGTCGCCAGACTTGCCGACAAACTGTAGCTGTTAATAAAGAAGAGGGACTGTGTGAACTGCCTGGACAATCCAGTGATTCTGTTTCCAAAGGAGCAAATCTAGCCAAGAGCCTCCTGTTAGGTGCTGGCGGGAAGCTGTCCGCGTTGGTTAGCTAGAGGATGAGGCTATAGGAGGATGAGACCAGGTATCACTGGCAGAAATAAATCCTAAACACAGCAGAAAAAGGAAACACCGAAAAAGCAAAAACAGACTTACTGGATCATCTGCCAGCAGAGTGAGATACTGGTCAAGAACTTGCTTAGAGATGTTGTAGCCAGTAGGTAGGGATCTGAAGATCTATGATGCGAAAAGAGACTGAAAATGGGTTTGGGAACTTAGAATTGTTGACATTACTAAAATAAATATGTTTTAATTTTAGATATCACAGTATAAAAATGTCCCCAAAATATAGCAGCAATGTTTGTATAAGAATAAAAATCTAGAAATAATCCAAATGTCCAACAATTAGGGATTGATTAAAATAAAGTACAGCATAGCCATTAAGTGAAATATGACATAGCCATTATAAAAAATAAGACAGATTGATAACTGACATGAAAAGAAGGTTTATATTTTATTGGCACAGGAAAAATACAAGTTTATAATATGTACACATACCTATATATATATATGTGTGTGTGTGTGTGACGATACATAAAAATAGTCTGAATAGATACATACCAAACTATTAACAAGGATGCCTGGGATTGGGATTATGCAAGACTGTAATAGTTTGGGGAACTACAACTTTTTAACAATTATACATTTCTATTCTGTTTGAATATAGGTCATGTAGTTACGTTGTCATTAGAAAAAAACATTTAATTTAAAAAATATATTTTATTGATTTTTTACAGAGAGGAAGAGAGAGGGATAGAGAGCTAGAAACATCGATGAGAGATAATCATCGACCAGCTGCCTCTTGCACACCCCCTACCGGGGATGTGCCCACAACCAAGGTACATGCCCTTGACCTGAATTGAACCTGGGACCCTTCAGTCCACAAGCCGACACTCTAGCCACTGAGCCAAACCGGTCTCGGCAAAACATTTAATTTTTTAAAAGAATATTTTTATTGATTTCAGATAGGAAGGGAGAGGAGAGAGAGATAGAAACATCAACAATGAGAGAGAATCATCCATCAGCTGCCTCTTGTACAACCCCTACTAGGGATCGAGCCCAAAACCTGGGAATGTGCCCTGACTGGGAATCAAACCGTGACCTCCTGGTTCATGGGTTGAAGCTATAATAATTGGGCATGTATTTAATTTTTTGCTATATAGTAAGTTAAGAATTTAAATATAAATAAAAGTTTAGGAAGTATTTTTTGTATGAATAAATACATTAGGAAAGTATTAGAATATTAATAAACATATTGGATATGTTAAATATTAATATTTTAAGAAACAGATATAATTAAACAAGTTTAAAATACACAAAATATATTGGGGGGAAAACAAAACAAATAAGGGGCCGTATAATGTCCTGAGCACCGGGGCTCTCAGATTCCAGCAGTGCATTCTTAGAATAGGAATAGCTTGTACTTTGACTAAGAGAATGGCTTAGATTTTTAAGGCTGGATCCAGAGAGACCAAATATTTTAGTACCTACCACCTGCAGACAATCTCTGTCCCACCTCAAACAACAAAGGCTCTTCCAAGGCTCAAACCTCATCCACCTAATTCCAGGCTGTATGTGTAATAATTATGTTACACTATCCAAGAGCCTGTCAGAAAAGGAGTGCCCCGGGAAACTCACCTCATTGGAAGACAATGGCTGGGTGAAGGGGGCGCCGGAGGGAGTGGTAATCTCACTCATCCGCAGCATGGTCCTCACGATCTCGCTGCTGGTCTGGATTTGAAAAGGGAGCAGGAATTCAGAATTCATTCTGCTGTGCTGGCTCTGGCTAAATGCCAATGGCCACATCTGGCGAATAAGATCGTCCCTGATGGCCATTGTCCCACCCCCTCAGATGTCACCTGGTCCATCCTGTTGGCCACTGCGCTGACAATGGCTTGGTCTCGGAAGTGCTGGTGGAATCTGTCAAGGTTGGCCTGCCAGTAAATTCCATCATCGGGAATGGGCTGAGGAGGAGAAACGGAGAGTTTTCTGATGAGGAGCTTAACGGGAAGTGGCCACCATTTCTTTTCCGTTACAGCAGCAACCAACTGTTTGCTGAAAAATCATCCAGTCACATGGTCCAGTGCCTTCATAAATTCCGTCTCACTTCAAACAGATTCTCAACCAACACCCAATCTTTTTCTCTTTTACATTTTAACTCTTCTCCAGTATCCCCAAATCTCACTTACCCCACCCTTATCATTCTCGGCAGATGACCTTGCCATCTTATTTTGAGAGAAAACAGAAGCCATTAGGCCAGAACTCATCCAAGTTTGTGCACAACCCCCACATTTTTGTTTTTAATTCTACTTATATCACAGTGGAAAACATGTTCTTCCTTTTACCTAAGCTTAGTGCCCGCACTGAAATGTGAGCTCTTACCCTCCCTGCTTTCTCAGGGACCCGGCTCAGTTTTCCCTCCTCTCTAAATCTTCAGCCTCTCTCTTTTCTGTCTTTTCCCCATCAACCTTTACCTTGTCCAAATTTCTTCTACTCTAAAATAATTCTTCTTCAACACTACTTTTTTCCTTTTCACTTTTGTTACAGTCAAAGTTCTCAAAGAGTTGCCCATCCATCTGTATCTCTGTCCACAGAGGAACTCAACCCTTCCCCACCACTGCACTGAAATGTCAAGGTCCCCGAGGACCTCCTTGCTGCTACATTCAAAGAAGACTTTCCAATTCTGATCTTCTTTGATTTTTCTGAAGCATATGACAAGGTGGGACACTTTTTCCTTCTTAATTTTATGTGACCCCCTTGGATTTTATGACACTATTCTTTTTACCAAATAATGTATTTTTATTGATTTCAGAGAGAAAGGGGAGGGAGAGGGAGAGAGACAGAAACATCAATGATGAGAGAATCATCGACAGGCTGCCTCTTCCATGTCCCCCACTGGGGACTGAGCCCGAGCGTGGGCATGTGAAGATCTGTGGGAAAAGCAGTTGGAGCAGAAGGAATACTAAAGGCAAAAGCCTGAAGATGGAAAGAGTTTGACATTTTGAGGAATGGAAAGACAGAAGCTGCCCTAACTGGTTTGGCTCAGTGGATAGAGCGTTGGCCTGTGGACTGAAAGGTCCCAGGTTCGATTCCAGTCAAGGGCATGTACCTTGGTTGTGAGCACATCCCCAGTGGGGGGTGTGTAGGAGGCAGCTGATCGATGTTTCTCTCATCGATGTTTCTAACTCTATCCCTCTCCCTTTCTCTCTGTAAAAAAATCAATAAAACTTACATTAAAAAAAAAAAAAAGAAAGAAAGAAAAGAGAGAAGCTGGAACATAGTGAACACGAGGAAGAAGGGAAAGGGCTGAGGGCGGAGAGCCTGGTCTCTAGCAGGTCTCATAGAGGCTCAATAACCCATAGTCAAGACTTGGATTTCTCCTAAGAGAAATGGGAAGCTACTAAAGGAGCCTAAATCAGTGTTATGTTGGGATTAAAAAAAATTAAGACAGTTAAATAGGTAAGAATGCAGGTAGAGTAACCATTTAGGAGAGTGCTGGCAAAGCGTTGACTCAGGTCTAATGGTTTGGACTAGGATGACAGCAGTGGAAACGGTGAGAAACAGCTGGAGTTTAGGTCATTTTGGAAATGGGGTGACATGTTTTACCGGGAGATCAGGTGGTTCCGAGGAGTTTGGCCTAAGCAAGTGGTGTGACCTAGAGGTGGCTGGCCTAGGTCCTTTCCTAAGATGAGGGAAACTGAGCGAACAGGTGTCTGGGTGGGAGAACACAATTGTTCTGTTTTAGCCATACTAAACCCGAGATGCTCATTAGACATCTTGTAGAGATGCTGACAAGGCATCTATAATAATAAAAGCATAATATGCTAATTAGACCGGACAGCCGAATGACCTTCTGGACGAAGCGGTGGCTTCGAGGGCCAAGCCCCCAGCGCGGATTCCATGCACAGGGCCTCTAGTTTGAAGATCAAAGCTCAGGCTTCAGATGTCTTTCCAGACTCATTTCTCACCACGTTCCCATGGGCCGCCATGTTCCAGCTATACTGAATAACCATCTTTTTCTAGGTCCTTTTTTAGCATAAGCTGCTACCTCTGTCCAATGACTGAAGAACGTTAAAGCCTCAGAAGGGAGTACACTCTTTGTGACTCTATTGCTGGCCAAAGTTTAATCAAGTTCTAATCCTACCAACTCCACCCAGGAACCTTTAGGGCTTATCTCAGCGCTCCTTCTGACCTGCCTCCGGGGGGACTGCTAATCAGAAAGCCCCGTTACCTCTTTATTATCCGCGCTGTGTTTGAGTCTCTTGGCCTTGGGCTCCCCGGTAGCATCCTCCTCAGACGATCTCCTCCTTTTTCCCCTCCCTGCCAAATGAAACAGGGGGAGCCATTAGGCCACATCTCATGATGACAGGGCAGGACCAAACCTGAGAGCAGGTGTCTATCCCAGGGACGTCTGCAGCTGCCGCTAGTGCAGAGCTGCTCAGAAGATGGAGCAGCTACAAGACACTCAGGTAAATGATGACGTTATCGGAAATTCAACGGTAAAACAGAAATTCATAATCTTAATCCCTCAAACTGCTCCTGCTCTAATGTTTCCTCTCACAGTGAACGGCACCATCATCCAATGTGCACATCAGACACACAGACGCCATTTTTTCTTTCCTTCCTCCTTCCCAAATTTCTTTATTGATTAAGGTATCACATATGTGTCCTTATCCCTCCATTAACCCCCCCAATCCCCCCCCTCATGCCCTCACCCCCCTGGTGTTCGTGTCCATTGGTTAGGCTTATATGCATGCACACAGTCCTTTGGTTGATCTCTCCTCCTTTCCCCCACCCTCCCCTACCTTCCCTCTGAGGTTTGGCAGTCTGATCGATGCTTCTCTGTCTCTGGATCTGTCTCTGTTCATCAGTTTAAGACGTCATTCTTTTTTTTTTTTTTTTAAATATATTTTATTGGTATTTTTACAGAGAGGAAGGGAGAGAGATAGAGAGCCAGAAACGTCGATGAGCGAGAAACATCGACCAGTTGCCTCCTGCACACCCCCCACCGGGGATGTGCCCACAACCAATGTACATGCCCCTGGCCAGAATCGAACCCGGGACCTTTCAGTCCGCAGACCGACGCTCTACCACTGAGCCAAACCGACCTCGGCTAAGACGTCATTCTTGATACTTGTCCACATCACCACTTCTATATATTTTTCACTATTTTGTCTACATTTATTTATTTATTTCTAATGTAATTATTATTATTATTGATTTCAGAGAGCAAGAGAGAGGGAGAGAGACAGAAACATCAATGATGACAGAGAATTATTGATTGGCTGCCTCCTGGGAGCTCCACACTGGGGATGGAGCCTGGAACCCAGGCACATGTGCCCTGACTGGGAGTTGAACTGTGACCTCCTGACTCATAGGTTGACGCTCAACCACAGAGCTACCTACATTTACTTTTGCCCTATTCTTTCTGTGCACAGAAAAATCTTTTAAAATGCAAATTAGATCATGTTACTTTGCTGTTGAAAACCCGTTAGTGGTTTTCCTTTGCTCTTAGGATAAAGAACAGATATTCTGTGAGGTCTTGCATGATCTAGCCCAGGGGTGGGCAAACTTTGGGTTCTTAGGGCCCAATGGGTTCTTCAACTGGACCGGAGGGCCGGAACAAAAGCAACCTGACCACGCTGGCACTCTCATCTCGGGCTGCTGGTGAAGGAGCGGAGGGAAGAGCAAGAGAACCCTCTGCTCTTTCAGCTCCACGGGCCGTAGTTTGCCCTCGGCTGACCTAGCCCTTGCCTATCTCCCTATCCTTATCCTCATGGCTCTTTCCTTTGCACACCGTGCTTCAACTAACTGACCTTTGTTCACTTTCCCAAATACCCTATTTCTCTCTCTCACTACATTCCTTTACTAAAAATGCTTATTCTCTGCCCCCCTTCATACCTTACCTCACCGGTTGGCTACTACTTCTGCTCCAAATCTTAGCTCAAATGCCACTTTCTCAAACAAGCGTGGGCCCCAAACTCCCAGGTAACTCCAGTCTCGTTATATATTTTCAAAATACCTTACGTTTTCCCTTCACAGTACGTATCACAGTTTGTTAACGTAAGTCTCCTGTACTAGCCCTAAACCCCCCAAAAAGGCAGAGACCATATTTTTTAAATATTTTATGCCACAGTATCTGGCACAGAGTAAACACTTGCTAACTGCTCAGTTCATTCCTTCATTCATTCACTCACTTAACAGTCACTGAGGAAGAGTCCACAATCAGGGCAAATCACAGTTCAGTGGTCAAAATTCCTTACCGATCAAGCTCAGCTTAGGAACCAGGTACATGTCCTTGTCACTGACGACAAGAGTGGGGGCAGGCTGCGGCGGGCCCGGCTCTGAGTTCTCAGCGGGAGCCACCAGCGGGCAACGCTGCACAAAGTGCGTGTCCGCTAGCCGCACAAACGTGCTCGAGACCTCCGCATAGTCCATGGTCTTGCCGTCTGCGGGACAGGAGAGAAGAGGCAGGTGAGACGGCCCGAGACGGCTGAGGGCCGCCTCTGCTCCCGCAGGCAGCCGATCTGCGCGCCTGCCAACAGCGGAGGCTGCAGTACCGACCTTCCATCGTTTCCGTCAGCCGGTCCGCCACTCTCTTCACGAGCGCGGACATCGTCATCTTGCCGTTCAACAGCAGCTCCTCCACAATCAGCTCGCCGGTGTCGCTGTACAGGGTCTTGGCGGTGTAGATGTACCGGGGGTACCTGAGCATCCGCAGCACCCGGCTGCACTGGGCCTCATACTCCACCGTGCCCCGCCTGTGCACCTGGTACGCCACCAGGTTATGCTGGATGAGGACGCACAGGGCCTTCTTCACCTGCATGAGGCCCAGAGGAAGAGGAGCGATCTGAAGACGCAGCTCTTTACTGCTCACGATTAAAAATATATATTTTGGGGAGGGAGGAAGAGATCAACCGAAGGACTGGTATGCATGCATGTAAGTACAACCAACGAACACAGAACTCTGTGGAGGGAGGGCATGTATGGGAGGTGGGAGGAGCAATGGTAAGCTATGTACACATATAATACCTTAATAAAAAAATGGTGGGGAAAAAAAAAGAGAGATAGAAACATCAAAAAATATATTTTATTGATTTTTTTTTTTTTTTTTTTACAGAGAGGAAGGGAGAGGGATAGAGTTAGAAACATCTATGAGAGAGAAACATCCATCAGCTGCCTCCTGCACACCCCCTACTGGGGATGTGCCCGTAACCAAGGTACATGCCCTTGACCCGAATCGAACCTAGGACCCTTCAGTCCGCAGGCCGACGCTCTATTGCTCACGACTTTTGCCCAACAGTTTTCTAAGCATCAGGAGATGGTTGGGTAAGAATCTCTGTGCTGCCTTCCTCCTCCCATTGGAACAGCTAGTAAGAGTCACACATAAATGGAAGAAATCGGGAAAATGATTTCTACCATTCCTTGCTAGGACATTCATATTTTCTATGATGTTTATTTCTCAAAGTACAATTTACTTCCCTTCTATTATTCTCATTCCTTAAGGGCAGTACTGAGACTCACAGACTCATTGTGAATAAAGGAAGGACAGCAAAGGAAGAGCAAAGACTACGAAGCAACAAGGAGCCAGGAACACTTTGAGAAGCAGACCGTGGGCCTCTGTCTCATCCTCTTTCCCCGCGAAGAACAGCATTCTGATCCCAGAGCGGGCTCTCTCCCTTTCCATTTTTTTTTTTTGGGGGGGTGGGAGTGGGGGAGTAACAGTATTCAAAGGTAAGTAAAAGATATTAATGAAAATAAAAGCAAATTAGTATTCTCCAAACATACCTGATCCAGTGATGTCTTTGTGTCATGGGCAATCACTCTTAGTGGCTGGCTGCCCGTTCTGATTAGGTGGACTCCAATTTTTTCCACAATCTCTCCAAAATGCTCTTGTAGCAACAAAGAACACAGTTTAATTTCTGCTTGAGTCATTGTACTAAGGAGTGTCAGAGCTAGAATAAAAAATAAAAACACACTGTAGGCTGAAGAGGTTTATTATGTTGCATGTAGAGCTGCTGAGTATAAACTCAAGTATTCTGTGGAGGGTGATTTGACATTATATAGCAAAAGCCTTAAAATCTTGCCTATCTTCAACCTAATAATTTCGTTTTGGATACTCTCTTCTAAGGAAATAATAAAAAAATGCTACTGTAGTTCTCTTTTGAATATGAACATACTGGATACTGGAAACAACGTAATGTCTAACAATGAGTATTGAGGTTTACTTCAATAAATTATGGTAAACCCATACAATGGAATGTTACTCTAGCACTTTTGTATATGTATTACCATAGAAAATTGTTCACTAAGTAAAAGAAGCAGGCCACAAAGCAAAATGTGGAGAGATAATCAAGAAAAAAAATGTATGAATAGAAAGAAAAAAACTGAACTATACAACACCTTGATCTTTTAAAAATATTAAAAAAAATTTTTTTATTGACTTCAGAGAGGAAGGGAGAGAGAAACATCTTTATGGGGTTGTGTGTGATCCTAATTTTCTTTAAAGATTGGGTGTAGATGGTTTTACAATGTCACAGGCCTTCGCTTCCACACTTCATTGTTGGGAAGAATCAAGGCCACTTCACAGCCTGTTGGGAGTGAACAGGTGGTATCATTCCCAGTCCATAAAGGAAATGATAACTTAGACAAAGAAATTACGAGGTAAAGGAAAGCTCTGCAACAGTGTGTTTCCAATAGGAGATGAAGTGCGTTGCTTGCAGGACAGTATCTAATTCGGAAATTTCTACTTCTGGACAAAGCAGACACACTATATAGTTGACTACGTAACTGCTTCCTTTTTAGGAAAACCACAAGTGCTACCAAACATTGCTTTATTCCCCAGAAGCCAAGTCTTTGCCTCTCAGCTTCAGTGTCTCCGTCCACACGTCTTTAGGGAAACATCCCAGACCCTCTGCCATCCCCGGAAAGGACTTCCGCGGAGCTTGGTCCCGGCTCTTTACTCCCTGCACGTAGGGTCCGGGGCTCGGTTCCTCGGTCCAGAGACAGGGCCGTCCGGTTCGGACAGCGTTTTCACTAACCTCTGGGGCACCGCAATCTAACGCCAAGTTTCCCTCGGCTGCGCGCGGCTCCCGCTGCCGCGCAGGCAGAGGCACAGCCCTCCGCCTTTCCTCGCCAGACGCACCACCTGGAGGACCCGGAAATGGGGAACGCGTTGGCGACTCTACCCCAGCGTCTCGGTGGTTCCCGGGGACGCTCTTTCTTCCATCTCGCTAGGCGTTTGGAGGACCGGCCGAGGGGGCCGCGGGGGAGGCGCGGGCGGACTTTCCTTCCGGCGCCTGTGACGCGGGGGGCGGGGCCTGGGCCCGCGCCGCCTCCGTGGGCCGGGCGCTCACGTGACTGACTGACGCGGGCCCGGAGCGGCGGCCGCATTGAGGAAGCGCGGGCCGGGCGGCGACTGCAGCCGGCGGCGGGCGAGCGAGCGGCTGGCGCAGGAGGCGGCGTCCCTCCCCGACCGCCGGGCGGAAGAGGAAGATGGCGGAGGCCTCGGCGGCCGGGACCGGCGCCGCCGTCGCCGCGCACCGGTTTTTCTGCCACTTTTGCAAGGGCGAGGTCAACCCCAAACTACCGGTGAGAGAGCCCCGCGTCCCTTGCCCACGCCCCGAAGTCCCGGAAGGGGTTCGAAGCGCCCCCTAAACCCCTAGAAATCGGCCTCCGGAACCCTGCTGCCCACGGTTCCCCGGCCGCGGCGGCTCCCCGCTCCCCCTCCGCCACCTGCCCCGCAGCCCCTCGCTCTGCCCGCCCCTCCCCCGCCCGCTTCCTTAGCGGGTTCTCCCCGGACGGCTCTCCCCTCACTCAGTGTTCTCCTTAACCATTTTTTATTTGTGGATGGATTTCCTAAGAGGGGGAGAATCATCGGTTTGTCGTCCCGCTTGTTTGTGCATCCTTTGGTCGCTTCCCGTCGGTGCCCTGAGCGGGGCTGGGACCGGCCGCCGCGGCCGTGGGCAGGATGCTCCCGCCGGCCGAGCTGCCTGCCGGCCCGGCTCCCCTCGGCTTGCTTTCTTCTTCACCTTGGCTCCTCCTCACGATGACCGCTCCTCCCCTCCTCCCCCCTTTTCTTCCCCCCTTCACCTTCCTCTATTTCCTTTCCCACTTTGCACCCCCGCCCCATCTCCCGTGCATCAGACCCGCGGACTGCTGAGGACGGCGCCCTGCCGGGTCCCCGGGGGCAGCGGGCCGGGCGGTAACCGGGGCGGCCGGGGTTCTGTCCCCGCGGCCGCGGGGCCCCGGAGGAGGGGAAAGCCGCCGCCGCCGCCGCCGCCGCCGCCGCCGCCGCGGACTCCTGACCCGCGGGCTGCCGCCTCCCTCCTCCCCGCCCGCCCGCCCGCCGCCGTGGAGGAAGCGGCCTTAGGAAGAAGGCCGGACACATTGTTTCGGCGCGGCTGTTTTGGTTGTGCTGCTGCCAGGGGCTCTGGCCGGCCCCCTCCCCCAGCCCGCCTCTCCCGACGGGATCCGGGGCCGAACGCTGAGGGCCGCACCCGCCGACACACACACCGCTTCTCCCGGTTCCGCCGGGCCGGCTGCGGCCCCGGGGAGGGAGCCCGGGCTGTGCCCGCCGGGCCCGGCTGCTGCGGGGGGCCCGCCCGGAGGAGGAGGACGCGCATCCTTCAGGGGGATTCGGAGAGTTCGACTTGGAAGTGTGGAGGTTCAGACTTAGGAAAGGACGGCTGCTGCCGAACCACTTAGTAACTGTCAGGTTCAGCCCATGGCCAGTCCACCGAGGTGTGCAGGCAGGCCCAGTGCCTTCTTTCTCAGACACCCAAATGGAGTCCTGTGAAACGGCACCCAAGGGCGTCTTAAAGCGTCTTCTCACCTAACGCGGTGCTTTTCCAGGCTTTCGTGGCATTTTCTTTCTTTCCCATTTGCCCCAACAGTTTCATTTTAGGACACAAACAAACGGACGGCTGGAGATATTTTAAAATATATTTTATTGATATTTTACAGAGAGGAAGGGAGAGAGAGAGCTAGAAGTGTTGATGAGAGAGAGACATCGACCAGCTGCCTCTTGCGCACCCCCTACCGGGGATGTGCCCGCAGCCAAGGTACATGCCCTCGACCGGAATCGAACCCGGGACCTTTCAGTCCGCAGACCAACGCTCTACCACTGAGCCAAACCGGTTTCGGCTGGAGATATTTTTAAATATATTTTATTGATATTTTACAGAGAGGAAGGGAGAGAGAGAGAGAGCTAGAAGTGTTGATGAGAGAGAGACATCGACCAGCTGTCTCTTGCGCACCCCCTACCGGGGATGTGCCCGCAGCCAAGGTACATGCCCTTGACCGGAATCGAACCCGGGACCTTTCAGTCCGCAGACCGACGCTCTACCACTGAGCCAAACCGGTTTCGGCTGGAGATATTTTTAAAAGAAAGGGCTTATTAGGCCATTGCTGGCCAAAAAAGCAGGCCGGTCTTGGCCATGGAGTCTGCACCAGCAGCTTGTGGGAAAGGTAACATGTCCATCATCCCGGCGCTTGCAGGCCTTTTTATACATCGAGGAAAATGTGCACCGGGTGAGAGTTTTCATGAGCCACAGGCAGGACGGAGGGGGCCGGAGGTGGGCCAGGTCTGGGACAGGCACAGGGCCCCCAGGAAAGAAATGTCCCCTCCTGTGGATGGGCGGGGGCAGCATTTGGGAAACCCGCCTGTAGACAAGAAGCCGAGGCTCCTGCCTCCGGTGGAAGCCCCTGTAAATGAACCTGGGGGTCCAGCAGGGGAGGGAGGAATGGGAGCGGGCTTTTGTCAGCTGGTTCACAGCTACTAAGAAGCGAATTGTTCTGTGTCTTTCTCTCACTCTCTGGCCTCTGTAATTTTAATGGAGAACACCTCAGTTTTCTAGTTACTGTACGTTACTTGGTTTTGATCGCCTGTGTGCCCGTGTGTGCTTTATGCCATATTTCAGTGCCGAGAAGAGCAAGCACCTTGGTTTTTTTCCAGTGGATATCAGTGCCTGCCCCCAGTCCTCTCACCACAGACAGGGTGTCTGGATTTTGTCCACTATGCGTGACCAGTGACATGTGATGCCTTGTTGAACATTGTGGCCTTGGTTCTTTTGGAGCCGTGTCTCCCCCCTCCCCCCATGCAAAGCTGTTTTTAAACTATGGTTGACATACAATGTTACATTAGATTCGGGTGTATAGCATAGTGCTGTGACGTTTCTATACCGTAGGAAGTGATCACAAACAGTCCAGTATCCATCTGTCACCATACTAGCTCTTATGGTCTTTTAAATCGTTTGGTTATTTACCTTTTAAGGGTGAGAAAACAGTCTAACTTTCCACAACTTACATCTTTTCTTTTTACCACCTGAAGCCCCCGTGAAGTGCTCTTGGAAAGGGTTAATTTGAAAGACTTCAGGTATTTTCTAAGCCTCACTTTGATGGCCCGGAGGCACCACATTATTGGTGTCAGTTAAGGTCCAGTGCAATTAAATATGACAGAGTACTGACCCGTACGTAAAGGTTCTCTGCTGGCTGTCCTTAAGGCACACCTAGGAATATGGTACCTTCCCTGAAGAACCTTACAGTTTTTTAGAAAAGATGAGACAAACATGGAAAACATGTAAGGTGAATGAATGAAGATAGATATATGTGCTTTAGAATTCAGAGAAGGAAGGTTGGTGAGGTCAGGGAAAGAGAGATGGATTTTAATTTGAGTTCCACAGGATAGATAAAATTCAAATTAAAGAGAATTTGTAGCATATACTGAGTACGAAAGGAGGAAACATTTATTTATATATTTAAAAATATATTTTATTGATTTTTTTACAGAGGAAGGGAGAGAGATAGTTAGAAACATCGATGAGAGAGAGACATCGATCAGCTGCCTACTGGAGATGTGCCAGCAACCAAGGTACATGCTCTTGACTGGAATTGAACCCGGGACTCTTCAGTCCCCAGGCTGACGCTCTATTCACTGAGCCAAATCGGTTTCGGCTGAAAGGGGAAAACATTTAGCAGATAGTTATACATTTTTAGGAAAAGGTGCTCTGAAGTTAGGGGTAAGAGTTTTTATTCATAGATAAGCCAGTGAGTTTCACTGCCATTTCTGTATCCTTAATCCAGATTGTTATCTTGAAAATGTTGATTGTAAGAATGATCAGGTCAAGCCCTGGCTGGTTTGGTTCAGTGGATAGAGCATCGTCCTGCGGACTGAAAGATCCTAGGTTTGATTCCCGTCAAGGGCGTATGCCTGGGTTGGAGGACTCAGTCCCTAGTAGGGGATATGCAGGAGGCTGCTGATCAATGATTCTCTCTCATCATTGCTGTTTCTATCTCTCTCCCTCTCTTTGAAATCAATCTATACTAACAGTAGAGGAATATGCAAATTATCTAGGACACCGACACAGTAACAACCAAACAGCGGGCTGCTTGGGGTGACAAGGTTAGGGAGGTTAATGAGGGATGACCAAACGACTGAACAGCAGGCTGCGTGGGGCAGGGTGGGGGGGAGACAGTTGGGGGCAAACAGACCAGCAGGGGAGGGCAGTTGGGGGCAACCAGGCTTTCAGGGGAGGGCAGTTGGGGTTGATCAGGCCTGCAGGGGAGGGCAGTTGGGGGCAGCCAGGTCGGCAGGGGAAGTCCCGGATTGTGAGAGGGATCCCAGATTGGAGATGTGCGGGCCAGGCTGAGGGACACTCCCCTCCTCACCCCCCCCCCCCCCCGCATAAATTTTGTGCACCGGGTCTCTAGGTTTGATTCTGGTCAAGGGCATGTATCTTGGTTGTGGGCACTTACCTAGTGAGGAGTGTGTAGGAGGCAGCTGATCAGTATTTCTCTCTCATCTATGTTTCTAACTCTATCCCTCTCCCTTCCTCTCTGTAAAAAAAAATCAATAAAATATATATTTTTTAAAAAGCAAAAAAAAAAAAAAAAAAAAAAAAGAACAGATCAGTAAGTGGGTAGCTCTGCTATTGAAAAACCAACCCAAACACTGGTAAGTCAGTAAATATGATTTTTGTATAGGAAACATTGAAAAGTTTTTAAAAAATAAAATTTTATATAAATTTGAAAAACTTACTGTAAGTGCTCATCATACATTTAGCATGTGTTGTTTCTTATGCTGGACACATGTGAGAAACCTGGATGTTTTGAGGATAGCTAGACCCAACTTATCAGGAATGAAGTTTTTCTTTGTCTTGGCTTATTTTGCTTCTCAAGAAGGTACTTTACTCTTGTGCAAGTTGGATCACAGGACTCATCACCATGAGTAACGCATCCTCTGAACACCTAAGGATGAGTATTGAGCTTTACATAAGCTTTCGATGAGCTATTGCCAGGAGGTATGTCCTCTCTGAACACCTAAGGCTGAGGACTGAGTTTACATCAGCCTTTAATGAGCTATTGCTGGGTAGTTTTCTTCAACTGGTCAGTGGGAAGGCTGCTTTACAGGCACCTAATCTCTTGCCAACTTTTTCACCACATAGCAGAATCATAATTGTGTTTAGTGGGATTGGATTGCAAGATTTTTAAAACTCTTGATTCTCCCTTCCCCTGTCCCTAGGATATAGCACTTCTTGATACATTTGGAAATATGTGGGACTATAGCAATAGCTTACCCAACTTTTGCCTTGAAAGTATCCTTAGGTTTTTTATCATTTTTCTGTCCTACCCTGTTTTCCCAAAAATAAGACAGTGTCTTATATTAATTTTTGCTCCCAAAGATGCGTTAGGTCTTATTTTCAGGGGATGTCTTATTTTTTCTATGAAGAAGAATACGGTACACATTTATTGTTAAATGAAAATAAAGGAAATTTATTACCTGTCTACGGTACGGTAGTACGGTAGCTGTCAACACAAACCAGACAAACTGTGAATCCTACAGTATCAAGAATTTACTCATTTATTCAATGACAATCATGTCATCATCTTCTGGAACATCATCACAACAATCCAATTCCTGAATTTCCTGGTGAATTTCTTGTGACTCCATTTCTTTCAGAATCAGTGGACCAAATCTCTCATGTTTAGCAATAGTACTGTCTTGAAATGAGTACTTCTTGTCAAGGTAGCCTGCTCGCAGTGCATTTGCAATGCAACTGTCAGTGATTTTCTCCCAATCAAAATGACACAGTAAATTAATTTTCATTCTGGGGGCCTTATTTTCGGGGGATGCCTTATATTTCACTCAGAAGGAAACCTGTGAGTAGGTCTTATTTTCGAAGGATGTCTTATTTTTGGGGAAACACAGTATGATGAAAGATTTATTTAGTTAGTTCTTTTGGAACCCCCTCCTTCACCCTCCTCATTGACCTCTAGCCCGCCCCGCCCCAGGCCTTCACCATATTATAGTCTGGATTCCTGGGTTAGGCATATATGCATACTAGTTCTTTGGTTGATCTCTTCCCACCCAACCACCCTCCCCTGCCTTCACTCCGAGATTCCCCAGTCTGTTCTATGCCTCTTGTTTTTTGTTTTTGTTTTTCTATATTTCTGTCTTTAGAACTATTTTGTTCATTAGATTCCACATGAGTGAGATCCTGTGATACTTATCTTTCTCTGATTGGCTTATTTCATTTAGCATAATATTCTGTAAGTTCCTCCATGCTGTCTCAAAGGGAAAGAGATCCTTCTTTTTTAGTACTGCACAGTATTCCATGGTAGAAATGTACCACAGCTGTTTCATCCATTCATCAACTGATGGGCACTTGAGGCCCAAATAACTTTAGTGTCTGTATTAGAAGAAATGGTTTTGGCTATAATTTCTGAGAGAGGTTGAAATATGCCTGAAGCTATATAGGTTAAGCCACATTTGGTTGAATTTGGTGAATTAACTTTCCTTACTCTTAATCCTGACTATTCATTTTAGCTTTATGTGTCTTTGATTTGGATCTTCTCAGATAAAATTTTTCATTTAGAAAGAAGATATAAAATATGGGGATTGCCATGAAGGGAATTTTAAAATGAAAGTGACATTCAATAGTACTGTTATCTGTTAGATTTCAAAAAAGTT
Source organism: Vespertilio murinus (assembly GCA_963924515.1). NCBI lineage: Eukaryota > Metazoa > Chordata > Mammalia > Chiroptera > Vespertilionidae > Vespertilio > Vespertilio murinus. Next base: position 35,897,513 of record OZ004719.1, read on the forward strand.
CCCATTCTACATGTGAGTATTGGTTTAGAAATTTCTTCCTCTATTTAAGAATGTTTTCTTATTTATAGTGAAAGTAATTTTAGTAAAATTTAGTGAGTACTAAATTTGGATTTTGAAATAAGAGGTTTTGATTATATGGTCTGAAACCCCAGGGTTTATTTTATGTATGATTGAGTAAATGTATATTTTTGCATCACCAGGTGATAAAATAAATTAAGTAACTTAAAATTATTTTCAAAACACCAGAAGCTTCTATCTCACCTGATTATCCTAACGTCAAAACGGATGGAATTACCATGCTACAGTGAGGGCTGACTGGGTCGTGCCGCGGAGGGCTTTGTCACACAATGTAGAGGCGTCATTCCATCCATCTCTGCTCTCCCCTCTGAAATCAAGGCCGGGAAATATTACTTTGTGAGACTGAATCTGGTAGTCATCATTAAATAGATGAGATAAATCATATGCAGAGCCAACTACTTTTGGTGTTGATGAGGGTGGTTCTTACATGTTTTATGGAAACCAGAGTATTCAGATTCAGGTAAGAGACCAGTCCAGTTAAGAACTGCCAATGGCTCTTGAAGGTTTGGCTCAGTGGATAGAGCGTTGGCTTGGGGACTGAAGGGTCCCTGGTTCGATTCCTGTCAAGGGCACAAGCCCAGGTTGTGGGCTCGACCCTCAGTAAGGGGTATGCAGGAGGCAGCCAACCACTCCATTCTCTCTCATCATGGATGTTTTTATTTCTTTTTCCCTCTCCCTTCTTCTCTGAAATCAATAAAATAATAATAATTTAAAAAAAGAAAGAACTGCCAGTGTATTGCTCACCTCTGAGGCTCTATTATATTACCTTCTTTGATCTAATAAAATGTCAACATTATTAATAAGTAATATTTTCTAGTTTGGCTTTTTATCAGATGTTCCTCAAGTCATTATCATTGTGCTGTAGTTGTCATGGCCTAATACAGGAAAACTTTTCTAACCTGTAGTGAGTAGTTGAAAAGTAGATTTCTTAAAGACTTTATGACTCTTAAAACTCTTAAGCCCACTGACCTCGCTTTTTAAGGTGTATGGTTTTTAGGAAGATCCCAGAGCTTTGTCTAGGTCAAGTTAGTATGTTGTTGAACTGGGGGAAGGAACTTAGTAATTTGAACTGCATTTGAGAGGTTTTAATTATTAGATTATCTTAAAGTCTGCTATTGGTGATTTTAAGCTGAAAAGTCTACTTGGTTATCTATAATCAATCTGGTTCTATATAGCAGTTGCTTATTAAATACCAGTGGCCAGTGCACGGATTCGTGCACATTGAAAGGAATTAATTAGAATTCTTGGGCAGCGCTGTGACTTGAAGGGCGTGAGGGGTGGGGTGAGGGGTGGGAGAGGGGGAAGAAAGAAAACCCACACTGGGGTCTTCCAGCTCGTGGCACTGGCTCCCGTGTGGGGACAAATGCAGGTGGTCCCGGGTGATGGCTGGGGGGCAGGACTGGGTGAGATGGCCGGACATGCCATGGAGCCAACCTCCTGTGGTCCCTCCCTGGCCAGCCAGCTGCACCTGGGGTGCCGTAGCTCACAGGGTGTCTTTGGAGTGAGCAGAGTCTCTCCAGCAGGTCCCTCCGTCTGCCTGCGGAGATTGGGCTGAAACTGGCTCTTTGACATCCCCCCGGTGGGTGGGGGTCCTGGAGTGCGAGAGCACGCTGCAAAGTTGCTGTCCTACAGGGTGTGGAACACAAATGCAAGTGTGCAGTAAACCAGATTCGGGTCGACAGTGTCCCAGGAACAAAATAACACGCTGCCGAAGGAGCCCTACGAGGAATCGGGCTCCCTCCTCTCTGGCTCCAGGGCGCGTCACCTGGAAACCACCACTGCCAAGTCACTGCAGCTCGGCAGCTTCTCCGCTGAGCATCTGCTCCCTGGTGGTCAGTGCATGTCATACCTCCTGGCTGGCCGGACTGTCGGATGATCACTTAGCCTTTTATATATATAGACAGATTTTTTTGTAGTGGCGTTGGTGTTGTGAGTTCTAAAAGACTTCAGTGGTACAAAATGTATGTATGGCCACATAAAATTTGAACATACAGCGTCAGTAAATATATCCCCCCAAGGATCTAGAAATAAGATATATGTATTCTGATGGGTAGAAGGCTAGTTCTAGTCTTAATTCTGATAAACATGTAAATACAGACAGTCTTTGGGTTACGTTGGACTCGACGTACGTCATTTTGTGGTTATGACCCCATCTCTCATTTATTTATTAAAAAAAGTTCTGTCATTTTGACATATGTACATATGTGCTTTATGTTTTTAAAAATATATATATTTTATTGATTTTTTTACAGAGAGGAAGGGAGAGGGATAGAGAGTTAGAAACATCAATGGGAAAGAAACATCGATTAGCTGCCTCCTGCACACCCCCTACTGGGGATGTGCCTGCAACCAAGGTACATGCCCTTGACCTGAATCAAACCTGGGACCTTTCAGTCTGCAGGCTGATGTTCTATCCACTGAGCCAAATCGGTTTCGGCTGCTTTATGTTTTTTATTATTTATTTACCACAAGTAAAGGTCAGGGATTATCTTCATTTAAAAATTTTTTTTTTTTTTTTTACTGTTTCACTTCAGTACTGCTGTGTCTGTGCTCCATATGAGTGACATAGGTGCTTATGTAGGTGGGTTCTGACTTATGGTGAAAATTGTGTTACTTTGTGCCATAGGAACAGATCTCCCACGGAACCCGAGGACCAACTGTAATGGGAAAATCTGTGGGATTTTTCCAGTATGGGGAAGAATAAAATCTTTAAATTAAACTCACTGCAGATGAAATTTCTTATATTTAGGGGGGATGTACTGACAGCTAACACTTTCCTTATGTTTAATTCATGGAGGGATTGTTTAAAATAGGGGTTAGTGGCTGCTATTCCATTTATAGCAGTAACTGTTGGGGTCACTTTATCTCCTTGTGGTTACTGAGAGAGACCAGAGGATTTGGATCACTTCTTTCAACTTACACATTGTAGGGTAACTTCTGAAAGAAAAGTACCCAACTTTTTGTTATTTGGGAATTAACTGAGGTGGTAACATAAATGTACTAGTAACTTATTAAGGCAGCTGGACATTTTGTTTGAAAATAAAGCAAAAAGGAGAAACCTGCCGGACTGGTTTGGCTCAGTGGATAGAGCGTCAGCCTGCGGACTGAGGGGTCCCGGGTTCGATTCCGGTCGAGGGCATGTACCTTGGTTGCGGGCACATCCCCAGTGGGGGGTGTGCAAGAGGCAGCTGATCGATGATTCTCTCTCATTGATGTTTCTAACTCTATCCCTCTCTCTTCCTCTCTGTGAAAAATCAATAAAATATATATTTTTTTTAAAAAAAGGAGAAACCTAACTTTTGCTTTTTAATAACTCATTTGAGCATTTTTCAAGTTTTACTTTCTGTATTTCTCTTATAGCTCTTAGATGTTTAATGAGCAAGGAGATTTTGTGGTTAAACTTTTAGTTTCTTTGAACTGTTGGTAGAGAGGGTGAAGTTATTAATCTTCTAATATTAATTCTTCATGTGACTGGTGCCAAGTCATGTGACTCAATTTATTCTGGTATATCCTACTGTAAAATGATACCAAGGTGACCTTTTTGGAAGCTTGAATGGAGAGCATTAAGAGAAATGGGCTTATGTCATTTTTGATTGAAAGGTAGTGTAGGAATGAGTAATCCTTAATTGTACAGAAATAGGGCCTTTACCATAGTAGAAACACTTGAGGTAGTTCTTAATAGTTTCACATACGGAATTGTAGCTTAGATTCTGAAAGATTTAAAAAATCTTTTAAAATTCAGTTGTTAGCAGTTCACAGTTCCTTAGATGTATCCAGAGGAATGTTGCCAAAAAGTAGTTAGTTGGCTCTGGTGATTTTTAAACTGGGCACACTTGTTTTATATGTTAGATTGTCCAGTCCCATTTCCCAAAATAGGCAGGCAGTTTTGTTTTTCTTGCAAATCTGTTAACATAGGTAATCTCTCTCCTTGGTAATTTCTTTTTTAAAAAATATTTTATTGAATTTTTTACAGAGAGGAAGAGAGAGGGATAGAGAGTTAGAAACATTGATGAGAGAGAAACACCGATCAGCTGCCTCCTGCACCCCCCACTGGGGATCGTGCCTGCAGCCAAGGTACATGCCCTTGACTGGAATCAAACCTGGGACCCTTCAGTCTGCAGGCCGACGCTCTATCCACTGAGCCAAACCAGTTTTGGCTCCTTGATAATTTCAACAAGTGTCCCAGGGAAGTTCTTTACCTCCTGTTGCTCTCTTTGATGTGCAGATTTGAATAGATATTAAACCTAGAGAACCATCTTCCTGTAATACTTTTCCCCATGCTTAGATTTTACTTTCTCAAAAGAAAGAAAAATAATCCCATAGTTACGTTCCCTTTTCTGCTTTTTTCTGGGTTAACTGAGACCTGTAGGTATCCTACAGTGATGCTGTTCTTCTAGCCTGGTGGTTCTCAAACCTGTCAGATCCAGTGCCCTCTTTTTATAATAAGTATTTTGAAATAATCCCTTTAATGAAAGCAAATTCATTTACCTTAATATATAAAATATATAAATATACTTATATGCAAAAGCTAGGCTGGAGTCTCATGGAATCAGTAGGGTGGACCCTGCCCTAAGAGGCCTCCCGGTGGCAGTGTCCCGTGGTATTCGCTGCAAGTACCTCTGAGAAAAGTCACCCTCGTGTTCCGGCCCGATGCCAGGCAGTCCAGTTTCCCCCTGTGTGAGTCTGGGTTCCCAGAGTCTCACTTGGAACTGGAGTTCAGAGCAGTTGGGAGCTTGTGTCTCCCTCCTGATTGAGAAAGACTACTGCGTCCTCTCTGTGCGTGCCTCCATGCCTCCGCATGTTACTTCTGCACCTCCTCCGAGTCCCGGTGTGCTTTTTCCCCTTCTAGTTGTAGAATTTCCACTCAGCCTTCCTGTGATTCTGGATGATGTCCATTTTGTCTTTTAGTTGTAGTTTTGAAGTGGTTGTGCAAGGCAGCAAGTTCAGGTTTCTCCCCTAGAGATAGTTCTTTTTGTGCTGGAATTTTTTATGCTTTCCTGTCTTTGTACATTAAATGTCAGTAGCATTTCTTTATAGCTCTGACAACCAAAACAATTCAATAGATGTTCAAAATGTCCTCGAGGTAATTGTATTGTCTTCATTGAGAATGCCTTCTAGTTTTCTCAGAAAACATTTTCCATTAGTTGCTCTTCTTCTCTCTTATTATTTAGTAGTTTAACATAGTACTTTTCACATACTGCAAGATTCAGTCTTTTTCCTTTAAACTTGGTTTACTTTTCCTATAGATGTTTTTTCCCTACATGCATTTAAATTTCTCACTTCCTCACTACCCTTACTGATATTTTGTTTTCCATCAGTGTTTAGAACAGTACCTGGTACATAATATTCACTCAATAAGTATTTATTGAATGAAGAAATTATACTTGTAGGCTTTTTTTTCTTGCCTCTTTCTGCTTTTGTAAATGTTGAAAATCATGGGGGTAATAGTGTTCATAAAACAAAAAATAAAGGGTTGGCTCACAGCAATGGACTGCAGAGTAGGAGCTTCTTGTTTTTTTGATTCTTACCCGAGAATTCTTAGATTTTTTCCTTAGATTTTTAGAGGGAATGGCAGCCAGGGAGGGACAGAGGAGGTGGGGCAGGGAGAGAGGGAGGGGGGGAGAGAGAGATAAATACATTGATGTGAGAGATGTACTTGATTGGTTGCCTCCAGCACCTGTACTGATGGGCCCAGGAGTGAACCTGCAACCCAGGCACGTGTCCTTGGCCGGGAATTGAACCTCCACCTTTCCGTGCTTGGCCCGACACCGACCAGAGCCACACGGGTCAGGGCTGAATCTTCTGTAATTTAAGTGATAGTCTGAAGTACTTTTATCCTCAGACACATTCATTAAGCTGTTGGTTCCCTGATTGTAATTTATACTTCCAGTTATTAGGTTTTGATCTTATCATATATCCAGTGTTGAATGTTTGTTAGATTGAGGAATGGAAATTTTATACCTTGAACTTGTTGGTTTGAAAAAATTATATTTTGATTGCCTGTGTAGTATGAAACTATAGTGCTTTTTTACTTTTGGTTAATAACATGTAAAAGGGAAATTCAGCAAGTTAGCTTTCATTGTTTGTTTTTAAAGAAAAAAATTTTTTTAATTGATTTCAGAGAAGAAGAGAGAAAGGGAGAGAGACAGAAACATCAGTGATGAGAGAACCATCAATTGGTTGCCTCCTGCAGGTCCCCCACTGGGGATTGAGCTTGCAACTCGGGCATGTGTCCTGACCTGAATGAAATGGTGACCTCCCGGTTCATAGACGCTCCACCACTGAGTCAAACTGGCTGGGCCTATGCTAGTCTTAATTTGCATTTTTTAGATTACTTAACTCTGTTAAGTAATATTAATTGCAAGTAATATTAATAAGTGAGAATTATGACAGTGGTTAATTCCTTAAATTTTTCAGTGTGGTTTTATTTATCACTAAAATTACTGGTTTATTATTCTGTGCCAAGTATATGTGCTGATTCAGTGAGGGAGACTTGTTTTAATATTACAGTAGCATCCTGTTGTAATATATAATACAAGATGAGCAGATTGAGAGTTCCCAAGGTCTTAAATTAGGTTAGCAGTGTAACATAGGTCTGTTTCATCCTACAAAGGATCCAGAGGTATGTCTCTTTTATTCCTGAGTGTAATTGAGTCTGATGTCTTCTTTGGGCACACACACAAACACTCTGTTTAGGAAGGAGAGCACTTTGAAATCTCTACGTTTGATAATAACCTTTTAGTAATAGGCACTAGATCATGCAATAATATCAGAATCTCTTTGCATTCTTTCAATAACTATTGGTACCTACTATATTCCAGGAGCTGAGCTAGTTACTTCTTTTGTGTTCAGGAGGAAGTAATGAGATTTATAAAATGTTGGGGAAAATGAGTAGTGGAATTAGTATTTAAGTATTTTCTGTTCTTTTTGACTTTGTGTTTAAACATCAAAATAATATAGCTATCTCAAGATTAGAGTAAATGCCTTTTTGCCCATTTTAGGTTTGAGCTATGTTTAAAATGTTAGGAAAGGGCTTTCAGAATAAACAGTCTGGCTGCCAGCTGTGGAACTAATCATGAGCCCTCATTTTGCAACTGTTAGCAGCCCTTTCTTTCTAAAGGTGCTTTTATTGATTTTATTATATATAAATATTCTAGCACTGTAAAGGAAAAAGTTTTAATCTTTAAACAGATTATTGAATCTTACACAAGGGCCTTAGTTTTCCTTTTCTGTAAAATTAGTTATATTTATTACTATCTGTGGTTTAGTGATTTGAGCTTTTGGATATTTTTGGATTTTGTGTAAGGGAATTTTGTTCTGTAGTTCACTGAATTATCCATATTGGGACTTAAATTTTATTTCTGAAATGAACCTCCTTTATGAGTTACAAACTATATTCTCTTTTTTTACTATAATGAACAATCTTAAGACTATTACAATTGAAGACATCAAAAAGCAAAGTCATACATTTAAAAAAATGTATTTTTATTGATTTCAGGAAGGAAGAAGGAGAGAGAGAGAAAAAAATATCAATGATGAGAGAGAATCACTGATCGGTTGCCTCCTACACACCCCCAATTGGGGATCGAGCCCGCATGTGCCCTTGACTAGAATTGAACCAGGGACCCTTCAGTCCATAGGCCAATGCTCTATCCACTGAGCTAAACCTGGTAAGGCATACATTCTTAATGCTGGTAATATTGATTAAATTAAAATGTCATTTTTTTTTAGAAGACTTGGGATTCAGTGACAGGTAAATTTGGCCTGGGATAATTTCCTTTTTTAGAACTATTTTATAAATATCTCTCTTTGTTTCTTGTATTCTTTTTAAAAAATATATTTTATTGATTTTTTTACAGAGAGGAAGGGAGAGGGATAGAGAGTTAGAAATATTGGATGAGAGAGAAACATCAATCAGCTGCCTCTGCACACCTCATACTGGGGATGTGCCCACAACCAAGATACATGCCCTTCACCAGAATCAAACCTGGAACCCTTCAGTCCGCAGAGTGACGTTCTATCCACTGAGCCAAACCAGTTAGGGCTGTTTCTTTTATTCTTAAAGCTCTATTCAGTTAATTCATCATGGTCAGTGGTTATTTTCATCAGTCCTGTTTGTATGTGACCTTTTCTGAAGTGAATTAGAGATCATACTTTTAAAATTCCTCTCTCATTGACAGAAGGTTTACACTAGAATTCCAGGTACTATTATATGGAGTGCATCAGAAGTTCTGGGATTGCTCCATGGGCACGTGGTAGAAAGGAGAGCATTGAATTATTTAGAAGAGAAGTCTGTTATTTAAGCTAATTGAAAGGCCTGTTCTTTTAAAAAATATATATAGTTTTTATTGACTTTTAGAAAGAGAGGAAGGGAGAAGAGAGGGAGAGGGAAACATCGATGTGAGAGCGGAACATCACTGTCGGCCTCCGGCAGGGCCCCTCCTGGGGTCAAGCCTGTAACCTGGGCAGGTGCCCGCACTGGGAATTGGACCAGCACCTTTGGGCACACAAGAGGACACCAGCCAACTGAGCCACCTCAGCCAGGACAAAAGGCCTGTTCTTTATTCCTTTTTTATTTTAAACTAATACTTCAGCATGGAATGATGCTGATAGGTTGTGATTTTAAAAAAGTATTTTTACTTGGCAAAATAAATTTCACAATTTTATGTGGGTTCCTAATTTTTTTATTTTAAAATTGAACTGCTTTATGGAATATAAAAGTTAGCAAAAGGTTAGCAAAAGTTTCCTACTATGCCACAGAATAGCATATTAATGGCTCTAAAAAAGTCTTTCAGTAAAGCGAAATGCTTAATGTTATTATTATTTTAAAATTACTTTATTGATAACGGTATCACATATTTGTCCTCATTCCCCCATTCCCATCCCAAACTCCTCCCCATGAATAATATTATTTAATCCAGCCTTTCCCAGATTTATTTATTTATTTTCTGAACAGAGCACCGATTAATAAAAATTTTGTGGAATGTGGCTTGATAAATGCTCCACATTAAAATTGCTTAGAGGAGTTTACTAGAATCTTTAATTTGTTAGAAACTTAAATTTATTATGCTCCAGGCACTATTTCATGGATGAAGTGACCTGCCCAACATTACATAGCTGGTTGGTTACTCTGTGTTTCCAGTCCAGTTTTGTTTAATTTTAGATTTATTTCTTTTAACCACTTAGGAAGCGTTGCTCAGTCCTTATTTAGAGGCTAAGAATTTAAGATTAGGATATTCAGAGAAACATTTACTTCTGTAAGTGTGATTATATCAAAATATGCACTTTGTGTGTGATTTGATTGACTCTTAATTCCAGGATATTCCCTCTCCCCCACCCCTCCCCACTTATAAGCATAGTGCTTAGAATGTAGCTGTTCTAGGGCTCCTTTAAAAAAATATCTCTTTGCTCCTCTAGAACTTGCTTCAAGCTCACTGGGCTTCTGTCTCACTAAAAACCTGTCCAGTGATGTTGGGTTTTGCCTGCAATTTAAGACTTGTCTGAAGCACTGTGCTGTCACTGAAAAGTTTATTGCACAGTTTGCTACTTATTTGTCAGGTTGATATTTCTCAATAAACTTCGCAGAAATTTCTCCCCATTTCCCAAGCATTTCCTTGATTAGTGAAGTAGAACTATCCTTCCTTCCCTCCCTCTCCTCTGATGAGAACTCCTCAGCTGCCATCTGTTACTGTTCCCTCTGAAGATCTTGGGGTTCCTCTGTGGTCAGCTCAGCATGGGGTCCTCCACCAACTCCACGTCATCACCCTGGGTGGACTTGCTCTGAGACACAACCTCCTCCACAGCCCTCCGAGTCTCTCAGCGACAGACCGAGGCCACAGTTCCTTCCAGGCTGAGTGCATGGTCCTGAAAGACACTTCCCATAGGCTTTGTCTGTGAGTCTCAAGCAAGTGAGGATATTAAAATGTTCCTCACTTGGGTTAAATTTGATTCAGAGGTCACCTCAAAACACCTCTTAAACAGTTCCTTTCTGTAGAGTTTCTTTTTTTCTTTTCTTTTTTAATTTAGTAAATCTTTGTTGTTCAGATTATTACAATTGTTTCTCCTTTTCCCTCCATAGCTCCCCTCCACCTGGTTCTCACCACATCCTCTGCCCTTACCACCCCCCCCCCCACTGTCCTCATCCATAAGTGTACGATTTTTGTCCAGTCTCTTCCTGCACCCCCTAAATCCCTTTCCCCCTGAGAATTATCAGTCTACTCCCTCTCTATGCCCCTGATTCTATTAAATTCACCTGCTTATTCTGTTCCTCAGATTTTTAATTCACTTGATTTTTAGGTTCACTTGTTGAGAGAGATATATTTGTTGTTCATAATTTTTATCTTTACTTTTTTCTTCTTCTTCTTCTTAAAAAAACCTTTCAGTATTTCATATAATCCTGGTCTGGTGGTGATGAACTCCTTTAGCTTTTTCTTATCTGTGAAGCTCTTTATCTGACCTTACATTCTGATTGATAGCTTTGCTGGGTAGAGTAATCTTGGTTGTAGGTTCTTGCTATTCATCACTTTGACCATTTCTTGCCACTCCCTTCTGTCCTGCATAGTTTCTGTTGAGAAATCAGCTGATAATCCTATGGGTGCTCCTTTATAGGTAACTACCTGTTTTTCTCTTGCTGCTTTTAGTATTCTCTCTTTGTCTTTTGCTCTTGGCATTTTAATTATGATGTGTCTTGGTGTGGTCCTCTTTGGGTTCCTTTTCCTTGGGATTCTGCATGCTTCCTGGACTTGTAAGTCTATTTCTTTAACCAGGTGGGGGAAATTTTTAGTCATTATTTCTTCAAATAGGTTTTCAGTATCTTTTTCCCCCATCATTTTTTAAATTAAGATATTATATGTGTACATACCTTACCAATCCCCACCTCCCCTACTCCCATACATGCCCTCCCTCCCCAGAGTCTTGCGTCCATTGGTTATGCTTATATGCATGCATACAAGTCCTTTGGTTGATCTCGGTTTTCAGTATCTTGCTCTCTTTTTCTGGCACCCCCATAACTTGGATGTTGGTACACTTGAACTTGTCCCAGAGGCTTCTTACACTATCTTAAACTTTTTGGATTATTTTTTCTTTTTGCTTTTCTGGTTGACTGTTTTTTGCTTCTTTGTATTTCAAGTTTTTGACTTCATTCTTGTGTTCCTCTAGTCTGCTGTTGGGTGTCTGTATAATATTTTTTTAGTTCGGTCAGTGTATGTTTATATTCTAGTTGGTCTTTTTTCATATACTCGAGGGTCTCGCTAAATTTATCGGCCTTTTCTGGGAAATTCTTTTTAAAAAAAATATTTTATTGATATTTTACAGAGAGGAAAGGAGAGAGAGAGCTAGAAACGTCGATGTGAGAAACATCGATCAGCTGCCTCCTGCACACCCCCTCCTGCACATGCCCGCAACCAAGGTACATGCCCTTGACTGGAATTGGACCTGGGACCCTTCAGTCCAAAGGCCGACGCTCTATCCACTGAGCCACACTGGTTAGGGCCATCACAGTTGAACTCTTTCTTGTTGGGGAACAGATCCCTCGGCCTCTTCGTGTTCTTGAAGTTCTGTCACAAAATTATCAGCAGCTACTTTGTTAGAATTGGCAGCCTCCCCATGCCTCATTACACTACAAATGCCACTTCTTTTCTTAAATTTATGGAATCATGCACTAATAGCCTTAACCTAATCACTTCAGCTCTCATTCTAGGGTGTCTTTCAGGAGGTCAGATGCAGCATCTTCTCTTTTCTATATTAGCATTGCCTCCAAAATGTAATCACTGGCTAACTGCTTTTCATTGATCCAAATCAACAATTTTCTACCTCTTTAATCGCTTATGATCATTGATTCGTGAACACTTTCACCTCCTTAGCAACATCAGCACTCAGGATGTTGCTAATCATAGATTTTGCCATGCCATCCTTGGTGGTCAGATCATATACATGAACCACTCTACATATCATACTTACAATTATTTCTTTTCTAAGCTCTATCATTGTTCTCACAACTTTCATTTTGTTGCTATCACTGACCTTAGAACCCCATGGTGACTTACTGTAACTATTTAATAATAAGTAGGAACAAAAGCAAAAAAACAAACAAAAAACCCTACAAAAATATTCACAGCACAATTTACTGAGATGTTAGCAACATGAGGTTTAGCAGTAAGCTGACTCATACTTGCGCATTCTCTCTTGTTTGTCGCCTGAAAAACTTGTGACTGACTGATTATACAGGCATGAAAGGGTTGTCGAGTGAGAACCAAAGTTTTGTTCAACAACCGAGACATTTTTTTCTGTGAACAACTTGGTCAAGAACCAAATTGTTTGAGATGGTAGATGTTCAAAAGATGGAGGTTTGACAGTATTTGCTGAATGAATGAGTGTTGCCAGTGTATGTAAGAAGATTCTATCAGCCTAAACTGAAGGTAAAAAGATGAATTGTAGAGTGTTAACTTTTACAGCCGAAAGTTTTTCTTAAAGGTTTTATTAAGCCAAAATGCTAGTCAAAGGAGAATCCTGGCCCGGGGTCCAAAGTGTAGACCAGCAGCACATGGTGGGTAGAAAGCACTGCCATGCCTGCCAGGAATAAGCAGCAGAGGCCCCTGGGTTCCGTGGTGCCTACCTGTTCTCTCTTGGATCATCTCAGAAATAGCCCCCTGGGAGTTAATAGGGAGTTCCACAGGTATGAACAGTTTTTTGTTAGCTGGTTACTGGCTATTAACAGGAGGATGACTGTTCTGTTCCTCTGTCTCACTGTCCAGCTGCTTTAATTTAATTTAGAACATTTCAGAATTATTGTCAAGAGCTAAAGGCAAACATTTTTTGCATCATTTGCTACTTTACATCTATGTCACTGGATTGTTTCCCTTGTTGTCTTTACTGTGAGCAAACAGAACACTGACTTGATCTTTTCTGGCTGAATTGTGTTGTATGAGACTAACTTTTTCTCTGATAATTCTTGTAGTTTAGTCCTTTTTTTTCCTTCTTCGAAAAATTTGGCTTCTTGTCCATCTGATCAAGCTTATATCAAGTAACTCTTTGTCCCATGACCTCATTTTCTGCCTTGCTACACAATGAGCTAAAGAAGGTTGGTTGATTATATATACCCCTATTTAGACTCCCTGCTAATGTCAATGTTCAGTCATGGCTTGGAATGAAGGAACGAAATGATGAAGGTTGTGAATGTTACTATTCTTAGGGAGTGAGACCATAAATACCAAAGGAGCTATGGCCTGGAAATGAATCATAGCTCTTCAAAGGCTATTTAAATTATATAGGTGTCTTTGAATATTAAAACCAGGTGGCCTTAGGTTTTATTTATTTGTAAACTGGTTTTCTCCCTGATTAACAGCCTGGGGGGGACAATTGCTCAAGATTTTTTGAGTTTAGATAACTAATTTCAAAATGCTTAAACAGGAAACTTGCTCTTTTATTTTATTTTAAAATATATTTTTATTGATTTCAGAGAGGAAAGGAGAGGGAGAGAGAGATAGAAATATCAATGATCAGAGAGAATCATTGGTCAGATGCCTCAAGCCCACAACCTGGGCATGTGCCCGGACTGGGAATTGAACTATGATCTTCTGGTTCATAGGTCTATACTCAACTACTGAACCATGCTGCTTGAACTGTCCTTTTATTTTTTTCTTCTATTAAAAAATGTTTTTATTTATTTCAGAGAGAAAGGGAGAGAGAGAGAAACATCAGTGATGAGAGAGAATCATTGATTGGTTGCCTCTTGCACATCCCTTTCTGGGGATTGAGCCCACAACCCAGGCATGTGCCCTGATCAGGAATCAAATCGTTAGCCTCTTGGTTCAGAGGTTGCTGCTCAGCCATGGAGCTACACAAGTCGGGTGCTTTTTATTCTTTATTATATTCTAAATTTTGATTTCCAGTTTTACCTTTGGATTAATGCATATATATATTATTCCCATCTTTTACCCCTTCCCTTTGGTAACATCAACTTGTTCTGTACATGGGGTCTGTTCTTTTTATTCGTTTGTTTTCATATGTTTTTAGTGAGATCTTATGATACTTGTCTTTGTCTGAGTTATTTCACTTAGCACAATACCCTTTGGGTCCACCCATGTTATTTTGAATGGCAAGATTTCATTTTTAATTGCTGAATAAAATTCCAGCGGGGAGAGAGAATATTGTTGGAGCTAAAAAAATACATTATTATTATTATTATTATTATTATTATTTTGCCTCCACCTTCTAAGTTCTTCTAGTCTGGGCTAATAATCAAATTCATATAGATTAACAGGAAACAATCAAGTTTTAATACATATGCATGGGGAATTCACACAGGCATGAAACTTCGAAAGACAAGAGAGGCAACATTGGCTTGATAAGACATTTTGGACAAAGGAGGAAAGGGCAGTGGTCTTAGATTTCAGAAGCGAGAGTGGACCATTTATTTATAGGTAGTTGAGGAAGAATGAAACATACATGTCAAAAAAATTCTTGCTAGGCAACTCAAACACTGGGACACAGGGTGCCTAGCCAGCAGGCCCCTGTCTGAATCCTGCTAATTACCATACTTAATTCAAATTAGTCCAAGGTGATATCCTAGTATTTCCTTCCTGAAGCAGGTTTCTGTCTCCGAATCTTTGGGGAGAGGGTCAAAGGTTCTTTTTGAGTCTTGTTTCTTTTTTATTTTATTTTATATTTTAAAAAATATATTTTATTGATTTTTCACAGAGAGGAAGAGAGAGGGATAGAGAGTTAGAAACATCGATGAGAGAGAATCATCGATTAGCTGCCTTCTGCACACCCCCCACCGGGGATGTGCCCGAAACCAATGTACATGCCCTTGACCGGAATCGAACCCGGGACCTTTCAGTCCACAGACCGACGCTCTACTGCTGAGCCAAACCGGTTTCGGCGAGTCTTGTTTCTTGATAACCACTTATGAGGCTATTCTGCAAACTTTTTATGGAATTTGTCATTTGCCAGTGTATAATAGAAAAAAAGTCTCCTGGGAATGAGCATGCACATACATCTCAAACAGATCAGCTTGTGTACTGCATGTTATACTTAGCTTTTAATTAAACTGTTTTTTTATTTTATAGGAATATATTTGTCCCAGATGTGAATCAGGCTTTATTGAAGAAGTGACAGATGATTCCAGGTATTGTACAAGCTCATTAATAAATCAGGCATTCTGTTGTCAAAATTACTTTCTCTCAGCATTGTCTGAATGAATAGAAAGAAATTTGTTTTGTAACTTACACTGTCTGCTGAGAGGAAAGGTGGGTGGATTTGGAGGAAGGGGGGAAGTGACTAGAGGGAAAGGAGAAGAAAAATGGGAAGATTTGGAAACTGATGTGATTGTGAGTGTGATGAAATGTTTTATTTCTGATTGTGTGTGACTTGCCTTGGAAACTTATCACCATACAGTAAATCTGGTAAATTTTCATTTATTTTCCGAGACTTTAGAGTTCTCTTAGATTATTGGTCACTTTTTAGTGACCACTGTTGTTTGAAGGTAAACTGCTGTTACCTCCTTGGTGGGTGTGGGAGTAACACCTGACAAAGATATAAAATAAATAGGCTGTTTTCTAGCAAGGAAACTGAGTTGTTATTCTGCCTTGAGGAAGCCTTGGGTCCTTATTCTTACTGGAATTATTGCCACCAACTGTATGCCATCTTCCTACTGTAATATTAATAGTTTGTAATGCTTGAAACTGGCTCCCCTTGTAATGCTTGAAATTTTTTAAATATATTTTTATTTATTTCAGAGAGGAAGGGAGAGGGAGAGAAACATCAATGATTGAGTGAGAATCATTGATTGGCTGCCTCTTGCACGCCCCCAACTGGGGATCAAGCCTGCAAACCAGGCAGGCCTGTGCGCTTGGCTAGAATCAAATTCGGGACCCTTCAGGCCACAGGCCGACACTGTCCACCGAGTCAAACCAGCCGGGGCTTGACATATTTTTGAAAGTGACTGTATTATATTTATAGTATGAATAAAACTATAAAAAGTTAATAAGTAGAATAGCATTGATATGATGGCCTTTTTGGCTAAACATAGTGACACATTAATTTTTTTTATGACTGTGTAGTTAAGTTAGTGGAAATACTGATGATAAAAATCTGATAAAAAGCTTTTAATCTTGAGTTGGGGATTTTAATGGCAGTAAATAATTTCTTTACTGTTGCTCTTGGCAGAATCTAAGCTTGAAGGTCCCTTCCACAACCAGGAAAACCTACATATTTTACAGTATGTACTACTAGTTTAACTTTATCAGTGATTGGTGATTTTATACATGAATGAGTTGGAGCTTCTGGGGCAGTAAATGGCATGGGATCTAGTTTGTTATTAGCACTTAAGTGTTAATCTAATAATCTTGGTTTTAAATAACACAATACCAATTCTAACAGTATAAAACTAGCATGATAGCAAAATTAGCATGATAGCAAAATTATGTGTGGATGGCATGCTAATTTGGGTAGTTTTATTTGTGCCATTATAATTGCATCAAATACTTATTTCCAGCATTCAGGCTCTGCATGTGTTAAATAAAGAGCTTATTTGCTTTTGGTTGGCAATTATGGGTTTACCTTTTTAAGTTTTTAAATAGTAACCTGTTTTTTCCAACGTAAGAAATATTCAAACCTGTAGAGAATTGTTTGTGAGTTTATTTGAGCCACTGTCAACAATTGCCAGGAAGCAAAATCTCAAGGATTGAGAAAATGCTCCAGAGAATGGCAGTTTTTCATCTTATTTTATTTACAATCAACAGAGAAGGTATAATAAGTAGGCTACATGAAATCCATTGGTGATAGATTAGGGAGGCCAGAGAAAGAAAAATGGGAAACCTCTGGGATTAGATAAAAAGCAAAATGATAGACATGCACATCTTTTACATAGGTGATTACAGGAGGGTTAACAGTCAACAATTAACACAATAAGAATAACAATGAGGATTTGTGGTCACTGGTTGTGCCCCGAGGGGTATGTAGAAAGGAAGTTCTCCTGCCCTACCAAAGGATGCAAAAAGACTCGACAGGCTCAACTAAGTAACAACTGGCTTTCATCTGGGAAGATTTTAACCTAGGACTTGACTACCTGCCATAAACTGCTTTTAGTTAAAAAGTTTTCATTTCAGACCGTCTTATGTGGTTACTCTAGGTCTCTGTGTTTGTAAGGCCTCCCCGGAGCTTGTCAGGTTTAGTATGTGACCCCTTTTCTTCCACCGTCTGGGGGGGCACCCTGTACATTTTCTTAAGCTTTATAACATTTGTCGGAACAGTGTTGTTGTTTTTATGACTAGCCCTATAATCTTAAGTACTGAGTAAGGAATTTTAAGGGGAAAGGGGATGCTGAGGGACTTTAAGGGGGGGTAGAACCCCAGAAGATCATTGATGCTTTAATTACCAAGGCTATGGGAATCCCTGGAACCGTGCAGTGTGGAAAGGCAAGAGAGAGCCTTGGAATCCTGTCGGGTTTGAGCAATAAAATGGACGTACAGCCACTCAACTCTTTTTAAAGTATGTGGCAGTTCGTTTACTTATTTGGCATCGACTGTAGGGTACTCTTGGGCCTGTTTTACATCATTTTTTACAAAAGCCTTTTAAACTTCTGAACCAATACAGGTGTTAAATGGTTTCTAATGAGAAAATTATAAGGCCTGGGAATGATTGCATGGACCTTGGTATTTGCTTTGCTTTTTCACTTTTGGTTTCTGATGAGTCAAGATGTGTGTTTCTTCGATAAGCTCAGCACAATGCCCGGATTGGTGGTGTAATTCTGAAAATGAAAGCCATTTATTGTAGTTCGTGGACTTGCTATCGCTGGGGTGAGTGTGGGGTGCAGTTGTGCCACTTACGTGTGTCTCTTGAAGTAAAAGTTGTCTCCAGTTCTTTTAGTTCTTTTTCCACAGCCCTTCCCCAAAGGTTAGCCAGTTTTCTCTCTCTGCAAATTTCATGAGGACGTTATTTCTCCCTGTCTTTGGGAATAGGCCGTTATTTTATTGTTTACACATGTAATACTAATTTAACAACTCTTATTTTCAAGTTACCAGTATAGAATATGGCATTGAAGTTTTTTCAAAAGTGGTGAATGCTCTGTATAATGTCTGACACATAAACACTCTATATATACTTATATGAATAAAATCTAGTCTTATTTTTTTTTCGCGGGGGGGGATATGGAGTTTTTACACCAAGGAAATTGATAAACACTACAAATCAGGGCCTCCTTCCCCTCTCCTTCCTCCAAACAGCCAATTTTTAAGCATTTACTAGCATTCCATAATAGACATTTTTCAAGTATTTTTTTCTCTTTATATAAAGAAACAGACTGTTAAAAACTTTTTACGTACATTCCTTGGGTTCTGGCTAGAAAAGAATTCAGAGCCAAGACCAAACTTTAAGAGAACATTTACTTGTTAAATCAGAGGTAGGAGTAATTCCTAGAAGAAGTGGCTTAGGAACAAGTTATAGCGGTAACGGAAGGGCGGTTGGAGTTTGGGAGTGAGGAAGCTAAAGGGTGGGGGGTAGGAGAAGGGAAGGGGAAGGGGAAGGGAAGGAAAGGCTGGTGGGTGCAGGCGTGCTCTCAGGAGGAAGAGCCCTCTGGTCCTCCAGTGTAAGGGTTCTCAGGGGGAGATTTTAGGGGAGGTCCCAGGGGAAGATCTTACTGGACACTCAGTAGCTTTGCAGGTGTGTTCCTCCTGGGGGATCATTACCCAATGCAGCTGGTCCTGAGGTCAGCCGGGGCATTATTTCTCTGGTTTTGCTGACTTTTGGGCCTGGAGCTGAAATACAACTGAGGCCTAAAGGCTACCTCTAAGGAGGAAAGGTCTGGGGTCCAAACTGCTTGACCAGCGATGTGCTGGGGGGTGGGGGTGGGGTCACCCTACACTTGTCCCTTGCTAAGCTCCTGGGGGTTGCACCCTAGTGACCTTACTCTGCACTTGGCCCATTGTCCTGCTCTGCTCTTGCCCGTCTGCCCGCCTCACTGTTATCCAGTTAACCTGCTCCCTTGTTAATCAACCCTTCTATTTTTTTTTTTAAACCTCACCCAAGGATCTTTTTCCATTGCTTTTAGATAGATTGGAAGGGAGGTGAGTGTGTTGGGGGAGAACATTGTTGTGAGAAAGACTTGTGGATGGGTTGCTTCCCGCAGGCGCCCCTACCAGGGCTGGGACCGAGCCTGCAGCCGAGGTGTGTGTCCTTAACCGGAACCCAGCCCACAGCCTTTTGGTGCCTGGGCCAATGCTCTAACCACTGAGCAATTGGCCAGGACTTAGCCTTCTATTTTAACTAAATCCCAGTTCCTTTTAACTTTCCTCTTTAAGTTTAACTGCCTCTCCTCCTCAATTCCCCCCACACCTTTCACGCCTTCTGAAAGGGAGAATCATCATTTTTAATGGTAAGGGGTGAACCTTTTCAAAGGTAACTTGGTAGGCAGTCAGACAGGAATGCCGGGTTTGCTTCGCCCGGTAAGCACCGGGTCCTGTTAGCTGCTACTTCCCCTCTCCCAGGCTTTGGAGTGTCCAGGGAAAGCAGCACACTAGGCCCTTTTGTTTACACACCCGGAGATTAAGTTTCCTTAAATTCCAAAGGACGTTCGTTCGGAAGATTAACTTTCCGACAGGAAACTTCGTTTGCCGAGCAGGCCGAGAAAAGGAAAAAATCTTGTCACCCTCAAGCATTTCCATCGGGATGAAATTTTAAATCGTGTCTCACACCCATTTCTTCATTCAAAATAAAGCACTTGAATGGAGTGCAAGCCAGTTTTTACTGTTAAAATGTTGCCCTAAGGTTGTCAAAACTACACTTTGTAATTACCTATCAAAGGAAATGCAACATTTCACCCCAGTCTTCTTCAGCTTGTGTTACCACTTTAAAAAAAATATATCTATTGATGTCAGAGAGGAAGAGAGGGAAAGAGATGGAAACATCAGTGATGAGAATCATTGATTGGCTGCCTCCTGCACGTCCCCTTTTGGGGATCAAATTCACAACCTAGGCTTGTGCCCTTGACCAGAATCAAATCTGGGACTCTTCAGTCCCAGCTGGGGCTGTGTTATCACTTTAAACTGTTAATAAACCACATTAATTTTAAACTGATTATTCTATTTGGACACTCTACACTGAATTAAATAGAAATTAATTTATTTATGTACAAGCTGAAGTTAAGTAGGTCATTTTATTTTTTGTAATTTCTGTCATTTTGGAGACATACCTCAGGTCCCTCATTTCTTAAAAAAATAGTGTTTTGGCAATGAAAGGATAAAAAGAAGTCCGGACTTTATCATTTGATTGTGGGCTGTGAGCTTGACTGTAACTTGTTTTGTTTATTTTAAGGAAAGTAAAGGGCTAAAATATTATTTACCTAACTCAGGCCACACTGTTAACCAATGTAATGAATTCAGAGTTTTTAAACCCTTTATTTTCTTTTTTTTAAAAAATATTATATTGATATTTTACAGAGAGGAAGGGAGAGAGATAGAGAGCCAGAAACGTCAATGAGAGAGAAATATCGACCAGCTGCCTTCTGCACACCCCCCACCGGGGATGTGCCCGCAACCAATGTACATGCCCCTGACTGGAATCGAACCCGGGACCCCTCAGTCCGCAGACTGACACTCCACCACTGAGCCAAACCGGTTTCGGCTAAACACTTTATTTTCTTAACAAGTTTTCCATAACCTGGAATTAACGAGCTAAGTGCTGCTTGTTATCAGCCCCCCCTGTCACTTTAGGCACTGCTCATGTCTATTTGAGAAAAGCATTTGTTTACAAACCAGAGTTTTCCAGCCTCGCTAGTTTCTCTCATGAACACAAAATGTTCTACACGTGGAAACATGCCATGTTTGTTTCCATTTTGACTCCAAGCTCATATTTCAGGAGGGAGGAGCAGTTCCTTCTGGGTAGTAACTTCTCAGAACAGCCTCCTCTCCGCCTTAACTGTACCCACAGTGCTGAATCCTCCATCTAGAGGGATCCCCCTTCCCCTGCCAAGCAAGACCAATTCTGCAGCACCCTCCCCAACTTCCTGGATGTCACTGACAGGTCTTCTTCTTGCTCCACCCAGGGGCACCCACCCCCACCCCCACCCATCACCAGCCTCATTCTCTGTCAAGGACTTTCTGTGGTGCCAAGCACGGTTCCATGTGTTCTACACGTGCTGAGTAACTTCACCAACTGCCCTGTTATAAGTGCCATTATGGTTTCCACTCGATACACAAGGACACCTAGGCACTGAGAGGTTGGTGCTTGAGGTTGCTCAGCTGGCAGACGACAGAGCAGGACCCTCCAGGGACTGCGCCCTCAGGTGCCCTGCCATCTTCCTGCTTCACTGAGCTAGTGAGCTACATAGTTGCTGCTCTGATGTTGACACAGGTGATACTAATTTAACGCCTTTTAGTTTCAGGTTATCAATATGGAATATGGCATTGCAGGGTTTTCCAAAAGTGATGAGTGCTCTGTATAATGTCTGACACATAATAAACATACTACATACATTTGTATTCCTAAAATACAGTCTTTGCCCTCTGAATTTATATTTATGAAAGGAGGGACACGTAGAAATGGGTGAGACAAATTCTAGTTATTTACAATACAAAGTAGAATTTGACTCAAAGTCGGAGTGTAGAGGTGTGGGGGGCAGTCTCATTTGGTTGGTGAGTTTAGAAGAGACCTAATGGAGGAGATTGCAGTGGAGACGGGCCCTGAAGGATGGGTAATCAAAGAATAGGGTAATCTATCAGGAGAAGAAAAAAATACTTATTGAGCCCTTTTATAATGTGCTAAATTTTAGTAACAGACTTCTTACATTACTACATCTTAAAAATATATTTTTTATTGACTTCAGAGAGGAAGAGAGAGAGAAACATCAGTGATGAGAGAGAATCATTGATTGGCTGCCTCTTGCAAGCCCCCTGCTAGGGGTTGAACCTGCAACTCTGGCATATGCCCTTGACTGGAATTAAACCTGGGACCTTTCAGCCCACAGGCTGATGCTCTATCCACTGAGCCAAACCAGCTAGGTCCTTTTACATTTAATCATTGCCAAGAAATGTTAATTGTTGTCTCAGACTTTTTAATTTGGTGGTTGAATGGCTTTTAAAAAACATATATATTTTATTGATCTTTTACAGAGTGGAAGGGAGAGAGATAGAGAGCTAGAATCGTCGATGAGAGAAACATCAACCAGCTGCCTCTTGCACACCCCCTACCGAGGATGTGCCCGCAACCAATGTACATGCCCTTGACTGGAATCGAACCTGGGACCTTTCAGTCCACAGACCAACACACTACCACTGAGCCAAACCGGTTTCGGCGATTGAATGGCTTTTTAATGAAATACTATTATGAGAATCTTGTCTTTTTGCCCTCTTTGAGGATAAATGTTTTTTCTTTTTCTTTTGCTAAGTCAAATTTCAGTTGCCTTGTTGGCTCTCTGTAGGTCCTTCTCTGTGGTAGCTCTTGATTTTGTTGTTATAATTTAAATTATTTATTGATTGCTTTTTAGAGAGAGGGATGGGGAAGGTTGGGAGGGAGGGAGGGAGAGAGAGAGACCCATATGTTGCTCTACCACTCATTGGTTGATTCTTGTATATGCCCTGACCAGGAATCTAACCCACAATCCTGGCGCATTGGAGCCACACTTTAACTAGCTGAGCTACTGGCCAGGGCTGTAGTTATAGTGCCCTGACTGGAAATGGAACCCATGACCTCCTGGTTCACAGGTCAGTGCTCAATCACTGGGCCACACCAGCTGGGCTGCAGTTACAATTTTTTTTATAGATTAATCCACATGCCGGTTGGTCAGAGTTTCTTTGTAGGTGTCAGGTTGAGATGAGCTATTTTTCCTTATTGGGCTGTGTTCTCATTGCACCATTCTCGGTTAAGCTTCTGAGAGGGAAGCTTGTGTCTGGATATAGAATCACTCACTCCCTTTTCTCTTTAGTTTTTTAGGTGGTGGTGGCAACCGGATGGACAATAGCACATCCACACATTTCACAGAGGTGAGTTTTCCTTTGGTGTAGGGCTGCTTCAGGGAGGGGGTGGATGTTAAAAGCATGACATATTTTCACTTCTCCAAGCAGGAAAACATCAGAACAGGTTGGGAAAATGTGGACAAGGTTAGCCCTTAGAGTAGTTTGTGTTGTTAGCAGCTGGGGCTGTGGCATATTCCTTTTGGTAAAGCGTTGTTAGAGTAAGAGCCTCTGTTTTAAACCTGACAGTATTTTGAATTCTGTTTTATTGAGTGTAATGGTGTGAAAATAAAAAGCTTGTGGTTTTGAAATAACAGTGTTGCAGATTCTGCTTTAGTGGCATGATGGCCAAGTAAAGAGTAGGCCTGAATGAACTGTTAACAGAAGTCATACTAAGGCACGGTCTTCAAACTTACACAGGGGAACTGGTTTCTAGAAATTACCTCTAATGAGCATCGCAGTTTGACATAATTGGAATTAGGGGCCAGATTAAGGGTAAAATATTTACTTTTTTTCCAGATCTCCAGATGGGACCTATAATTAATCTCCAGTTCTTTATATAATGCAGCATCCATATTTTGAGGGGTGGGCAGGAAATCTTAGCTGTCACTTGAAAATGAGGCATTAGTATGCATCCTTGTATACATTTTATGATAAATTTCGAGTAATTTTCTGTTTTTCAACTTTATGGACTTAAAATCTCATTTAGTTTCTTTTTGACCATTTTAACCATTTTAATTTTATTTTTGTGATTAATATTTTGATCCTCACCTGAGGGAGGATATGTTTATTGATTTTAGAGAGAGAGGAAGGGAGGGGGAGAGAAGGATTGGTTATCTCCTTATAAGTGCCTTGACTGGGAATCGACTCCAACAGACTGAAGCATACTGGCCAGAGCTTAACCATTTGTAAGTGCACATACAGTTCAGTGGCATCACATACTCTGTTTTCAAACTGTCGGAGTCCGTAGCCCACCAGCTCAGCCTACAAAAAACACTGGTTTGCTTTTGATCCTGTTGCCACAGTACTTGACTCTAGAAAACTAACAGATGCTAAAAAATAAAAAAGTTAAACCCCATAATCAGAATTTCTTTGTGTTTCAGGATTACATTAGCCTTTTCCAGAGATAGCTCAAGTACCTTGTCTAGCAAATTTTTTAGTATTTATATGTGTGTACTTCTTGGTACATGGGTACAAGATGTCTTTGAACTCACATTTTAAGTTTTTCACTTTAATGGATTGAAAAACATTGTTTAAAATTTATTCTGTTTGCCAGGCCTGGAAGTCTCTCTGATTTTAGTATTTTCCTCCTGTGTGTGCTATTTCCTTGATAACACAGGCTGTTGCTTATTAATTATACATATGCAGAAAAAAACTTTATCTGATTTTTTTATGTGTTAGTTCTCTTTTAAGAAATGGAAATACATTGGTTTGTCAGTTTTGTAGATATGACTCACCAGGAAGAGATGTATTAAGATGAAAAATAAATATATGTAGTCAGTTTCCTAACTTTAGTAATGCTAAATCTGACACTGATGGCATGAGCTATTCTTTAGGTGTGAAAATAATTTTGTCGAGTCATAACTTGTTCTTTAGAGTATGTAGTAATGCCTAGTTTTCTCTCTGTAGAATTTCCTTCTCATCATGCGTGGATATTTTAGTTTTCTCCTTCTTAAATGGTATTTTACATTTTAAAAAATCTGTATAATATTATAGAAGTTACCAGGGTGAGGTGTGTGTGTGTGTGTGTGTGTGTGTGTGTGTGTGTGTATGTTAATCCTAACCTGAAGTAATTCCCCCCCCCATTGATTTTAATATATATATATATATATAATTTTATTGATTTCAGAAAGAAAGGAAGAGAGAGAGAGAGAGAAACATCAGTGATGAGAGAGAATCATTGATTGGCTTGCCTGTTCCCTACTAGGTGACTGGGAATCAAACTATGATCTCCTGGTTCATAGGTCAACGCTCAATCACGGAGCCAAACCAGTAGAGGCCCCTATTGATTTTTAGAGAGTGGAAGGGTGTGAGGAAGAGAGAGAGGAAGAGAGAAAAACATTGACGTGAAAGAGACACATCAACTGGTTGCCTCCTGTATGAGTCCTGACCAGGGCTGGGGTTCCAACCTGCAACGCAGGCATGTGCCCTTGACCAGGAATTGAACCTGAGACCCTTCGGAACTCAGGCTGAGCTAAGTTGGCCAGCACATTGTCAAGGGTTTTAAAAATCAGCTAAGTAGTCTATATTGAGTGCTTTAACAGCGTTCTGCTAAAAATAGGGTCAAGAAGGAAATATCATAGTTACTTTGCCTACAAAGAATTTATAATTTAGTTGGAGAAGAATAAACACGTATGACAAATAAGTAAACAAAGAATATAATAAAATTGTTGTGGTGTCTGGCCAGGTTACTCAGTTGTTTAGAATATTGTTCCAATGTGCCAAGGTTGCGGGTTTGATCCCTGGGCAGAGCACATACAAAAATCAACCAATGAATGCATAGTGAGTGGAATAACAAATCAATTTCTCTCTCTCTCTCTCTCTCTCTCACTCTCTCTCTCTCTCTCTCTCTTAATCAAATGAAAATGAAAATTACTGTGAGGTCTATGTGACACACACAGAGGGAGAGATTATATTAGGTAAGCTGCAGTCTTTGTAAAGTCTTGGGGAGGAGAGGTCAAATGACCTAGTGATACGCTTGGAATCAAATTGCCTGAGTTCAGATCTTGGGCCTACCACGTATTTACTGGATATGCGACCTGGACAGAATCGCTTCGCATCTCTCTGTACCTGTTTTCTCATCTATAAATTGGGGAAAATAATACCTCATGGGATTGATGTGAGGTTAAGTGAGTTAATACATGTCAGGTGTGTAGGCCAATGTGCCTGCCATATAGAGAGTACTTTATAAATTTTTGCCATTATTAAGACTTCATGCAGAAGGTAAAACAAGGCTTTCTCAAGTACCAGTACTTGAAGGTAGGTGGAATTTAGATAAGCAAAGAGATGAGAAAAAGATAATATTTATAGCTGTAATGTTTTATACTCATGTCTCTGAAGAAAAAAAAAATAAAGTTATTTATAGAAACCAAAGTTATTCTTTTCCATTAATTTTAGTTGGTAATTTCAGCTGAGACTTGGGTTCATTTTTGCTTTTTTCTTTAGTCAAAGCTGCTTGTGCAATAAAAAGGCTGTTTTCTATAATTAGCATTTACTAATAGCTGAATTATTAAAATATTAGATATATTAGAAAAGGCTTAGTCCAAGCAAAATTGCAAAAGAATCAGCATTTTTTTCAAAAAGTGAATCTGAGGTAGGGAGAGAGTGGAGTGAAGGTGGGAGGAGGCTGGTTGCCAGTTAATCTGTGAGAGTTAGTGGAGAGTGAATTATAAAAACGTTGCTAGCAGTTTGTAGAGAGATGACATTGCTCTCCTGAGGTCTCTGATAACCTGGGAGTTGAGCCCATGGCTACCTAAGGGCTTCATTGATTATTTGAAAGCTTCTGACCATGACCTGGTGCCAGTGAGACATCTGATCGGAGAGTCTCAGCTTACCGGAATGGATCACTTCCTTGCAGGACGGCTGTGGCTGCTGTTTCAGATTAGCGGAATAGAAGATAGATAGATGGCTTCCTAGAAAAAGAACACCCAGTATGCACAAAGGGGAAGGGAGCGCTGAGCAGTCTGGTTTATATTTATTTAAATAAAATTTGTTTTACATATGTAGCAGTATGATGATAATTCTAAAAAGCATTAAACAATATCTGGCCCTAGCTGGTTTGGCTCAGTGGGTAAAGTGTTGGACTGCGGACTGAAGGGTCCCAGGTTCGATTCCGGTCAAGGGCACATGCCTGGGTTGCAGGTTTGATCCCCCAGTGGGGGGTGTGCAGGAGCAGCCAGTCAGTGATTCTCTCTCATCATTGATGTCTCTCTCTCTCTCTTCCTCTCCCTTCCTCTCTGAATTCAGTATAAATATATATATATATATATATTTGGAGCTCCCTTTCTTCATACATTTTCTTCAGGTTTTGTCCTGAGGCATAAATACTGAAAGATGTTATAACAATATTAAGGAGATTTTTTAAAATGAAAAATCTCCCATATTCTCATTACCTCATTTTAGTTTTATGGTTTTTATATAATATTTTTGATTTCTCACATGCATTCTTCTTGTTTTCAGATGCAGGCATAGAAGTATACCATGTTGCATTTCTGCTTTAAAAATTTTACTTAGGATTGTATCAGATCTTTTTTCTTATCTCCATAGTTTACAAGAATTACATTTCATATTCTTTTATGTTTGTACTATATTTACTAAACTGTTATCCTGTTTTAAACATGTCTAGTTATAAGTGATGGTTGATACTTCATCATTCCACCTCTGAGTCTAGAACATATTGAAAAATAAAACATAGAAGTTAGACAGATGGCGATACAAATTTAGTTTTTATTCTACCTGATTGAAGAACACATTGATTTGTGGCCAAGTAGACATTCTAAGTCCATACAGGATGACCCACCTGAGAATTAGAGGCTGCAGAACCAGCACACAGACTTACAACTGCTTCTTTTGCATCTGTGCAGCTTCCTAGTACATGAACTCTGTTCATTGGAGAATGGGAATTAGCAGAGATGAGGCTCTTGCCACTCACCGATCAGAAGCATCACTGCTTTGGTAGGGAGAAGTGATGAGGTCAGAGGTGGAAATGAGAGATCTTCACTTTTGGGTATTGCAATTTAAGCCTATAGTTAGCAGGGGTGTGGGAGTAGTGTCTGTGGCAGTAGGGGTTGGAGGTGAGCCAGTCATCTGTGAGGGCCGTTTTGCTTCTGCCCTCTCGTGTGTGTGTGTGCTCCTGGGGCCTGTGGAGAAGGTTCTCAATAATCAAGAACAATATTAAGTTGAATTAAATAGAATACTACCAATTTTGACTTACTGAAGTGACAATTTTAAATTATTAGGTATATAATAAAAAGTTCAGGATTTTAAACTATCCTTTCTGTTTGCTGTTCTTCTTATTATCAGACATAAGGAGCACTCATTGGAAAGAAAGAACCAAAACTGTCAGTTCACAGTTACATGATCTTTTATGTTGAAAACTTGATGAATTCCATTAAAAAACTGTTAGAAATAGTAAGTGTAAGCAAGGTTGTAGAATATAAGAAACATATAGAAAATCAATTGTATTTTTACATATTAGCAGCAATTAGAAATTAAAAAATTTAAAAATACCATTTACAATAGCATAAAAATATGAAATACTTTTGCTTTCAGAAAAAATGTATAAGACCTGAGCTTGAGAACTACAAAATAGTACTTAAAGAAATTAAAGGTCACCTAGATAAAAGGAGAAATACATCCTGTTTGTGGAACAGAAGACAATATTGTTAGGATGTCATTTGTGAATTCAGTATAATTCCAGTCAAGATTCCAGTCAGTGCTTTGGTAAAAATTGAAAAATTAGATTTATAAAATTCATATGGAAATGTAAAGTATATAGAATAGTTAACACACCTTTGATAAAGAAGAAAACATTAAAGGACTAATACTATTTGATTTCAAGGTTTATTATGAAGTTACTTAGGGCCCAGTGCACAAATTCATGCACTGAATTCATCATTAAAAGGAACTGTGGGCCATAAGGCTGCAGTGGGCTAAGGGGCGGGTCTCGGCCCATCTTCCACGCCCCTGCCCAGTCCCTCCCACTGCAGCCCCCCAACTCCCTGTCTGCCAGCAGTTCCTGCTGCTGCCTCCGCTCCCACATGCTGATGGCACCTGCCCTGCTCGCACCCACTGACGGAGCCAGCCCCCCTTGTACCCGCTGATGGCATGGAGTGATTAGGGCTGGTGTCGTAAACAGGTTCGAGCGCCAGGTGGGACCATGGTGTGCAAGAGCAAAGAATTTTCAGTAACCACCAGAGGCTCGCCCTGATGACAGCGACTGGCCTTGGTCTGGCACCCCCGCTCACCTGCTCTACCATTCCTTCGCTGCTGATGCCCACCATGTTCCGCATGTGCCCCCTGGTGGTCAGTACTCGTTATAGTGACTGGCTGTTCATTTGTTCTGCTGTTCGGTCTATTTGCATATTAGGGTTTTGTATATATAGACTAGAGGTCTGGTGCACAAAATTTGTGCACTGGAGGGGAGGGTGTCGCTCAGCCCAGCTTGCACCCTCTCCAATCTGGGACCCCTTTCACAATCCAAGACTGCTAGCTCCCAACTGCTTGCCTGCCTGCCAGCCTGATCACCCCCAATCACTTCCCTGCCAGCCTGATCGACGCCTAACTGCTCCCCTGCCAGCCCGATTGCCCCCAACTGCCTTCCCCTACCAGCCTGGTTGCCCTCAACTGCCCTCCCCTGTTGGCCCTATTGCTCACAAATACCCTCCCCTGCCAGTCATCTTGGACCACATGTGGGTGGCCATCTTGAGGGTTAATTTACATATTACCTCTTTATTATATAGAATAATAACCAAGACTTTGGTACTGCCATCAAGATAGATAGATCAGACCAGAATAGCCTGCCTAATGGCTCAGTTGGTTGAGCATAGGTCCATACACCAAAAAGGTTGTGGGTTTGATCCCCATTCAGGAGGGTGTGAGAGGCAGCTGATTGATGTTTTTCTCCCCTCCATCTCCCCTCCCTCCCCCCCCTATCAAAGTCAATTAAAAAGAAAAACCTTAGGTGAGGATTAAAAAAAGAAACAGAATAGAGTCCAGGAATAGACCCACACACACTCGGGACAAAGGCAGTTCAGGAGAAAAAAGCATATCCTTTTAAACACTTGCTGAAATAGTGAATATCTACAGTACAAAAATATGAGCTTTGAAATTAAACCATATACAGGAATTAACTCAAAGTGGGTAATAGTCTTAAACTTTATATAAAATTTGAAGAAAACATTTCTTAGATATGACACCAAAACCATGATCCATAAAAGAAAATAATTGATAAATTGGACTTCATTAAAATAACCTGGCCAAAACCTGTTTGGCTCAGTGGATAGAGCATCGGCCTGTGGACTGAAGGGTCCTAAGTTGATTTGGGTCAAGGGCATATACCTTGGTTGCGGGCACATCCCCAGTAGGGGGTGTGCAAGAGGCAGCTGATTGATGATTCTCATTGATGTTTCTAACTCTCTCTTCCTCTCTGTAAAAAAATCAATAAAAATATATTAAAAAATAATAAAATAAAATAAATAATCTGTACTCTTCATAAGAATGAAGAAACAAGCCACAGATGAGAAGATAACTTTCAAATCATCTGTGACAGCCTGTGTATCTAGACTCTATAAAGAAATAAAAATGGAGTAAGAAAACAACCCATTTTAAAAAATTGGGAACATATTCTAATAATCTCCTTCACCAAAGAAGATATACAGATGGAAAATGCCAATAAAAATCTCAATGAAATGCTACTGCACAACTATTAGAATGGCTAAAATGTAAGACTGACCATACTATAATTCTTGGTGAGTATGGAGCAACTGAAAATGAGTGGAAAAATGATAAAACAAATTTAGGAAACAATCTACCTGTTTTTTAAAATATATTTTATTGATATTTTACAGAGAGGAAGGGAGAGAGATAGAGAGCTAGAAATGTCGATGAGAGAGAAACATCGACCAGCTGCCTCTTGCACACCTCCTACCGGGGATGTGCTCACAACCAATGTACATGTCCTTGACTGGAATCGAACCCGGGACCTTTCAGTCCGCAGACCAACGCTCTACCACTGAGCCAAACCGGTTTTGGCTCTACCTGTTTTTTAAAAAAGGTAGAAATACATCTACCATGTGATTCAGCCATTCTACTTTTCTAAATATTTGCCTAGGAGAAAAGATAACATATATTTGCACATATACATATATATTCAAATATTCATAACAACTTGATTAAAAACTAGAAACAACCCCAAATGTCTATCAGCAGGTAGATGGATAAATAAATTGTGATACATTCCCACTATGGAATACTAAGCAATATAAGGTATATGGAATACTACTCAGCATAAACTATTGATATCTGTAAAAATAAATCTCAAAAATAATTAAGCTGAGTAAAAGAAGGCACATCAAGAGCATCCTATATAATAAAAGGCTAATTTGCGAATTGTCCTCTTGCCTGGGAGTTTGGGAGTTCAACTAAGGGGCAGGGCCAGCTTGCCAACCACCCGCAGCCCCCACCCGGCTGGCCTGATCTGTCCTGATGGGGCAGGTTGGCTGGACCCCACCCATGCACGAAGTCGTGCTCCAGGCCTCAAGTATACACTATGATTCCTTTGAAAGGAAATATCAATTTCTTAAAAAATGTAAACCTCAGCAAGAACTTCAGTTGCTTGGGTACAAGAGGGGCAGGAGGGAGGGATCTCTAAATGTTTTCTGGGGCACTAGAAAACATTTGAAGGTTATTATCTTGTTGTTTTCATGAAGCTTTTCAGTCTCAGTTGACTCATCTTTGTAGACCATGTTTTTTGAGATGCGATTCACGTATCACGTGATTTACCCTTTAAAGTGTACAATTTGGTGGGTTTGCTAATTTTGTACAGTGTACAACCATCACCACTGTTTAATCTAGCAATTTATCATCACCCTAAAAAGAAACCCTATGCCAATTACTCTTTCCTGTTTTTCTCTTCATTTCCCCAGCCTTAGGTAACGACCAG
Organism: Vespertilio murinus; assembly: GCA_963924515.1. NCBI lineage: Eukaryota > Metazoa > Chordata > Mammalia > Chiroptera > Vespertilionidae > Vespertilio > Vespertilio murinus. Next base: position 35,929,199 of record OZ004719.1, read on the forward strand.
TTTATTTTCTGTGCTGTGGATTTGCTTATTTAGGACATTTGATATAAATGGAATCATACAACATGTGACCTTTGTGACTGACTTCTTTTGCTTACCCAGAATGTTTTAAAGGTTCATCCGTGTTGTAGCATGTGTCAATACGTCATTCTTTTTTATGGCTCCACAATATTCCATTGTATGAGTATACTATATTTTGTTTACCCACTCATCAGTTGGTAGACATTTGAGGTTTTTATGCTTTTTAGCTGTTATGAAGAATGCTACTTTGAATATTTTGTGGGTTCAGTGTTTTAATTCTCTTGGGCTATAAAAATGAAATTTCAAGGTCAGATGGAAACTTTGAGGAACAGACCATAATATTTTAAAAAGTGCTGATATGGTCATGGTAAGCTTATAGCAAATTCTGCTCAATGGAGGATACTGTCTATCCTGTTTTTCATATTGAAATATGTAAATATTCCAACTTACATATTTTCAGAGGCATTGTCTTATTCTTTCTCTCAGAGTAACATTTGAGATTATCAAGACAAAACTTGAAAATAAAGTGTCTCTGTGATTCTTTTGAATGTTTCACTGAAACATAATAGTGCTCTCTATTTGTTTTACTTATATAACTCATGCCCTGAATACCCAGTTTTGTTGTATGAGCTATTTTTTTCTCCTGTGCCTGTCTGACTCTGCTCAGAGGCAAATGACCTCAAGCTATTTTTAACCTCATGTTGATTTGGTATAAATTTGTGTGGGGTGTGTGTGTGTGTGTGTGTGTGTGTTTATAATCCTGTGTTTTATGTTCAGGGTGCATTGTTATTTTGGAACAAATACATTGACTTTATTTATTTGCACTCCTTTTCATTTTATAAACAAAAGACCTTCCAGACAAAGCTGTGGCAGTGGGGGCCGAGGCAGAGATGGTTAGGGGCAATCAGGCAGGCAGGCAGAGTGGTTAAGAGCGATCAGGCAGGCAGGTGAGCGGTTAGGAGCCTGTGGTCCTGGATTGTGAGAAGGTGCAGGTAGGGCTGAGGGACACCTCTTCTCCCCCACATGAATTTTGTGCACTGGGCCTCTAGTAGTTTACATAAATGACTAGATGGGACTGCTTATACTTTCTCACTTAAACTACATTGTAGACCACTTTTCAGACTAGAAGACAGTGATATCTAACTGATGGAAACTGTAACTAGAAAGTAAAGGGAAATAAGTGTGATATGGTAACAAGTACAAATGGTAGTTAAATGAAAAGGTGCATTTTTTCACTGGTGTATTGAGAACTCATTGCTTTTATTTATTTTTATTTTATTTTATTTTTTTAAAATATATTTTATTGATTTTTCACAGAGAGGAAGGGAGAGAGATAGAGAGCTAGAAACATCGATGAGAGAGATACATCAACCAGCTGCCTCCTGCACACCCCCCACTGGGGATATGCCTGCAACCAATGTACATGCCCTTGACCGGAATCGAACCTGGGACCTTTCGGTCCCCAGGCTGACGCTCTATCCACTGAGCAAAACCGGTCTCGGCGAGAACTCATTGCTTTTAGTATAAATGTCATTTTTTGTTTTTCAGATTGGATGTTAGAATTCATAAAAAAATTAACAGTGCTGTCAAGAGTATGGGAGACTGTGAGCTCTTGCACAGTGCTAGGAGTGTAAATTGGGATAGCTCTTTGGAGAGGATAGTTTGCTCTGTTTATGAAATTTGAAATGAAGAAAATAAACTGATGGACACAATAGGTCCAGAGACATATAGAAGCATGAAACAGACTGACAAATCTCTGAGGGAAGGCAGGGATAGGTTGCTGGGTTGGGAGAGCTTAACCAGAGCTACGTGCACAACTGCATAAACCGTGGACACAGACAGTAATGTGAAGGCCTGGAGTGTGGTCTGGTCGGGGGTGGAGGAGCTCTCTGGGGAAAGAGAGGGGGCATCTGTAGTACTTTCAACAGTAAAGATAAGTAAAAAAAATAAAGTCTGCATTGTCTCATATAAGTATTGCTAGCCCAACCTTTTCATTTTTTGATACAATTTTCACGAAATATCTTTTCCATCCCTTTGTTTGTTTTTGTGTCTTACTGTCTGGAGTGAGTCTCTTGTAGACAGGACTTATAAGGATCTTGTTTTGTTATGCATTCAGCCACCATGTGTCTTTTTTAAAAAAAATAAATCTTTAATGTTTAGATTATTAAATTCTTTTTGTCCCCCATAGTTCTCCTCCACCAGGTTTCCCCCCTCTGCTTCCCCCCTCTGCCCTTACCTTCACCATCCTCCCCCCGCCACTGTCCTCATCCATAGGTGTACGATTTAATCTCTTCCTGTACCCCCCAGACCCTCTTCCCCCTAAGAATTGTCAGTCCACTCTCTTTCTATGCCCCTGATTCTAATTTCACCAGTTTATTCTGTTCCTCAGACTTTTTATTCACTTGAATTTTAGATTCATTTGTTGATATGTATTTGTTGTCACTTCTTTCATTTCTGATTTTGTTTATTTGGGTCCTCTCTCTTTGTTTTTTGGTTAGCCTGGCTAGAGGCTCATCAATCTTGTTTATCCTTTCAAAGAACCATCTCTTGGTTTTGTTGATCTTTTGTATTGTTTCTTTGGTCTCTATGTCATTTTTCTCCGCTCTGATTTTTATTTCCTTCCTTCTACTTACACTGGTTTTTTTTTTGTTGTTGCTCTTTTTCTAACTCTCTGAGTTGTAGAGTTAGATAATTTGTTACCATTTTTTTCTTGTTTTTTTGCAATAGGCTTGTAGAGATATGAACTTCCCTCTCAAAATTGCTTTTTCTGTATCCTATAGATTTTGGATTGTTGTTTTTTCATTGTCATTTGTTGCCATGATGTTTTTAATTTCTTCCTTGATTTCTCTGGTGACCCAGTCCTTGTTTAATAGCATGCTGTCTAGTCTCCATGTGTTTAATTTTTTTGGATTATTTTTATTGTAGTTGATTTCCAGTTTTATGCCACTGTGATCTGAGAAGATGCTTGATGTGATTTCTATCTTCTTGAATTTGAAGAGACTTTGCCTTTGTCCCAACATGTGGTCTATCTATTGAGTTCTTTACAATAGCGATGTATGGTCAATTAGCATGTTACTCTTTTATTAGGTAGATATTTTATCTTTCTTCAAGAGCCTTTAACATTTCTTGTAGTACTGAATTGGTGGTGATGAACTTCTTTATCTTTAGCTCTTCGTCCTTTGATTCTAAATGATAGTTTTACTGAGTAGTAAAGCTACAACCTTGGTTGTAGGTTCTTGCTTTCTATCACTTTGATGTATCTTGATATGTCCTTTTTGTGATTTTTCTGTACTTCCTGGACTTGTTTATCTGTTTCTTCCACCAGGTTAGGGAAAGTTCCTGTTATTGTTTTTTCATGTAAGTTTCAAATTCCTTACTCCCTTTCATCTCCTTCCAGCATCCCCATGAAACAAATGTTAGTATGCTTGAAGTTGTCCTAGAGGCTCCTTACACTGTCCATTGGTTGCTAGGTCTGACCGAAACCATAGTGGAGGATCTGCTGTCAGGGGTCAATCCCATGGAACAGAACTCACATCAGTGGGACCCAGGAGCCTTCCAAGTTCATCCTTAAGTGTGTTGCTCATCGGGTTTTTGGGAGGTGCTTCGACATGGTGCAAATTGGATGCACTAGCTCTGGGGTTTCCCTGGAGGTGTAGGCCAAATCATCCACTATCAGTGCCCTGTCTCAGCCACCAGGCATGGCAGCAAAGCCATTTCCAGATGGCTGCTAACTTTTGCTGGCCGTGAAGGTATCCAGAGAGACGACGCTGCAAACTAAAGCCAGTTGCTGCTAATGCTGTGCCAGGGACCACTTACCAAGAGGGAGGGGGGACGCTGAGGCCAGATACTCCTTGAGTTTTGTGAACCTTGGATAGATGTTTGGAAAGTTCCAAGTATGAGTCAAGATAGGCCCTGTATATGGCTGGGGTGGGCCTGCGTGTGGGTGTGGCGCAGTTTCAGAGAATTGTCAGCACTATGAACACTGATAACCTGGTTGATGGGGACTCAGATATAATGACCGTCTGATGGCTTTGTTGGGGAGGATTTAGCAAAGAAACAATATTCTCTGCCGCCTCTCCAACTCTTGCTGGACAATTCAGTTCTTCACCATATGTCACTGGCATCTTTCGAGCTGCTGCCCCAGCTGGGAGCTCTCAGCGAGTGAGTCCAATAAGTTCATGAGGACCCTTTAAGAGGAACACCTGGGACTCTTAACAGCCCTACATCTCTCTCAGCCACAATCTCTGCTGATTTATTTTTATTTTTTATGTCATACTTTATGCAGACCCCGAGTTTGGTGTTCTAAGAAATAACTTTTGGAAACAAAATAAGTTCATTAATTGGTAATTTTGAATGGTGATTTTTGTGTAATGCGTGCTGGGTTAGGTTTGAATGTTAAATTATTCAAAATCGTGTTTGCTGGAATTTTACATTTGGATATCTGCTGGTAGGCTATAGTTCTTTATAACCTGCTGGGGGTTTTTACTGTCAGAAGTTACCAGAACTTACCTTCCTGGCACTGAAACCCTGGGCTGGGGAGCATGGTGTGGAGCCTGGATTCTTGCTCCTCAGGGTGTTTCTCCATAGCCAGATTTCCTTCCTGGTTTTTAACCACTGCGTGTGGTTGTGGCACTAGCTCATTCTGTGTCTGTGCCCCTCCTACCAGTCTTAATATGGCTTCTTTGTATCCTACGTTGTAGAACTTTTGTTCAGCTAGATTTTAGGCAGTTCTGAGCAATGGTTGTTCTGTACTTGAGTTGTACTTTGATGCGGTTATGGGGAAAAGCAGGTGCTACAGTTACCTATTCGCCATGTTTTGTTTTATTTTCATAATAACCTCATCTATGAAGTTATTTTACATGTACCAAATAATAAAAATGTTAAGAATATAAAACATATAACACGTATGCTATGCGATTGTTGAAAAGAATGATATGAGTATGTGTGTTCTGAGTCAATGCAGACCTTTCCCTCTCCATAACATGTATTACTATCTAACATACAGAGTTTTCCTTTCTTTGGAGGGTAGGGACATGTTTGCCTCTCCCCACTTGAAAATGAAATCCATTGAGCAGAGGGTTTTGCTTTGTTTTGACATTTTTATTGATTTCAGAGGAAGGAAGAGATAGAGAGAGAAACATCAATGATGAGAATCATTAATTGGCTGCCTCCTGCATGCCCTCTACTGGGGATCAAGCCTGCAATCCGGGCATACGCCTTGACCAGGAATCGAACTGTGCCCTCCTGGTTCATAGGTTGACGCTCACATGGCTGAGGCTTTTTGTTTTTTAAAAATTATGTTCACTAGGAAAGGAACCAAGATGGCAGCCTAGGTAGTCGCCTAAGCTGCTGCCTCATCAACAATTAGAAAAAAAAAAGACAACAACTAAAACCTAAAAGGAGCACATCAAAACCACAGGAAGGCTGGCGGAATGGGATGGCTACAACTAGAAAGAAGGAGAAATGCCGCTGCCGCCATGTGGAGTTTAAAGCCGCAACAGAGCCGCCGCCGCCGCCAGTGAGGGAGGCCCACCGAGAACGGACCCTGGCCTCCGCGCCTGCAGCCTTCCTGGCCCCCCACAATGGGAGCTAGGGAACCAGCGCTGGGCTGTGGCCGCGCCTTCTGCTAGCGCCTGGAGCGAGCCGCCTTGGAGCCCGACCTCCGTGCCCGCAGCCTTCCTAGCCCGGACTCCACACTCTCAGCCTTCCCAGCCCAGCCGCCGTGCTAGCGAAGGAGCCGGAGCAGGGCCACAGCTATGCCTTCCGCTCGCGACCCCAGTGAGCCCTTTGCCTGTCCATCCCCCTGCCACTGGGCTGGGCCGGAGCCTCTGCCGAGCCCCTGAGAGCCAGCGCCAAGGCGGAGCAGACTTACTCGTGGAGCGTGACGGAGGACCTAGAGGTTGTACCAAGAACACTCTGTGGCCTGGGACTCTAAACACCTAAACCAGGGGGACTCTGAAAGCCTGAATGTGTGAAATGTGAGCAGTGGAGGATACTATAGCGGAGGCGGCCAGAGCCTCCCCATTCTTCCCCCATGTTGTCATCCTGCTCGCCAGCAGCAGCGGGCCCGGGTCCCGGGGGAAAATCGAAAAGGATCCCATCAAAACCACAGAAAAGCTAGCGGAGGGGGAGATCTGCAGCTGGAGGGAAGGAGGGGTGCCGCTGCCGCCATGTGGAGTTCGGGGCCCCTGCGGCCGCCAGAGAGAAGGAGAAGCACCGCTGCCCCATGTGGAGTTTAAATCCACAGTGGAGCCGCCGCCGCCGCCAGTGAGGAAGGCCCACCGAGAGTGGAGCCCGCTCCACCCCAGGCCCAGGGAGCGGGCTGCCTCGGAGCTCGGCCTCTGCGCCTGCAGATTTCCCAGCCTGCCTGCCATGCTGGTGAGGGGGCCAGCGCAGGGCCTCGGCTGCACCTTCCGCTTGCGGCCTGAGCAAGGCCTTCGCCCATCTGTCCCCCCCGCCGCCGGGCCCGGCCGGAGCCTCTTCTGAGCCCCCGAGAGCCAGCGCCAAGGCAGAGCGGACATACTCATGGAGCGTGAGAGAGGACCAAGAGGTTGTACCCAAAACACTCTTTGCGGCCTGGGACTCTAAACACCTAAACCCGGGGGTCTGAAAGCCTGAACGTGTGAAATCAGAGCTGCAGAGGTTGCTAGGGTGGAGTTGGCCGGAGCCTCCCCATCCTTCCCCCTCGTCGTCATCCTTCCCCCTCATCGTTGTCCTTCTCCCCTTCAGCTCGGGCCCCGGGGGATCCAGGATAGGAGGGCATCAATTGACGGTCCCAGAGGGGCCGTGTGGCCTGGGGGGGCCTGTGTGACCTGGGCGAGTGGTGCGGCCTGTGACCTGGGGGAGCCATGTGCCCTGGGTGAGCCGTGTGTCCCGGGGGAGCGGTGGGACCCGGGCGAGGTGTGTGCCCTGGGGGAGCAGTGGGATCTGGGAGAGCCATGTGCCCTGGGGGAGCCGTGGGACCTGGGGGGGGGGCATGTGCCCCGGGAGAGCCGTTTTCCCCGGGGGAGAGGTGGGCTCCAGGAGAGCTGTGCATCCCGGGGGAGCGGTGGGACCCGGGAGAGCTGTGCGCCCCAGGTGAGCGGTGGGACCCGGGAGAGCAGTGTGCCCCGGGGGAGCGATGGGACCCAGGAGAGCCGTGTGCCCCGGGAGAGCCGTGTGCCCCTGGGAAGCCGTGGGCCCCAGAGGAGCTGTGTGAACTGGAGGAGGAGCAGATTCTATTCGTGTGGTCCTGAGACATTTGGACAGTCTGCAGTCATTTGCTACAGAACACTTTGTTGTATTTCCCTATAGTAGAATCAGGGGCAAAGAAAGGGAGTGGACTCATAATTATCAGGGAGATAAGGGGGTGGGGAAGCAGTGAGAGACTGGATTGAAATCGTATAACCAATGGATGAAGACAATGAGGGGGAAGGGGGTAAGGGCAGAGGGTGGGTTGGGAACTGGGTGGTAGGAAGCTTTGGGGGAGAAAAAGGAGAAACAATTCTAATAATCTGAGTAATAAAGATTTATTTAAAAAAATTATGTTCACTGCTGTATTCTAATACTTCCCAAAAAGTGATTGGGAAATAGTACATGCTCAACAAGCATTTGTTAAGTGAATGAATGAATGAATCTGTGTTTGTGTTATTAAACCTAGTATGTATATATACAGAAATGTATATTTAAAGATCTGGCATTCTACACACCAAATTAAACTGCCAGTAGGTGAGTAGAATTATGGGTAGGGGTTGGTTGTGTCTGAGTGAATAGAGTATATATTGCACTTTGTGTAACACATTGTGTATTTTTAAATTATATTAGAAGAAGTCTCTTGAAAAATAAGCAAATGGTAATCTGGGACAAAAGCAAAAAATAACATGCTAGTATGGGTCTCCAGATGTAAGGGTCAGTCTGGAGTTGAGGGCTATGAACACCTGCAGACCTAACATCATGTGCTGAGCAGTTTTGTGTCCCTATTATTATCTATACTAGGGGCTAAGTGCACAAATTTGTGCACCTTGAAAGGAATTGTGGGCTACAAGGTTGTGGTGGGCACAGGGGTGGCTCTTGGCCCATTCTCCACACCTGCACCTGGCCCCTCCTGCTGTGTGTGCCCCCCCCCCCCCCAGGTCTCCTGTCTGCCAGCAGCCCTGCTCCCGCTGCCACCGCTCCCATGTGCTGACTCCGCGTGTAGCGATTAGGGCCAACTCCAGCAGCAAGCAGCAGCGGCTCCTGCCCTGATCACCCCTCAGGAGCAGGGGCATATGGAGAAGCCCTTGGGCAATCGGGCCAGCAGCCGCTGCTCACACCTGCTGACAGTGCTGAGTGGTTGCCAGCAGCAGGTGCAAACAGCGGCTCCAGCGTCGGCTGCAGGGCCAGCTGCAGGTGCAGTGGGGCCGGGACTAGCAGCAGATGTGAGTGCTGGGCAGGACTGTGGTGTGTGGGAGCAAAGAATTCTCAGTACCAGAGGCTTGCCCCAATGATGGTGACCGGTGCCCCTGCTTGGTCTGGCGTCCCTGCTCACCTGCTCCATCATCCTGCCACAGCCAATGCCCTCTGCTGCCGACGCCCACCATGTTCCATGCATGCTCCCTAGTGGTCAGTACACATTATAGTGACTGGTTGTTCAGTTGTTCCTCCGTCTGGTCTATTTGCATATTAGTCTTTGATTATATAGGATATTAAGTTTTTTGTTTCATTTAAACTGTTTAAACAAAGAGACCTGAATATGACTGGGGTTAAAGTTTAAATTATTTTAGAAATTATTTTTCATTCACTCTCTGTTTAGTGATCCTTTGGTCAAACCCAATAGGCACCTCCCCCGCCCATACCTCGCTGCCACCACCAACATCCTTTTAATGATAATAGTATTTACAAGAATGGTCTTATCAGACATTCCTGCACTGCTTTAACTCAACTTTGACACTGCCCCTTTCTGATACAGTGTCTAGGTCAAGAGAAGAAGTATTTTATAGATATCTGTCTCCACTTTGTGGTGATGGTGCTTTTTTTTGTTTGTTTGTCTTATTCTCAACCAAGGATATTTTCCCCATTAATTTTAGAGAGAGTGGAAGAGAGAAGGAAAGACAGAGAGAAATATCGATATGAGAAAGACACATCGATTGGTTGCCTCCTGCACATGCCCCAACCAGGGCCTGGGCTGGGAGGAGCCTGCAACTGAGGTACATGCCCTTGACCGGAATAGAACCTGGGACTCTTCAGTCTGCAGGTTGATTTCTCTGTCACTGAGCCAAACCAGCTAGGGCTGATGGTGCTTTATTATAAGTGTATAAATACATTTGTTTTATCAAAATCTTAGATTATCCTGTATTGAAAATGTGGCTGTCATTAAAACATAGAATTATAATGTTGATCTAAATGATTGACTGTGCTTAGGACAAAAGTCTGTGATGACCTTTGTCTTATGCTTTTATTTCAGAAGGGGGTGTAACTGGTCAGAGGCATGTGGATATGAGTTCATTGTTCAGAAAGGAGTTCAATCGTTGGCCTGTGGTTTCTATATGAAGGAAATTAAATTTCACAGTATTTAAGTTTCCCCCATTCTCTATTCTGGCACTTGAAAAACTTCTCTTCATAAAATTTGAAACCTATTCCTTAGTTTGAGCTGCTGAATTTTGAAATATAAAAATGATTCCTTTTTTCAATATTTCTTTCTCCTGTTTCTTCTTTTTCCTATTCTTAAAACTATAATGTAGTTTATTTCTGTTTTTATTAGTTCTGGCGCAATTTGGACCACACGATGATTATACAAGATTTTAGACCGTTTCTAAGTAGCAGTGCACTGGACCAAGATAATAGAGCCAATGACAGAGGTCACCAAACTCACACTGACTTCTGGGGACCAAGTCGACCTCCACGGCTGCCAATGACTCGGCGATACAGACCGCAAGGAAGCACTCGTCCTGACAGATCCCCAGCAATTGAAGGGTGAGTGCGCAGCTGCTGTGTGAAGTTTTTTTAAGGGCAGTTTCAATGAAAGACATACAGCCATAATCTAATCTTCAGCAGGTTCTCACACTTACTACCTTTGTGGACGAGATGGAGGCATATAGACAGAGTGAAAATGAAGGTCTATACTCAACTCGTACCATATAACGAATGATGAATAGCTAAAGGGTAATAAAACTAATGATATAGGTCTCTGGTTAACATTTTTATTAATGTCTCAGATTAATATAGGTCTATCAAAAATTCAGAAGCTAATGAAAAGGGATATATCAAATATATCAGATGACATTAGGATTAAAAAATACCTCAGCAGATTAAAACAATGGACTTGATATGAAATTTAATAGGAATAAACATAGAATCTTGTGACTGCCAAAAACAGTCATGCAACAAATGTCTATTGAGTCTTTCATGCTACTGCATTTGTACCAGACACTGGATACATGTGAGCAAAACACCATTGCGTGTGGCTCCTTATCTCATGGATCCCACTTACTAGGGACAATAAACACTTAAAAAATTTTTTTTCCTTATGCATAGGATTGTGTTCATGCTTTATCTGCTTATTTCATTTAATCCTTATGAATTAGTAGCTGCTATTGTTATCCTCATTTTACATAATAAGACTCAAGAGAAATGAAAATGGTATCAGAGGTAGATCCAGGACTTGAACCCAGGGATATCTCAAACTAGAACTGCATTAGCTGATACAACAGCCACTAGCCACATGTGGTTATATCAATTTACATTAAAAGTTAACTCAGAATTCCTCAGTCACACTAGCACATTTCTAGGGCTCCATAGCAACAGATCTAGTGCTTGGTTGCCATATTCACAGCACAGATTATAGAGCATTCTGTCACCTCAGACTGCTGTCTGGGCAGTGCTCTTCTGAGCCTACACTTGCTCTAGGCACACACCTTCTAGACTTTACTATTAACATTTTACTATTGTAGCTTTATTACATATCTATCCATCTCTTTAGTTTTCATATGTTTTGTGAATTTCAAATTTATTTGCAGACATTTCTTAGGGACAATGATAGGATATGGAAATCCAATTTAATGGGATTGTCTAGGTCATGCAGCTCGCAAGCCTCGGTTTGCCACTCTGTTGACTAATGACTTTGCTGATCGCTGGGATAGGGGCTTAATCACAAGGAACAAAACAAGCCTGTAATTATTGGAATTGAGAGTCTAGGTTAGTGGTCGGCAAACTCAGTCAACAGAGCGGCAAACTATGGCTCGCGAGCCGCAGTTTCTGACCACTGTTCTAGGACAAAGGCCAATGGAATGCTAGACTGTTTTAATAACTTCCATGATTAGTGGTAAAGCTATTGTGTCCTAGTTACATTGCCTATAGATTACAGTTACATTGCCTGTAGACGACTCGCCCTTCTCTGCCTGCGGTAGATCCCGCTGTTGCATTCCTCAACTACAGCTCCTGTAAACTTGACCTCGCGTGCACTTGTTCCTCACCACCCGCAGTGCCGCCAGTTTTGGACTGGTGTTGTCGGCCACTCTCCTCGCTCCTCCCCCAGGCGAAGCCGGCTCAGAGCTGCGGGGGAACCAGAAAGGAGCCCGTTGTTGCCCCGGCAGCTGCTCAGTGCATTTGCTCCCCGTTAGGCAGTCAGCGCTTTGGGTTAGTTTTTTATTTCCCACCAGATAGTTCACTCTCCACATTTCCTATCCAGTAGCTGATTTCAGCAGCTGACTTGTATTTCATTACAAAAATTGGGGCCATAGGCATAAATCCCCCAAATCCCTCTGTCCGGCTTATTCTACACCAATATTCATTTCTCCCTCCAGTCTCTTCAGGTGAGGTGTTCCTTTTTTCTTTTTTGAAAGCAACTCCATCAGCCCATATTTTTTATCTATTCCTCTGACTTATTCTTGGATTTTATTTTTTAGATTTCTGCCTGTCTTCTTCCCTTCTTTTTCTTAAATGGCCCTTGCCGGGTCATAGTCTTCTTTCTCACTCCCCCTTCCCCTACCACACACACTTTAGCTCTGTGGCTTTTAATTTTGGCTGTACATTAGTGTCACTGAAGATATATTAAAAAACACAAATACTTCTCCCCAGGATTTTGATACAGTTACTTTGCATGCAGTCCAGGCATTGGTAATTTTTTTTTTTACATTTTTTAAAATTGATTTCAGAGAGGAAGGGAAGAGAGAGAGAGAGAGAGAGAGAGAGAGAGAGAGAGAGAGAGAGAAACATCAGTGATGAGAGAAAATCATTGATTGGCTGCCTCCTACTGGGGATGGAGCCCACAACCCCAGGCATGTGCCGTGGACAGGAATTGAACCCAGGACCCTTCAGTCCACAGGCTGATGCTCTATCTACTGAGCTAAAGCGGCTAAGGCGGCATGAGTCATTTTTTAAATCTCTTGAGATTATTCTGATTGTAGCCAAAGTAGAGAACTACTTTAGTTACTACCCAATCTCATTTCCTTCCCTTTTCAATACAAATTTCTCATCTCTCATTATTCCTATACTCCTATAGTCTGGCTCTCCTCTCACTAAAATCTATGGTGACCTTCTAGATACAAACTCAGTGACTACTTAAATTTTTTATTGTGTGGGCCTAATTCACTAAATTCAATAATTTTGATCTTTCTTCCTTTAAATTCTTGAAATTCTCTACTTCTGACTTCCATGGTATTAAATTTTTTAAATTTACCTTTTCTCTGACTTCCTTCTTGTGGATACTTCCTAAATACTTGTTTCCCAAGATGCTTGCTTTATTCTGCTTTTCCTCTTATGCTGCGATGGGTTTCTTAACTTTGGGACTGTTGGCATTTGGGGCTGGGTAATCACTGTATGGAGCTATCTGTACGTGGTAGTATGTTTGGCAGCATCAGAGGCCCTTCCCTTACTACCTGCAGGAACCACATCTCACCCCACCCTCCAGACACTGCCCTGGGGGAGCAAGTAATGTCCCCGGAGGAGAACTGCTGCTCTGTAAGCTCCGATGTCCTCAGCCTCTCCAGTAGTTCTTTAAAAATAAAAACAAACAAAAAACCCCCACATATTTTATTGATTTTTTACAGAGAGGAAGGGAGAGAGATAGAGAGCCAGAAACATCGACTAGCTGCCTCCTGCATACCCACCCCCCACAGGGGATGTGCCCACAGCCAATGTACATGCCTTTGATCGGAATCGAACCTGGGACCTTTCAGTCCGCAGACCGAAGCTCTATCCACTGAGCCAAACCGGTTTTGGCTCTCCTGTAGTTCTGACAATTACCTATCCACTAAAGACAACCCACTCTGTATTTCTGTTTTTACTTTTTCCCCCAGTGTAAGACTTGAATATATAACCTCTTTTTAGACATTTTCATCTGGATATTCCATAGATACTCCAAACTCAGGAAGATGGAACCTAAACTTTTCTTCTAAATCTGATCATTTTTTAAAATTTCTGATTTTAATTGGAGGTAACACTTCGTACCCAAGCATTGACATAGAATCTTATCTTTGTTTCATCCAGCCCTCTCATATACACAGATCCAGTCATTAAGTCTTTCTAATTTTTATTTCCTATTTCTCAACTTCTATATTGTCTAACCATTTCCCCCTAGTTCACATCCACATCTTTTTATTTCTTTTATTTTTTAAAAATACCAGAGGCACACTGCATGAAAATTCATGCACTGGAGGGGGTCCCTCAGCCCGACCTGCTCCCTCTCACAGTCTGGGAGCCCTCAGGAACAGGAGGCGATGCCCCCACCACACCTCTGCTGCTACCACTGCCAGCAGCGCAAGCCTCAGCCGTCCCTGGTTACCTGAGTCTCAGGCGGTCCTGGGCAGTTGGGCAGCTGCCATCTGAGGCTTGCCTGCACCTCAGGCCAACCTTGGGTGGCTGGGGGACTTTGGAGGCAGGCACTCAGAGTGGCTGGACCCTCCTGGGGGCAGGTTTGGCTGTGCCATGCACCTGCTGTCCTGGTGGGGCTGAGGGGACTGGGCACCACTATCTTGTGGCTGTGGGCACCGCCATCTGTGAGGGCATGGCACCAATTAGCACATTCCCTCCTTTATTGGCTGTGGGTGCTGCCATCTTTGTGAGGGTCAATTAGCATATTCCCTCTTTATTAGATAGGATATTTGTATTGATTTTTTTTAGAAAGAAAGGGAGAGGGGGAGAGAGAAAAACGGCCTGCACTCCTCCTACTAGGGATCGAACCTGCAGCCCAGGCATGTGTCCTGACTGGGAATCGAATCAGCAAGCTCTTGGTGTATGGTTTGACACTCAACCACGGAGCCACACAGCCTGGGCACACATCCACATCTTTTGCATGCCTGCACTACTGCACTAGATTCTGAACTCTTCTGTCTCTTTTAAAGATTTACCATTCTTCTTTTTTTTTAAATCCTCACTTGAGGATATTTTTTTCCATTGCTTTTTTAGAGTAGAGGGGGGGGGTGGGAAGGAGAGAGAAAAACATCAATGTGATATGAGAGAGACACACTGATTGGTTGCCTCCTGCACACACACCTATCAGGGGGCTGGGGAACTTATAACTGAGGTTTGTGCCTTTGACTGGGAATCGAACCAGAGACTCTTCAGTCTGCAAGCTGGCGCTCTAACCACTGAGCGAATGGCCAGGGCTAAAGCTTTATCATTCTTAAGTTTACTTCCATAATACCCTTACAGGATTATCTACCCAAATTTTCAAATCTGTGCCATTACTTTCCTGCTTCAAGTCCATTTGCACTGGGTCCATAACTTAATATACAAAGCCTTCTGTTTTTTAATCCTTTCAAGCTCTGCAGCCTTCTTTCCTGTTGCTTTTGCATTTACTTTGCCAATACAAAACTTAGTTATCATGCTGTTTCATGCTTCTGTATCTTTGGTTAATCTGTTTTCTCTGGCTGAAATAGCTCCACTGCTTTTTTGACCCAATTAAATCGCTCCTTTACTGAATTCAGGAAATCTCCCATGACCCTCAAGACTGTATCAAATGCATTTTCTTTGTGCTCTCCTCAAAGCACTTACGCATTCTTCCACCATAGTTCTAACTCTGCAAATTGAAGTTATATTTATTATTAACTAGCATTCAGGAAGTATACAGTGCCAGACTTAGCATCCATTAGCTGATTTAATGTTTTGAACAATCCAACAGTACTACTAAGGAAAATTGAGATTCTGCCTTATTAGAAAATATATTAGTTATCTGTTATTGCATAAGAAACTAGTCTAAAACTTGGTGATTTGAATCAGTAATTGTGTATTCTCTCTCACAGTTTCTTTGGGTCAGAAATTTGGATAGAAAATGGGGAGATAGTTTGCTCAGCTGTATTATGTCTAGGACCAAAGGACTGGAATCATCTGCAGGCGTATTTGCTTACATGTATTACATGTTAATGCTAGCTGGTGACTAGAGTTCTAGTTCATGCTGTCACCTGGAAAACCCACACATGACCCTCCTTAGTCTTAGGAATCAAGGCTTTTTATTTGTTTGTTTGTTTGTTTTGTTTTAAGATGTCTGTTTATTTGGGTTTGTTTGATTGTTTCTTAATTCAGATTAAATATCTGGGAAAGAACACCAAATAAATGATGTCCCCTTCTCAGTGTATCACAACTAAGGGACACACTTAGTTGCTTGTTTATCATGGCTAATGTTAAGTTTGACCACTTGGTTAAGGTAGTGTCTGCCAAATATTTTTAATAAAGGTATTCTTTCTTTTTACCCCTTCTCTTTTTTATTAATAATTCCTACCTGAATTAATACTATAATAGATATAAAATAATTTTTCCATTTCTGTGATTTCTTCTCTAAGTAATAGTTAATATTTTGTAAAGAAGTTTTTATCTTCTCCCTGTCCTCCCTTATTTGTTTGTTGACTTATTTGTTTTAGTGTGGGCTCATGGATTTTGTTTTAATTATTACTCATTTAAAAAAATACTTTTAAATTGATTTCAGAGAAGAAGGAAGAGAGAGAGAAATAGAAATATCAGTGATGAGAGAGAATCATTGATCGGCTGCCTCCTTCTACAGGCCCCCCAAATGGGGATTGAGCCTGCAACCTGGGCCTGTGCACTGACAGGGAGTCAGTCATAAACTCCTGGTTTTTAGTTTGAGATTCAGCCACTGAGCCACACCAGCTGGGAGGATCCAGGCATGTTAGGCAGCAGCCCGTGCTCACAGCCTTTACACTAATAGCGATTTGGGGCATCAGAGGAAAGTAATCAGCTCATGTTTCTCTATTAGCTGATAATTTCTGGTCTGTATAGTTTCTGTGAGTTTCCTTTAATGGAAATAGAGTACTTTCAAGGAAATATATATATTTAGTTGCCAAATAAGAATGGGAAGGATTATCCTAATTTGTTGTTTTTTACTGAATGAATGCTGCTTAAAAACACAATATGAATTCCCTTAGGTGGTCTTATATCCTGTCTGCAATGTGAGAGAGCAGGAGAAGCTAACCTTTATGAAGTACCTAGAATTTTTCAGCTACTAGGCTGAATACACTGTTTCACCTTGCCATTGAGCTGGGCCACTTACAGTTCAAATAGGCAGGGATCAAATTTTAAAATCATGTTGCTCAAAAATTTCTTATCAGACTAATAAAATATCAGTATGAACATATTAGCTTGAATCAGTACTCCTTGGTTTGCTTTGCCTTTTTATTTCATAGGAAATTGTGGTCTAGCCTATTACTACATTGTCCCTTTGACTAATAGCAGAGTGGGAGAAAGATGTAAGCTGCCCTTTCTCAGATGTCCTTTACAGATACCATTACCTTAGTAACATGAAAGTAACACAAATCCAATTTAATGGTGGCTTAAACAAGAATGTTTTGCTTAGCTTTAACAAATCTGTAGGTAGCTGGCATCAGATTAGTTCAGTGTCTGAACCATGCTAGAATCTCTGTGATTCTCTTGGTCTTTCCCTCATGCTTCCTTAGGGCCTCAGGCAAGAAGAAAAGGGGAAAAAATAGCACAAGCTTATTTATCCTTTACCTTTTTTAAGGAAAGGAAAATCTTTTCCACCTTTCCACTCCCCCTATATGTCACCTGTCAAGAAAATTGTACTCACTGGGTACTTTGTCACATGCTCCCAACCCCAGCTGTAAAGAGAGCTGGGAGAGTATGTATTTAGTAGTAGGTGTCAAGGGAGAAGTGTTGAGTGATTTGGGGCCAGCCACCCAGTGTCTGCTGTTTAGGTATTTTATTAGCTACTTAAGCTAATAGAATAGCTGGCACGTTAAATTAGATTAATTGTAGGATAGGGTTAACATTTATATTTAAAAATGTCTCAGGAATCTTCTGAATATTTAATCTCATCACTTGTAAAACATATTAAACACGGACACCTTCCCCTATCCCCCCTTTTTCTTTAATGGGTGTTATGAACTCAGTTATTTTGGCTCTAAATCAGTATTTTTTACATTTTAGACATTTAAATACTGTCTCAAATTTTCCCTCTCTATCAACATAATTAATTAATGTTTTCACTAAATAGGCCTACCTGTTTTTTGTTTTTTTTTATTTTTTTACTTTAGGCATACTATGAAAAGAAGCTTCATATTATTACCTATATAAGCAAACATTATTGTTTATTAAGTAGTTTTTTTCCCCTCCACTCATCTTTCTTGCCAAGTAAAAACTGTGTTCTGCTATAAGATCAGAAAAAATGCCAGATGTTACTTTCTTTTCTTTTCTTTTTAAAAATATATTTTATTGATTTTTTTACAGAGAGGAAGGGAGAGGGATAGAGAGTTAGAAACATTGATGAGAAAGAAACATCTATCAGCCGCCTCCTGCAAACCCCCCACTGGGGAAGTGCCCACAACCAAGGTGCATGCCCTTGACCAGAATCAAACCTGGGACCTTTCATTCCTCAGGCCGACGCTCTATCCACTGAGCCAAACCGGTTTTGGCTAGATGTTATTTTCTAAGGCTCTTTGACAGTTAAGGCATTAAGCATATCACCCATTTCTCACCAGTGGGTCCTAAAGGCTCTGCTGGAAGGATCTCTGATAAAAAAAAATTTCGTAAAAAAAAAAAATCTTGCATCTATGGGGGGGGGGCAATGATAAGCTATGTACACAGATAATACCTTAATAAAAAAATAAGTTAAAAAAAAATCTTTCTTGAGAGTATTACAGATGTCCCACATTCCCCCTCTATTGTACCCCTCCACCTGGATCCGACCCCTCCCCAGGCCTTCACCACTATTGTCTGTGTCTATAGGTAACACATATCCTATATAATAAAAGGCTAATATGCAAATTGGCCAAATGGCAGAATACCAGTAGCTATGATGCACATTGACCACGGGGGGGGGGGGGGGGGGGGGGGGAGTAGAAGCTCAACACAGGAGCTGCCCCCTGGTGGTCTTTGCAGTCCTACAGGGGGTGGTGCGCTGCTCAGCCAAAAGCCAGGCTCACGGCTGGCAAGCGCAGCGGCGATGGCATGAGCCTCTCCCTCCTCTGCAGCAGCTCTAAGGATGTCCGATTGCTGGCTGAGGCCTGCTTTCTGTGCGGAGCGGACCTAAGCCATCAGTTGGACATCCCCCAAGGGCTCCCGGACTGTGAGAGGGTGCAGGCCAGGCTGAGGGACACCCCCCCTCTCCCCCAAAATTCATGCACTGAGCCTCTAATATATAGATAATAGTGAAAAGCCATAGTGGCTTGGAGAAGGGGTTGGTGGGATTGGTTAGCCACGGATATTTGTAGAGTATTTTCAGTAGTCTGTTGTCTAACCTAATTTTTTCTTTTCCATCAGAATAATACAACAGATCTTTGCAGGGTTCTTAGCAAATTCTGCAGTTCCTGGTGGATCCCCTTTTACCTGGTAAGTAATTAATTGCCTTTTTTATTCTGTTGGAGTAGCATCATTTTAGCTACTTTAGTATCTGTTCCATGGTAAGAAAGAGGAAGAGCTGCATAGGTGAATACACAGATGTGATTGGCAGGCTGTCAGACTGCTATTATTTGCTGAGCCCAAACTTAATTAGAACTTTGTAAAAAAAAATAAACTTTATTTTTAATCCTCACCTGAGGATAGTTTTTCCATTGATATTTAGAGAGATTGGAAGAGAGAGAGTAAGATAGAAATAGCGATTTGAGAGAAACACATCAATTGGCTGCCTCCTGCATAGCCCTGACCAGGGCTCGAGCTGGGGAGGAGCCTGTAACCGAGGTACATGCCCTTGACCAGAATCGAACCCAGTACCCTTTGGTCCATTGGCTGACGCTCTGTCCTCTGAGCCAAACCAGCCAGGGTGAATTAGAACTTATTTGTTATTGTTCAGGCACACAAGGGTCGTTCTGGTCCCCAGGTTGTCTGGGCATTGGATGTGTCTGATTCTGGAGTGTGTTGAGGTGGGGAATGAGAAGGGGGCAGGCTTGGTATCTGATTTGTGGGTTTCTCCTAATTAGATGGGAAGATTTTATTCCTTAAGAATTTCTGAAATTGAAAACAAAATGCTTTTTTCTAAGTAAGAAGGTTCATCAGAAGAAACGACTATAATTACGTATGGTTGGTGTTGTTTTGATGATTATTTTGCTACTTCTGACTCTGCCACCAAAAGCCTTTCTTTGCTTAGAGTGACCTCAGTTCATCCACACAGTTATTCTATTTTCTAACCTCTAGTTTCTCTAAACATATTCCCTCCGTCAACCAGGGCCATGCACCAGCAGCTCCAAAGAGAGATACTGCCAAATCTCTTTGTATTGTTTTAAGTTGTGGTTCAGAGAGACTGCGATGGCTGCTTCTGCTTGAAAGCTCCTCATTGTTCAGAACCACGGGTGAGGTCTGTTCCAGATTTTGTCCAGTCATGAGGGAAAAATCTCTTAAAAAGCTGCTCCATCTATGTTTAATGTAAGTGGGCACAGAGAAGGTCAACTTTTCTTCACCAGCAGGCAGTTCATCCTTCTGTTCTTGTGTGTCATGTGGTATTTCAAGTGGCTTCACATTTTATTCCATTTGGTTTAGGAAAAATTCCTAGGGAATGGGAGACTATCTGGATAATCTGTTTGACTTGGAAATACTGAGAACTTTTTGCCACTTGATTTTAGAGACTAGTGACTGGGCAGGTCTGAGAGAGCAGGATTCCTTGGCCAGGTTTTGTGTGGTGTAAGGCGGGGCCTGGTCCCTTCCTCTAACTCTGTCTGTCTCATCTCATGTATAGGAGCGGGATGCTGCACTCCAACCCTGGGGACTATGCCTGGGGTCAAACAGGGCTTGATGCCATTGTCACCCAGGTGAGGAGGAGCTGCCTGTTGAAGGTGTCTGTTCCGTGTGTCTCGTGGTTCCACAGATCTGCTCTCCTTCTGCTACTTTCTGAAATGCAATCTCTTTGTTCCCTAATATTTGGAGCTTGTGGGTTTGCATTTTACTAATGATTTGCTGGTTTAGCTCAGTACCCATGTATCTTCTAGATCTTAAGACCTTTTTTGAGGATTGCTTCACTTCCACAGGAAGAACAGATTTTCGCCCTGGCCAGTTAGCTCAGAGAACATCGTCGCCATACCCAGGGCTTGTGGGTTTGATCCCAGTCAGGGCCTGTGGGAGAGGCAGTCAGTGAATGCATAAATAAGTGAGACAACCAGCTATGCTTCTCTGTCTCTCCCTTCCTCTAAAAAAACCCCAAACAGTTAAAAAAAAAAAAAAAAAGCCTTTTCTTATAACAAGCAGTATTTTGTGTTTTTGGCCTCTTGTTCAGGCCTTTGAGGACCCTATTAACAAGTTACTTCACAAAAAGGAAGGTCTAGTGCTAAAGCAGGGATTTCTGTCAGATGGAGCAAGTAGGGGAAGGAAGCAGAGAAAAAGGTATTCCCATGCCATGGATAATTGTTTCCACTTGTTAATGTTAATCTTAATTTAATTGGTTTTTTCATTTCCCTTGTGGGTTGCTGAGAATAGAAAGTGTGTTGTTTATATCCAAATCTTATAGGCAGTATTTACCAATTTCTTGGCTTTGCTTATGCTACCTTCCATACTCCCACCCTTTCCATCCTTCCAGCAGAATGAAGTTTTTGGATCAGTTAAGTATTGCTTTTTGTTAAGCTTTAGTTTTATTCATGATGTCACAACCCTTTTGCTGCGTCTAAAGTTGCTTTGTGCCCAAGGGTGGGTCTTGCAATGAAAGGGTCTGTCTGTAGGCTTATACAGATGTCACTCTGAAATTGTAAAGCAATAATGAGTGTTATGGCAGCGGTAAAGAGGAAACCTGTGCCTCTCAGAGCCTTGTAGAAGTAAGAGCAACTAACATTTCTAATATCTGCACTGTTTGTTCTTGGCTAGAGCAACTCATTACAAAGGGATGGTTAGAGTTCACCACTTCTTTTTCTTTTTTTGTAGCTTTTTGGACAGCTGGAAAACACGGGGCCTCCCCCAGCTGACAAGGAAAAGATCACATCTCTTCCAACAGTGGCAGTAACTCAGGAACAAGTTGGTAGGTTCCATTTCTGTCATCTTCTGTTCAAAATTCCAGCACTTCCTGTCCTAAAGATTTTTAAGTTGAAGCTATGGCACTCCTACCATGGTGCCTTGTAAGGAAGGTGCCTACTCTTCATTAAGTACCATGAGCAATTACCATGTGGTACAAATATACATAAGACTTGATTTCTTGAAGAATTTACTAGGGGAAGCAAAACTCTCCAAATCTATAATAATAAAAGCATAATATGCTAATTAGACCAGAAGCTGAACGATCTTCCTGATGAAGCCAGGGCCGAGGCAGCCGCTGCGGCTGCGGGGGCCGAGCGCCTTGCACGAATTTTGTCATTGGGCCTCTAGTAATTAGATAACAGTGTAAAAAATATTGTTGAGCAGATGCTGCTTACTCAGGAAAAGATATAAATGAGAGGCTGGGAATTTGTTTCATATCAACTCTATAGTTAGGTACATTAGAAATAGATACTCTATTTGTAAACATTGGAGGGATTTAGTGATGAAGGACATTATTTTGGACTGGGAGTTTCTTTCCTCACATATTTAGAGTCAGAGTTTAAAGGTAGGACGGCCACCTTGGGTCATTCTATTATAGGAAAAGTATGAACCAATGTAAAAATGTTCACATGGCTGAATGAGATCTGACCTTATCAGACCTGAAATAGAATCTGGTGTGGGAGGCAGGATTGGATAGAAGGTAGGCTTTGTTACGCTGGACATTGAAGCTGTGGCAGAGAAGTGAGGGGTGAGTGATCTGAGGGAAGGCACGTTTTGTAGATCCTCAAATGGAGGGAAGAGGGAAGTTAAGTGGTCTGCAGAGTAGATTAATTTGGAGTGGTGTCTAAAGTAGATTGGAAGGGGAAGAAAGCAGAAACAGGAATGTGAGGGCTGTTGCAGTCCAGGTGATAGTGACAAGGCTGACAGAAAGGAAAGGATAGAGACAGAGGAGAAAGGCATTCACCACTGATTGCATAATAAATTGAAGAAGGGGAATGGGTCAAGGATGATTCTAAGATTTTGCAGCTACAGAGGTGGTGCTGGCATTATCAGGAATGTGGGATTAACAGGCCCTGATTTGATAAGGAGGTGATACAATATTTTTAATTTTTAATTTGTTGGTTTTTGAGGCACGAGCTGATAATCCAAGTGAAGATGAGCTGGAGAGTGCTATGGAGCTGGTATTAGGGGAAATGAACAGACACCAAAGTATAGTATATATTGGTAGAGTTGAAGTCCTGGGGTAGGGATCCTATCTGGGAGACTTTTCCAGTAGATGAGGCATAAGATGTAAAAACTAGAATTAGTCCACAGGTGGTAGGAATGGAGAGGAAGCACTGCGTCTAAGTGGAAAGTGTTACTCCAACTGCCGTGAGTGCTGTGGCTCACGGAGCGGATCCTGCAGGGGAAATAGACTGGCTGGTGCCCTCAGAGAAGGGGGCTTCCTGTCTCTGCACTTGGAGCCTGAGCTGCCCTAGAGCTTTGCAGTTCTGCAGCACCACCTCCTGGTACAGTTTTTAACTACAGCTTGTTCAGAGGGCTTTGGGCAGCCATGTTGGAAGAGGATGCCTAATGTGGAAAATAGGATAAACGTGGCTTGAGATACTGAAGAAGAACAGCTAAGATGACTGAGATGAGTCCCCCGATTGTGGTGGGCAGATTTCCAGTGTTAGGTCCGAAGAAGAAACTGCCAGAAGTCTATCACACACTGGGAAGATGTTCTATTTTACCTAACTATTAACCTACGCCCTAGTTTATTTCTTCCAACCTTTTTTAAAAAAATCTTTATTGTTCAGATTATTACAAGTGTTCCTCTCCCCCCTTTAACTCCCCTCCACCTGATTTCCAACCCCACCCCCACCCCACAACCTTATCCCTGCCACTGTCTTCATCCATAGGTGTAAGATTTTTGTTCAGTCTCTCCCCACACCCCTCAAACCCCTTTCCCCCTGTGAATTGTTAGTCCAATCCCTTTCTATGTCCCTGATTCTATTATATTCACCAGTCCATTTTGTTCTTCAGATTTTTCTTTTATTCTCTTGATTTTTAGATTCACTTGTTGGTAGGTATGTATTTGATGCCTTTTTGTTGTTCATAATTTTTTACCTTTATCTTTTTCTTCTTTTTCCTCTTCTTAAAGAATACCCTTCAACATTTCATGTAATCCTGGTTTGGTGTTGGTGAACTCCTTTAACTTTTTCTTGTCTGTGAAACTCTTTATCTGACTTTCAATTATGAATGATAGCTTTGCTGGTTAGAGTAATCTTGGTTGTAGGTTCTTGTTGTTCATCATTTTGAATATTTCTTGCCACTCCCTTCTGGCCTGCATAGTTTCTGTTGAGAAATCAGCTGACAGTCGTATGGGTACTCCCTTGTAGGTAACTAGCTGTTTTTCTCTTGCTGCTTGTAAGAGTTTCTCACACCTTAAGCCCTAACCCTAACTCTAGGTGCAGATCAGTCTTTTGCTCATGGCATGTTAATTATGATGTGTCTTGGTGTGTTCCTCTTGGATTCCTCCTGTTTGGGGTTCTGGGAGCTTCCTGAACTTGTAGGTCTATTTTTTTTTCACCAGATAGGGCAAGTTTTCTGTCATTATTTCTCCCATTAAGCCTTCAATATCCTGCTCGCTCTCTTCTTCTGGCACCCCAAAAATCCAGATGTTGGTACGCTTTAAGCCACCCTGGAGGCTCCTTACACTATCCTCACACTTTTGGGTTCTTCATTCTTTTTGCCTCTCTGGTTGGTTGGTTTTTGCTTTCTTATATTCCAGATCTTTGGTTTGATTCTTGGGGCATGTTGATCTATAGTTGAGTTTCTGTATATTCTTTATTTCAGACTTTTTATGCTTAATTTATGGTTGGTCCTTTTCCATTCTTTTGGTATTCTCATTAAGGTCCTTGAAGGTCTCATAAAGCTTCTTGGAGGTCTCATCAAGTTTCTCAAAGGTTTTTAGAAGATTCTTGAGTAATCTTATGTGATTCTGAACTATGTGTCATCCAGTAGTTTACTCTCCTCCATCTCTCCCATTCATGTCATGTTTCTGTGAATCCTCATTTTGGCTGCCTCCCTGTGTTGATGAAGTAGCTTTGTGTGGTCGGTGACCTATAGGGGCCAGTAGCTCAGCTTCCCCAATCACCTGAGGTGGTTGCTTTTGCTATATCCCTTTGTGGGCTTATTGCAAAGTTTTGGTGTAATTAAGCCTTGACTGCTGTTGGTACACTAGGACAAATTGACTTCCAGGCCAATTGTCTGAGGACCTACTGTGTCTGTAAAGGAAGAACTGCTGTGCTGGAGACATGCCTTGTTTCAGTGGGGCTTGGGTGCTCACTGAGACCATCTCCCAAATGTGTCACTTATGAGTGTGAGGGATTGAAACTGAGCACTAGAACTCTGGTTTCTGGGTCTCAATGAGGTGCAGATCAGTTACTGTCTGAGGCCAGTACTGTCCCAGGAGCTACAGTGTGAATCACAGTCCTGTCCTCCTTGGATCTGTTTGCCCCTGGTTGCAATTTTGCTAAACTGCAACAGAGAGGGCCATTCATGTGCAAAAGCCGCTGCTTGGAGCTTGGATGTGTTGTAAGGGGCGGAGTCTCAGAGTGTCACTAGGCTGGGGCGTGGCCAACAGTGATGGCTGCCTGTCAGCTGCCTCTCCGATGGCATCCCCGCGTCTCCCCATGTCTCGCACCATAGCACAGCAAACAATCTCAACTCTGAAAGCAAGCCAGCCTCACTTTCTGGCCCGATGACAGTCTAGCCCAGCCGTGGGCAAACTAAGGCCCGCGGGCCGGATCCGGCCTGTTCGGCTGTTCTTTCCGGCCCTCGGAGCCCAAAGAGCGGAGGGTTCTCTTGCTCTCCCCTCCGCTCCTTCCCCAGCAGCCCAAGAGGAGAGTGCCAGCATGGTCAGGTTGCTTTTGTTCCGGCCCTCCGGTCCAGTTTAAGAACCCATTGTGGCCCTTGAGTCAAAAAGTTTGCCCACCCCTGGTCTAGCCTATCCCCAGAAACTGGATTTCAGAGAGATCAGGCGCTTGTCTCTCTTCGGGTTAAAGGAAACACCGCCCTTCGCCAGCCGGGATCCGCCACCAGCCCTTATCGCATCCTCGCCCCCCACCTCAGTTTTTCAGCGCTTGTGCCCTGGATTCTCCTCTTCCTCTTTCAGTCTGGTTGTAGGGCTTCCACTCAGCCAGCTCTCCCTTGGTTTTGGGGAGATAGACATTGGTTTTATAGTTGTTGTTTTTTTTAACTTGTGCCCAGCAGCCGTTTAGGAGTGTTTACCTACGCCGCCATCTTCCTCTTCCAACCCTTTACATGGAAAAGTAGGTCTTACCAGAATAGGCCCATTCATCAGTCCTCCTTTTCACATCCCAGTCTGTTACCACGAACCTCATTTTGAAATAAAACTCATGCTACCTACCTGTCTCTACCTTGCATGCCTTTGTGTCTTTTCTTTATGCATTCCTTTGGTTGTTAAAGAAATCAGGCTCGTATTTTCTTCCTTCTTTTTGCTTGTTTACTTTAAAAGGCATTTTGTCCTCCAACAGATATGGGTTTAGAGTGTCCAGTATGCAAAGAAGATTACACAGCTGAAGAGGAAGTCCGGCAGCTACCCTGCAACCACTTCTTCCACAGCAGTTGTATTGTGCCGTGGCTGGAACTGGTGAGTGCAGACCGCTCTTACCTGTGACAGGCATCTACGCCAGTCACATCTTGCCGGGGAATGCTGAAGCATAAGGGTGTAGTTAATATAGTGAATGAAGATTAGATTTTAGTCCCCGGCTAACTCTTAGTAACACCATTACTGTTTCTTAAATTACTGTCTGGCTTAAGTAGGTGTTAGTTAGCAAACCCATAGCCCACAGGTCACTGTGGCCCGCCATCTGTTTTGTAAGTGAAGTTTTATTGGAACACAGCCTTGCTTGCTTGTTTACAAATGGCCTGTGACATTACTGAGTAGTTGCGACACAGGTGGTATTTAGCCTGCAAAGCCTAAAATATTTACTCCCTGTCCCTTTACAGAAAAAGTTTTCTGGCCCCCACTCTAGATCATCTCAGGTCACTGATGCTGGTTAGTTCTGTTGGTGGTATGTGTTGGCTGTTGTTACAAGCTCTCTCTGCGTTAATAGTTCGGTTTGGGAGATGTCCTGGTGTGAGCACCTCGGAACCCAGTGTGTACTGTGTTAGAATCCAAAACCTTTTTGGTTTTCTTCCGGCCAACTCTGAGGATTTTCTGGTGTTTAGTACCTGCAACTTCTCTGGTCAGGCTGTTTACATGGACTGATATCTTTCTGTTTCAGCACGATACATGTCCTATATGTAGGAAGAGCTTAAATGGTGAGGACTCTACTTGGCAAACCCACAACTCTGAGGCCTCTGCAAGCAACAGATTTAACAGTGACAACCAGCTGCATGACCGATGGACTTTCTGAATCTAAAGACCACGTCTGAGCCAGGGCTGTGGTAGTCTTCTCACCACAGCTGTGAATTGTATCAAAACAAAATAGTCGGTGGATTTAGGAATTGTGTAAGAAACCCCAACCCCTAATATTAATGCAGAGTGTTTTCTTTAAATTTCAAGTTAGCATCTATAGATGGAATTGTATCTAAAACCAAATGCCTCTTATTGCTGAATTCAGAGTGATAATTTTATAAGTGTACAACTTAATTATGTGGGCTCCCCTTGCCAGAATAGAATTAGCTCCTTAAAGTCTCGCTAGGGTCCTGCTCTCTGCCATGTTGCCCTGGAATGGATGTTTTCACCCCTGCCCAGCCTCCACCTACCATTAGTGTATTTTATGGTAAACACAGTGGAACCAGAGCCCCAAAGTCCTACTGATATAAGTCCCTCTGTTTTAATTATACAGAAGCATGTACTCTTGGCCACATTAGCTATGAATTAAGGTCAGATTAATTCAGAAACCTAAGACTGATTTTTTTCTTGAACCCTCAGAAAATCAAAGAAAAATTAAGTTTGGAAGGAGTAAGTGGCTTATCATTATACTCTGGTTTTCTCGTTTAATTTTTAAAGTCTACTTCAAAAACTGCAGTTCCTGCAGAAACCAGCTGATGTGACTTAGGGGTCTTCTGTGGGTAGGAATCTAATTCTGGGGCTGCTTTTTGCAAAAGAGCAGAGCAGCATACAGGCAGAGAAGCACGCGTTTGAAATCTTTGGTTCTGACGTTTTTAATGATCCCCATCTCGCTGTTTACTATCGTTTGTCCTGAGGACTTTAACATAATTTCCCGCACAGAAATAGAATGCCCCATTGCTGCTCCTGTTCACGGTTTTTAGTAATTTTTTGGTATTTAGGAATTGAAATTTTTACATTATCTTATTTTAATTTTTTAAGCCCTTTGATCATCTCTGAAACCTTGGTTAACTTAGTTCTGGATATCCTCGGAATGAAACTGATTATTGTGATTATGTCCAAAACAGCCTGGTCTAGGAGAGATAGGCCTTACTTTTTTTTAGCCTAACAGTGTCCCATCTACACGCATGTGCTGTTAGGTGCATTTGAGAAAGATCAGAAATGTCTTTGGAATCTCAAAGTCTCAAAGGGAAATGATGGGTACTGTAGGTACACCCAGAGGACCACAGAGAGCACTGTTCGTGTGGTCATAGTGTGGAATGACCAGAACAAGAAGGCCTCTTCTTGGTGAGTCTCTTTCTTGGCTCCTGTCTGTCTAAGTTTTTGTTGACTATCATGCACTATATTCTGATTTTTTTTTGGGGGGGGGGGGGGTCAGGGAAGGGGTTAGAGATATAGGTGATATCTCTAATGGTAGATGATAGGGGAGGGAAGAGAGAAAGTAGAAAAGTGGCCTGCTGAATTAATAGCCTGCCTGTAAAAGTGTGTCCATAAGGTTTGATTCAGGTTGGGCCAAGAGGAAATAAAAGATTTTTTTATATGCTCTCATGTCATACCTCTGTAGAGTTTGTTTCTTTGAAGAATGTGAGCTATTAATTAAGCCTGTTGAAATCTAGCCTCCAAATAAACATTGCTTTTGAGGGGAGGGGAGAAGCTGGAGGGAGTGTGAGGTATATTATGAATATTTAGTGACCACTATTCCACTGTCTCAGAAGAATTGTGACAGCCTGGAAAATTTTGTCTGCCTGTTAAGTGTCTGGAGATGCCAGAACAGGTGTTTGTATTTTTACTTACAACCAGAGAACTAGAAAGGGTCTGAGTAGCTTCCTAGAAGGATGGAATCAAAGTGCTGGAATAGGGATTTTCTCAGTACACAGAGTAGCCAGTAATAGTCTAATTATCTGAAAACTTCTTCACTTTTTTGCTCTGATTGAGGGCATGCTGTTCCCCAGACTCCTCCCACTGAATGAATCTGAAGTGCTTCTTCCTAGAATAGGAGGCATCTCAGACTTCAGGCTAATTTGGGTTAAGCAATATATTTGGGCTTTATAATGCAGCAGAACTAATAGGATATGTGTGTGCTTGTGTGTATGCATGTATGGATTTATAATGAATTTGCTTATGTGATATGGAGGCTGAGAGGTTCCAGGATCTTTCCAAGCTGTCCCAATTCTTCTGCGAGACCGCAGTGGCGTTCTAATTGGATTCCAAACACCTGAGCAGAGGCGTGTTGATGGAGTACGCTGTCGGTGAAAAGCAGTTGAAAAGCCGGATGATTGGAAACCCAAGAAGAGCTGATTTTTTAAAATTTCGAGTTCAGAGGCAGGACAGGGCTGATGAGCCAGCTTGGGCAGCGAGCGAGGCAGGAGGAGCTCCTTGCTAGCAGGACTGTCTCGGTCTTTTGTTCTGTTCAGGCTTTCAGCTGATTGGATGAGGCTCCCCACGGCAGGGAGGGAGATCTGCTTTGCTGCCTACTGGTGCAGGTGTTAATCTGAGAAAAAATACCCTCATAGACACCCTCAGAAATAATGTTTGTCCAGGTATCTTGACATCTCATGGCTGAGTTAGGTTGACACAAATTAATCATCACAAGAAAGAAAAATAGAAGTGATGCACACAGTAGAAAGTTCCTTATCCCACTTAAATGTTTCCAAATTATGGAATATAGGTCTTGTTTAGAGACCTTAGTCCTACAGTTAAACAGTAGAAGAAATCTTCATGGGATGAGGACCAGTTTGCAGTGTGCATCATAGCTATTTATTCTCTTCAATTTAAGTCCACCTGGCAACCTGAGCTACCTCCGATTCCAGGGAGAAACATTGCAGATTCATTGGTCCAACACCACAACATATCAGGTTCAGACAAGCAGAGTTTGTTTCTAGGAATGCCTTGCTCTTAAGTAAGATGCAGTGCTTAAGGCAGAGGGGCTTCATAGCCCAGACTGTTCAGGTGTTTCATTCCTTTGTAACTGGAAGGCTTACAGACTCAGGAACCAGGAGCATTAATAGGACTCAAAAGACGACAGCTTTCTCCGATTGTCAAAGAGAAGAGAAAACTGTTGCAATTTCAGATCTTGAGCCCTTAGATTCGAGGCTTTTACATTCATATTAAATGTAATATGAGTCCCAGAAGAGCTAAACAGATTTTTTTTTTAAATCATGAATGTCTTTATCTTCCTCTTGTCCAGTACGATGTGAAACAGGAGGGAAGAAAACTAGCATGTAAGTCAGACACATTTCCCAGAAACTGGTCGACTTGAAAAGTGAGAGGTTATATAGGGCAACTCCTTTCTGACCGCTAAGTGATTATTGCTTCTTAGGTAGTTTCCAGATGGGTTGGTGTAAGCCACGTTCCTCTGGGCTAATTCTGGCTGGGCAGAACTGGCAGTAGGGTGGGAAGGGCAGAGTGGTACTTTTAGCTGTAGAGTTTCGACATCTTGAAAGTTTCTAAGCTAATGAGTTTGGAGCAGGGAGAAGGAATCATCCTGGTATAAACAGTATTTTTCCTTCAAAGTTCCTATTGTCAGTTCTCTGAAGAGCTGAGAAACTGAAGAATCCATATTGGCATTTTGTCCCCATTGATTCTTTCCTTAAAGTACTAATTTCTAAGAAAAAAGGATTATGCTAGGTGGAGGATATGGAAATGGCTATAAATCAGATAGCTTCCTTAGCTTATTATAAATTTTAATTGTCAACATTTAGTTGTCAACTGTTGCTGCATAACAGTTGAGCCAAGTACTTGTCAGATATTTCCTTGGTCCGATAATTAACTCTCAACTTAGTTAGAAGGTTTTTGGGGAACATTTCCCCCCAATAGGTATCACTTTGATGAAGTGGTTATTAGGAGAAAAAGTTTTTGTTTGTGTCTTTGTATTCGTATATATGTGTGTGTATGTATATATGTATATATCACAGACACACACACACACACACACACACACACATACACATTTCACTTAGAAGAAAGGACGTGATTGATGGGCACTGAGGTGCAGGGAGCAGTGGCCCGGCAGAGCCCCGGACCCACAGCCGGCTGCTCTCACTGCACACCGTGGCTCCGTGTTTCTGCCGTGGTTTTCGGACACTGTTGGCCTGGCAAGCACCCTGCCTGGTGTGGTGAAGGGATGCCGTAGCAGTAAGAATGTGGTCATTGATGAGGTTAAAAATAAAGGACTTTTGAGAAAAGATTGTTTATCATCCATTGCTTCTGTATGATATTAAGTTGAACTCAAATATAATTTGTTTTTAAAAATTTTTCTTGATAAATTATTGTTGCCAATTGATTTCTCTCCTGACCTGCATGCTTCAGTTTCTTTCTCCCTGATGTCTAGGTGCTGCTTCCTCAAGGAACTAATTAAATATGCCCGTCTAAGAGGGGGGAATGAGTCTTTGTCTGTTACAAACAACAGCACAGCAGCGCCTGGGGTTTTGGAGGGGAAGGGCATTCCGAGTTGGTTGCTAGAGCTGATGTTGGCAGGCACTGACGTGGTGAGAGAGGACAGGCTGTAGGAGGAAAAGGGGGAGGGTGGTAACAGATGATGCCTCGAACCCCTGTTTGACCCCTGGTGGGGAGGTGGGAGACCAGAGAGCTGTTTACAAGAACAAACCAGAGGGATTTGGGAGTTAGGGGGACCGGCAGGACAGACTGCTCTTACTGCGAGTTTCCAAAATGAACCTCGCTTGAGTTCTGGTGCAGGGAGTTGGGGGAGACTCGGTGGGGTAAACATTCCAAATGGCTATCCTATGGGAGGGAATTGTAGCTTGTAGTAATGTCAGAGTCAGCACTGTGGCTGGGCACCATAGGCCACTGCAGGGATTTAAAATAGAACGGGCAGAATACATTGTGTAATCTGGAGAGGTTTTCCAGGGCGTAGGTAATGCCCTTATCTTATCCAAAGGACATAGAGGTTTTCATCCCATACCTGCCAGACAACAGAGTTCCATGCATCCAACTCTACCATCTTATGCATGAGAATTTAGTCTTGTTGGTTACACCTAGCAGGGGTCCACAGAAGTGGAGTCCGCATATTGCCTTTCCTCTTTGAGCTGGGACACTTCTCTCTGTGAAGGATGGGATGCAGGCTTGTGGTTCTTTACATTTTCTAATAAGATGCACTGTTTTTTAAGGCCCAAGAGTTACTAGTTTCCTTCCCAATGAGATGATAGTTGTATTTTCAGTATCTTGTTGAATAAATGCATAACAAAAAGCTGCAAAGATTTCAGTAATACCTTTAAATCAGTTCATCTTTAGTAGTCACACCAGAATCAACATCCGGTTGAAACACAGTATTTACGCATTTGAAGGATATATTTCAGAACTTCACGTGCCCAAGTGCAATAGCTGGTATGTTGGAGAGCCGGGTCTTTGGACTCCATGCCTCATAATTTACCTCCATAAAACAAAATCCAAAATCCTTTGAGTTTGAGGTTCAAGACCATCACTAATGAGGGTCTTACCCATCTCTTGCAGCCTTTTCTCTGTGTTCCCACAAATCTTAGCTCTCACATTTGGCAGATCCTGGCTAAGGATTGCAAGTAAGGTGCTTCCTTTTGATGGTTTGCTATTTATATTTATACTTAGCTCCAGTTAAATGGTCTGTGTTCGCACCTCTCTGTTCATGTCGTTCTTCCTATCAAGCATGTCCCTCCCCGCTCCCCCCTCTCACCTCTTTGCTTAACTATGACAAGAGGTCTTTCTGTTTAAGGAGAAAGATTTGTGAATTTAGGAGAAAAAAAAAACCTATGCAAATATTGTTTTGGGCATTTATATAAGAAGAGAAGTGACCAGAGATTGATAAGTACTTTGCTGAAGGCAGACAGTTGTGATCTGTGGCACATCTGGTCTGCACATCTTCCTCCATCAGTGCTACGTGGATTGCTGTCGATCACCAGCGCTTTCTTCATTTACTCCAGGTTCATGCTGAGTCGAGATACTGGATCTGGGTCTTTCTCTCTCTCCTCTCCTACTTCTCTTTTGCTTGTTTCTTCTTTCTTCCCTTTAGTGGTAAATAACTTTCTTTAAAAAAAAATTGGTGTTCTTACTGGGTTTGACTTGTTGCTTTTACTGTGTGTGGGGTGGGGAGGGGAGGAAGAGTTCTGGGGACACAGAAGCACACGTACTTATCCGTGTCTGAGTGGGTGCTGCACCCCAGCCACTTGGGGGAGCTGCTCTGTCATCACTGTGACTGAGGTGGGAGAACGGCAGGGGAGGTCAGGGGATCCACTCACTTGTCCCATTTCATCGTCCCCAGGTTCCCATGTTGTTTTCCTCTGTGCATATATAATGTGAAAGATACCAAGGAGAACATATTTATCTTGCTGTGGTTTTAAAAAGGATTTCTTCTGGCAGGAAGCTCTTACAGAGCTGTAGAAAGAAAAAGGAAAGTTTGTATTACTGCCACACGACTTAGAATAGCAACAAAATACCTCATGTAAATTCATCCTGGTGTGTGTGTGTGATAGGCGCTCATGGCTAGAGAGGGAACAGAAAAGGAGAAATGGAATGCATGATATGTGTTGTGTCTTACTCCTGAAGTGGCATTTACAAATCTCACATTCTGCTGAAGGGGGAAGGGAGCTAACCACCAATCTCTCCTTGCTGGAAGGCAGGGCAATCGAAGAAGTAGGCGCCACTCAAAGCTCAAGGTGGGTTTTTCATGTAGAGTACTGCATGGTTGGCACGGTGGTAGGACAAGGGTACTCAGTGAAATCAGTCATGGAACTGAGGAAGGTACAGACCCAGGAACCTCCTTCATCCTTTTTGTCATGTGCAAACATGCTAACTTGATCTATATAATTCCCCTAGGCCTGAGAAAACACGTACTTTTTTTCCTACTGAATGCTGCCTCTTTAACAATTCTGGTAAGTCTTGTTGGGGGAGGGAGAATAAAGAAAAGGAACGAACCATCAAAACTTCGTTCTCTTCATCTGACTGGAAAAGGGAAAAGAGCTGGGAGTTTTTGCTCTGGCGTAACTTGTGACTCGGGCAGTAAGTGTAGTGCGTTGGAGGGCTAGACTTACTTCCTTTGCTTCTTTTTAGGGTGTTGATTCTGTCTGAAGGAATAAAATTTATTCTACTAACAGTAGCCTAACCACCCGAGAGAATTTGGATTTAGTCCTATATATAATAAGGAGTTACTGTGCTAATTAGACAGGACACAGAATGACTAGAGGGCAGCGGGTGGTGCTGCCAGGCAGTCGGGCCTGCGAGGGCCGCCTCTTCCACTAATCCGTGCACCGGGCCTCTAGGAAGGAAATGTCTGCAAGGTCAGGCTGCTTGATGGCTATTCAGCTGCTGCTTGGGAACTGGCGTGGGCTTACTAGTACGTTTGGCAGGTCCTCGCCAAGGATCGCAGGTAGAGTCACTTTTCTTTTGGTGGTTTGTAGGTCAAGAGATGGACTAAGGGAGTGTTAGGTCCTGTTTCTAGAAGTGTGAGGAGGCGGTCTCAGAATGGGGAGGGAGATGGAGGAGTTGAGATTATAGTAGGTAATTACTGAGGGTACAGGGTGTTAGTGAGAAGGACCTGCATTGATTCCTGTGGACCGGGGCAACATTTCGCCTCTGTACCCATTTTCCTGATGAGTAATCGGGAATCTTGGCCTGAAAGGGTGGTAGGAGGTTAGGCTCACCGTGTAAGGCCTAGCCCATCACTCAGACTCTTCAAACAGGTTTGTTAAGAGCCTGTATGTGCCTGGCACCTTTTTTGTTTGTTTTGTTAGGGTACACAAGACAGTCCCAGCATTTATAGAGCTTACATTCTGGTGACAACCAAGTGGTGGTTATTTATTGATTTGAGGAAAGCCTAAATAAAACGGAATTGGAATGCCAAGGACAGATAGCACCCTGCATCTGATTTATGCAAACATGTAATGGCAAAGCATTGCAAGTTCATCTCAGGGAAAACCTTGATTCCTGTTGATAAAGGCCTGAGCCCGAAGTGCTGAATATTCTCCATCTGGCATCAGCCTTTGCTGAGGAGCTGCACTGCTCAAACCTCACCTCCTGACCGAGTCTGTCTCTGCCCTTGTTCACTTTCACATGGTGGCCTCAGCGTGTAGCCCTGTGCGTGAGTGAGTGAGTGCAGGCAGCTGTATTTAATGGCCTCCCCCAGGCCTCTCCTGCCCTAAGGAGAGTCTGATTCACCCATGTTTCCCCCGCTAGTCCCTTTGGGTCGGTTTTGCTCTCCCTGGTTCGATGTTTTCCTGTGCACAGTGAGGGGTGGCCAAGCATTTCCCTTTCCCACT
The DNA here is from genome assembly GCA_963924515.1 of Vespertilio murinus. Taxonomy (NCBI): domain Eukaryota; kingdom Metazoa; phylum Chordata; class Mammalia; order Chiroptera; family Vespertilionidae; genus Vespertilio; species Vespertilio murinus. The sequence continues at coordinate 35,964,176 of OZ004719.1, forward strand.
CAGCTTCCTTTCCGTCCTCTGGATCCTAACATAGGTGTCCTTGCTCGGGTGTTGAAGCTTCATCTGAACGTACCTTGAAGGACCATCAGGCCGGTGGCCAGCATCACCCAGACCTCCTGCAGGACGCTGGGGCTGAGCGGGCCGTCGCTGTGGGGAGGGCCGTCGCTGTGGCTGGACTCCTGCTGCCCCGTGTGTGCCAGTCCCGTCACCGAGTAGCTCCCTGTCTCTGGTTCAGAAGAGAATCGGGACCGGGGAAGGGTTTCAGAAATCATCACAATGTCCTTTTGCATCACCTCAACATCTGGTCTCCAAGTATCTTAGCATAATTCTTTTTTTTAATATATTGATTTTTTTACAGAGGAATAGAGAGGGATAGAGAGTTAGAAACATCGATGAGAGAAAATCATCGATCAGGAGGTCTGGGTGTGCCTCTTGCACACCTCCTACTGGAGATGTGCCCGCAACCAAGGTACATGCCCTTGACCGGAATTGAACCCGGGACCCTTCAGTCCACAGGCCGACGCTCTATCCACTGAGCCAAACCTGTTTTGGCTATCTTAGCATAATTCATTGCCCAGATAAGTTTAAAAAGAAACACATTTGTGAGTGGTGGTGGTGGAGATGATGATGATGATGATGATGTAGTACATAAGCATCAATAAGTAAATAGGGAATCTACTGTTTGTCACACTGGGAATGCAAATAAGCCTGCCTTGAAGGAACTCTAAACTCATACCAGAGAGACAGTTAAAATAGCTTAGTCACCTTGGACTTGGTCTCATCTGAAAGCTATCTGTGGGGTGGGTTAAGCAGTTCAGCCCAAGTTAAAATCTGGGCTTTGGAATAGATCTGGATTTTATCCCTCACTTACTAATAGCTGAGTGAATTTACACAGATTCCCTGTGAGCCCGAGTTGTCACATGACAAGAATAGTGGCTTTCTCAAAAGATCATGAAGATTAAGTGAAGTATCACATAGCACAATGCCCAGCACAGGAAGCACTTGGTGAATGGTAGACATTGTTTATTGATACTGTTGCCTGTCTGGCCTCCAAAAGGAACCTGATTTCCATACTTGGTGAGTATCCACATGTGCCGACCGTGATACTTCTGTATTAGAACATGAATGCTAGGTTACAAGGAACAATGACTTTGTTGTACCCCATTCTGTTTTCTAAGGCTTGTGCCTGGGCTGTCCAATACTTGTTCAATGAATGAAAGGAGGTTCCACTAGTGAGAAAAGTTAACTAGAACAGTATTAAATAGTTCCAGGTTAAAGTAACTTAGGTTGTGTGTCATAGACAGTGAAAAGCCATTAAAACCAGATGGTGGTGCAGCATGTGCATGAAATTTGTGCACTTGGTGGGGGGTCCCCTCAGCTCAGCCTGTGCCCTGTTGCAGTCTGGGAGCCCTCAGGGGATGTCTGACTGCAACAGAGGCTGGAGAGGCTCCCTCCACCACTCCTGAGCTCACCAGCCATGGGCCTGGCTTCTGGCTGCTCTGTGCTCCCCTGTGGGAGTGCATGACCACCAGGGGGCAGCTCCTACATTGAGCGTCTGCCCCATGGTGGTCAGTGCCTGTCATAGCGACTGAGTGTCATTCTGCTGTCAGGCCGAAACTGGCTCTCCAACATCCCCTGAGGGGTCCTGGATTGCGAGAAGGCGCAGGCCAGGCAAAGGAACCCCATCAATGCACAGTCAGGGCTGGGGAGGGATATGAGAGGTTGGCCAGCCGGGGAGGGACTGTGGGAGGGCTCCAGGGCATGTCCAGCCCATCTCGCTCAGTGCTGATTGGTCGGACCCCAGCAGTAAGCTAACCTACTGGTCAGAGCGTCTGCCCCCTGGTGGTCAGAGCACGTCATAGGAACTGGTTGACTGATGGACTGTCTATCCCCTGGTGGTCAGTGCACATCATAGCAAGGGGTTGTGCGGCCTATCAGAGGACCAGACGCTTAGCATATTAGGCTTTTATTATATAGGATTAGCATTTTAGATGGTGGGTGGCAGCATGGATTGGAGGCAGAGACCGTATTTTAGAGTTGATGGGCCATTTATTAGGCCACAGCTCAGTGTCTGGCCCTGCGCTTGGTGGGAGATAAAGATGAGTAAAGACAGTTGGATCTCAAGGGGCTCACCAGTTAGGAAGCTGTTGAGATGTTTTATGTGAGATGATGACCTGGAGAACACCAAAAAGGAAGGAAGGAATGTGGGAAAGAACCAGCAGTACTTAGTAACTGGATGGGGGAAGGGAAAAAGGAGGAACCAAGGTTTAGACTAAAGTATGGACAGAAATACAGTCTCAAGAGGATGGGTTTGAGTTTGAGGAGATGGTAGGGCATTCAGGAGCTGAAATCCAGTTGTCAGTGGAAATGTTAAACTGAAGCTTAGGGAAGAGTTGGGAGCTGGAGAAGCTGATTTGTGGGTCAGCTGCAGGGAGGGGCAGGGAAGAGGGTGGGTGAGAACTTGGGGGAGAGAGCGTGAAAAGATGGAGGGGGAATGGGGAGTCGTGGGGAATGAATTCCCATGTTAGAGAGGAGGAAATGTAAGCATAGAAGGAGAACCAAGAAGTCAGAAAGGTAGAAAAAACAGGAAGCACAGCCACAGAAGTCGGTGTAGATGGGAGCTGATCGGGGAGGACGGACGTGCTGAGTGCTGTAGGTAGGCCTGAGGAAGACACACCGGAAGCAAGGAAGGGAAATACAACCCGGGTAGACGGAAGAAGAAGATTTGGATTGACCACTAACCTCAGAAGAGGATGAAAACATTTGTTAAAAGGCTCTGGGCCAGGTTTCTGGTTTGGGTGTGTGTGTGATTTATACCTGGTTCTCTTAAAAAGTAATTATTTGAAAGTTCATAAAGAATAATAGCAGATCATCACTCTCAATTCTTTGAAATATTTCACCATATTTCTAAATAATATGCGCATGTCACCACTTTTTGATGATGAAGTTTAGATATTATCTATTGAGGTTGATTGAAGATGAGGATTTAAATCTGTCACAGGCCTCCCGAGGGCTGAAATTCCATTTGTCCTATAAAGTTTCCCTTGCTCTCTGCTGGACTAAGTGCTCTTTTGGGCCCTTTTCTTTCTGGAATTTTCTTATTCTCTTTTCTGTTAGGTTCCTTGTTTCCGGGATTCCATTTTACCCACTCTACTGATTCACTTTTAGTTTTCCTGAAGCACATTCTCTGATAGCTGCTGCTTCTTTTTTTTTTTTTTTTAATCTTTATTGTTCAGATTATTACAATTGTTCCTCTTTTTTCCCCCTCCATCTGGTAGCTTCTTATTAAGGATCACATAGAAGACAAGTTTTGAGCCATTGCTTGTCTGACGGCGTCTTTATCCCTCCCTCACATTTAATTGGTGGCTTGGTGGGGCATAGAATTCTAGGTAGGATAGAAATTTTCTCTGCAAGGCTTGCCCCTCTGGGCATGTAGGAACAGAGTCGCTCTGCTGGGCAGTTGGGGAAGCTGTAGGTACAGCTGAGGCTGGATGGTCATATTCAACCCGTGCCAAAGTGGTGCCAGCAGGGGGCAGAGTGGAGGAGTCTGTAGGGATGAGAGGCTTTGTTGCCCCGGAGAGGGTGAGATCGAGGCAGGACCTCGGCTTCTGCTGGCTTTCTGGTTTCTGGAAACGAACTCTTGAAGGCCGGCTATACTTCTAGCTTTATTGTCTCCCCACCACGACCCTCCCTAATCTATTGCAGCTTGAATGGGTTTCTGTTTCTTACAACTAAATGGTCTTTAAGACAACCATCCATGTTATCTCAAATCCCTGTCCCAGCCAGAAGGCTCAGTGCCAGCGTTTGGATCCACAGCCACAGCTCCGAGAGCTCCATTGGGAAGTGGGAGGCCCACACCCGCCTGCAGTTCCCGGCCCTGGCCAGTGGGTGGCCTAGCATAAGCTGCTTTTACCTACTCGTGACTCTGTCAGTGTCGGTAAACATGGGATGGCCAGCCACCTCAGTAAGGTTTTTTGAAATTAAAGACAAAATGAGATTACCTTAGGAAAGCAGCACCGGCCCGTAGGGGGGAGGGGAAAGGATGGGCAACGGGAAGGACTCTTCCTCTGGGAAGGACCCAAAATGCCTGCTGTCCCCAGCTGTGGACCCTCGGGTGCTGTTAGGGGTGTTGGGAGCTCACCTGTGACTGAGACAGAGATGAAATGACCGTGAAGGAGGATTTCTGGCTTCTGGCTTTTGGCACAACACTGGTAGGTCCCGTTGGCCGATGGTGTGGCTTCGCTTATGGGGAACACCAGCTGAGATGACCTTTCACGGTCCCCATCCGCCTCAGGAGAGCGTTTCAGTCTCAGTTGTTCCAAGCTGGTCTCAGGGGAGCAGTCCGAAGGCCTGTCCTTGCACAAAAACACGACGGCCCCCTCAGCCTCTTCATCCCGGTGCTGCAAGGTGCAGATTAAGTTTAGTCGCCTTCCTTGCTGCGAAACTGAGCTGATGATTTGCATGCATCCTGCAATGGCAAGGGAAGAATTAGCCGAGGGAGGACATGGCAAATGAAATTCACTTTATTTCTAAATGTGGAGGCAGAGATGGGGGCTGCCCAGAGACAGTAAACACCATCCTCTTGGAAGAGTTGTTTGTCCATGAGTTACACCCACGGCTGATGGAGACCTGCAGTCCCAGCCACTCATTTATGGAGGAATGGTTTGCCTTTGATTTTTACTGTCCATCTGGAACCTGTAGGCCTTTAACTTAAAGTGCTTACTTAATGTACCTCATCCTTGAGATAGCTCTAGAGACAGGTGTTCCCATTTTATAGGCTAACAAATATGAAGCACAGAGGGGTTAAATGGGCTTCAGAACTGGCAAATGGATTCCATGAATTTAGAGTTTATGAGCCTGTAGGAACCTCAGAGGGAGGGCCAGTTTACCAGGCTCTTTGCAACACACGGCACACAGTGTCTGATGGTGCAGGCTGGGGTTCTAACAAAGATAAGGGAACTTTCTGGCTCTCCTGCATTAGCGTCAAGAAGAGCGGGTCCCTTCTTCCTCACCAGGGGAAACACCATGGGAGCCACCCCACCTCCCCCAGGAGCCCCGGATTCCTCCGGCGGCTGCTCTGCTCTGGGCTTGGGGATGAGCGGCCCTCACCGCCAAGCTGGATGTCCACAATGGCCAGCAGAGTGGCCAGGGCCAAGCATGCTCTGCCAGGTGCCATCGGTGTCCTGCAGGTTGCCAGCAGCTCAGGGACTCGAAGCAAGCGGCTCTGCTGATGTCCGTGGCCTCGCTTCCCTGAAAGCACAGAGAATGCCCTGGTCAAGGGCCTGGCTTCTGCCCGCTCCCCTCTGATGGGGGTGGAGGGGAAGACCCATTGGTGAGAGAGCGGTTGAATGAATTATGGCATACCCATAGTACGGATTATCCTGTAAGTACAGCTTACATAAAATAATGTGTAAACATAGCAAACATAAACTTTCATAAGGTATCTATAACAATAAAAGCATAATATGCTAATTAGGCCAGACAGCCGAACGACCTTCTGGTCAACCTTCCAGGTGACCTATACAAAGCCAGGGCTGCGAGGGCTGAGCTCCTTGCACAAATTTCGTGCATCAGGCCTCTGGTTCACTTATAAAATGAATGCGTAATATTTTTCCTACATACAATTGATAGAAAATATGATAGAAGGAAAAATCCCACACATTCTAGGAACAACAATAAAATACCCATAAAGTGCCCAAAAATTTAAAATGGGTTTAAAATGGAACAAGATTGCTATATGGGACTATAGGATAAACAATATAAAGTGCTATTAAGGAACATAAAAGAAAATGTAAATGGAGACAATTGCTAATTTCTCTAGATTTACCTATGCATTTGTCACAATCCTGATAAATCCCAGCAGCAGCCCAGTGGTCTGGCCCCCAGTGCTTCTGCCCTAGCCTTGACCTCTTGCCCCGCTCCTTGTGGTCACACTCAGTGCTGCACCACGTCTCCACCAGAACACTCCGCTGACTGGGACAAAGCATTGAAGTTGAGCGGTCCACTTTTGTACTAAGCACACGGAGGCTTACTGGTTACACGCAGTGTGACCAGCCTGAAATCACAGCGAGGAGTCCAACTCCCAAGTTACGCCGGTCTTTGAACATTTAATTCCCTTTGTCCCCCTTCTCACGCCTATCCAAGCCATTCAGGTAGGGCCAGGAGCCGGCAGGAGAAATCCGAATTAGGGATCTGGAAAGGCTGCCATATGGCCACGGAGTTAGGCCCCGGGGCCGGTGCCCCTGAGTCCAGTGGTGATTCATGGAAGGTGGGCAGTGGGCTGGGAGGTTCGCTTCCAATCCAGTCCCTCCTCTAGGCTCCGTCCAGGGTGGGAGGAGCGGGAGCAGGGACCGCTTCTAAAAGGAGGGCGGCACCCCGGCTGGCCTGCTCTCGGGCGCTGACACTGGGGTGCTTCGGGGTCTGCGGCCTGGCTGGAGCTGGGCGTGTAAGTCTGTCCCGGGCGGCACAGGGGGGCTGGGGGCCGGCGAGGACTGTGGATAAAGGATGCTCCTGGAATGGTGACCTTGGTGCCCGGGGACCAGGCACTGCTGGTTCTGCACTCTGACCACCAGAGGGCGCCACCTTCCAGTGGAAGCCAAGCCGGAGGTGACCCGCCACCCCTCCCCACAGACCATCAGCCCCAAATTTGCAAAGTGTGATTCCTTGAGCCTGGAGGGTGGGATGGGGAGGGGTGGGGGTGGGGTGGGGGGAAAGATGCGCTCGGCTAGTTTGGGAAAGCCTAAACTAGTGGTGGGGCGAGGAGTGCAAGATCAGGTCTGAAGGGGGGGATGAGTCCCGGAGAGAAGCCTCGTTACAGTTGCCCTCTGTGGCGCCAAGAGGTGGGGAGGGAAGCCCGGGGACTTTCTGGCCTCTTGCTGGTAAGACATGGCGAACCCCTCAGCCTGGCAAGAATGAAGGCGCACATTAGGCTGACATCCCCCCCCCCCCCCTTTTGCCCTCCCCGAGGCTGGGCTGGCTGCCCAGGTCACAGGCGCGTTACAGGGGAGGCCCCTGGAGGCCGGGAATCAGATCCAGCCTTCCGACCTCGCTCGTCCTCACACCCACGCGCACGATGTGACAATTAATGGGCCTAGAGCGGGCGAGGTCCCCGCGGGGTGCGCTGCTGGCCGGACAGCACTGCGGGGAGGAGGCGCCCCAGCTGGTGGGAGTTAGCCACCAGCTGCACACGCTCCTGCCTGCAGATCTCCCACAAAATTATCCGCCCAGGACCCCAGAGGGGGCCTCCACGTGGTGTCACAGCCCGGACTCCCTGGAGTAGGACTGTGTGTTGGTACCCAACCCTTAGGGTCCGGAAACCCTGGAGCCTGCCTGCTCTCCCTCAGCTCCCTCTCAGAACCCTATCAGCACCCCAGAGCGGGCCTCACCCTGACCTCAATGGGCCATGGCCCTTAGGTTGTCTGCTGACACCTGTGGATCCTCTTCTCAGAATAACATTTAAAATGAATAAAATAGCTCTAGCCAGCTTGGCTCAGTGGATAGAGCATCAGCTTTTGGACTGAAGGGTTCTGGGTTCAATTCTGGTCAAGGGTCCAAGCCTGGGTTGTGGCTTGATCCCCAGTGGAGTGTGTGCAGAAGGCAACCAATCAATGATTCTCTCTCATCATTGATGTTTCTATCTCTTTCCTTCTCTCTTCCTCTCTGAAACCAATAAAGAAATATATATATATATTAAAATATATTTTATTGATTTTTTACAGAGAGGAAGGGAGAAGGAGAGAGAGTTAGAAACATCGACCAGCTGCCTCTTGCACACTCCCCCTCGGGGATGTGCCCGCAACCAAGGTGCATGCCCTTACCCGGAATTGAACCTGGGACCCTTGAGTCCACAGGCCGACGCTTTATCCACTGAGCCAAACCAGTTAGGGTCAGAAATATATTTTAAATAATAAAATGAATACAGTAAAGCACAGAGGATAATGGAGGTGGAAGGACATGCGAGAGGGGACGGCACGGGCTCCCTCAGACCCGCCATCGGCCGGAAGTGGACATTTCGGAGGGACGGCCGTCGTGACAGCTGAGGGGTCTGTCGCAGCTGCAGTGGGGTTTGACCTGTGGCCAGTTCTTCGGAGGCGAGTTGCCTGTGTCCATAACAGAAGGACAGGCTCTCAAGCAGAGACTGGTGAACGTGAAGGTGAATGTTTCACAGATCCACAGATCCCGTGAGCACACCCGTGGCCCAGGGGAGCAGCTCTGCGGACAGCTCCCTCCGTTTGCAGCGAGGGGATGAGGTCTGATTCCTACCCGGGTCAGAGGTCCTCCCGCTGCCGGGCATAACCCGAGCCTGGGGAGAGCGATCTCTACCCCATACCTTCACCCTGGATTCCCGGTTTACGCGGCCAAAAGCACACCGGGGGCCTGACCCCCCCCCCCCCCCCCGAGCACACATCCCTCCTCCCCCCCCCCCCCCCCCCCCGAGCACATATCTGGGGTGTGCCTCCCTCAGAGGTGCCTCCCAGGCCAGCTCCCAGCACAGGGCGCCCAGGGGCTTGTCCAGGCTTTGAGGAGTCCAGGGGGGAGTTGACCAATGCCGGTAACTTTCTTTTAGTGACTAGCTCCATTTAAAAATATGGGTTTTTTTTTAAATTGATTTCAGAGAGGAAAGAGAGAGAGACAGAGACAGAAAGAGAGAGAGGTGGAAACATGAATGATGAGAGAGAGGCATCTATCGGCTGCCACTGGGGATGAGCCCACCACCCGGTCCTGTGCCCTGACCGGGAATCGAACCGGGACCTCCTGGTTCACAGGTCAACGCTCAACCACGGGGCCATGTGGGGGCCATGCAGACCGGGCAATACTATCTCCTTTTGGTCGATAAGAATGACCTTTGTGATTTGGCCCCCATGAGTCCTGGACAACACGCGTGGCCAGGAGGTTTTAGAGCGGAAGAATGATGCCGGCTCCATCAGGCCGGTGACTCCCAGCGCTCACCCCATTTCCCTCCCATGAACAGGAGAGAGCTCGCCTCTCTTTCCACGGCCCCAAGAGAAGGGGACCCCCCCCCCCGCCCCCATGGGGCCTGTCTCTCTCTGCCTGAGCAGCTGTGTCACCCCCACCCCGCTCCGGCTCCCTGTCCCGCTCCTGCTCCTGCTCCTGCTCCCGCTCCCGCTCCCCATCCCGGGCCGCTCCCGCTCCTGTTACCTCCGCACGAAGCTCCCTGCTCGGCTGGCGGCTCCGGTGGGAGCCCCGGAGTGCGCGCTCGGCCCTCGCCTGGCTCTCATGTTGTTAAACCCCCTCACTTCCGGCCTTGCTCTGCCTCCACCGCGGGTGTCTGTGATCTCTGAAAACCGCAGGATGGGTTCTGTGTTTTTTAAGCAATCAGGGGTCTTCCTGCTTCTCTCTTCCACCGCCTCTGTGACCTTCTCTCTCTCCCCGCCCCCCTCCTCGGTTGCTTTCTCCCTTTTCCTCTTCCTTTCTCTCGGGTTAGAAGTAGGCGGCGGGCTGCGGGTCTGAGGAGACCACCCTGGAAATGGTCTTCTCACCTCGGGAGCCGCACCCTTGTCACTCGCTAAGCCGTCACGGAGTAACTAGCAGATGTGAGGACAGTCTGTGTCTTACGTACGAAGAGAAGGGCCAAGTCTTTTCCGGGAGAAGGCTTTGCTGCGGAGAGGACGTGGAGGGCAGGGCAGGGTCCCAGGAGGATGGGGAGGCGGGGGGGGGGGGGGGGGGCACCCAATGGTCCTGGATGGAGCGTGAGCGGGGCAGGACCTGGGACCCCTCGCCCATGCCTGCCTGGCCTCCTTGTAGTCAGTGGCTGGGAGGTGGCGGGGACTCTTCTAGGCTCTAGGATTGTACCCTTTGGAGGGACGAGGATTGTACCCTTTGGAGGAGCGAGGATTGATCTGGATCTGACTTCACGAGGCCGGCTCAGGGCCGGAGAGGCCCCAGCGCCCCAGGGAGCAGACACCTGCGTCGAGCGCCAGGCCAGCTGGGTCCCCGGAGCCGGAGGGCTGTCCCCAAGCGGGCTGGGGAAGTGCTCCCGGACCCGGAGCCACTGGCCCCCATGCCTCAGGGGCCCTCACCATCCCGCCCCGGGGCCGGTCCCCGCAGCCGCATTGACATCAACTGCTGGGGTGGGCTGGGGTGGGGGGGGGGGGGGGGGCGGCGCCTGGTAACTGGGCCTCACTGCTGCCCCTACATGGTCACATACAGGACTCTGCTTCTCATCACCTGGAGGCCGGCTGGCTGCCGGGAGCACGCAGGGGCTGAAGCCACAGCCGTGGGTGCGGGGGGTGGGGCGCCTGAGCCCCCGCAGGCGGACGTGTGTTCTCACTTGGGACAGCAAAACCCTCGCAGCTTTGCAAAGACCTCGGGGCTCCAGATGGAGCCTCGGCGGTCTCAGCCTTCGTGCAGCGCCCGCCCGCCTGCAGCACTGCGGGCACCGCGGTGCGAACGCTGCTTTCGATCGCTCCCCGCCGAGCAGGAGAGCTGGGGGCCGTGTGGCTGGTGTGGTGGGCTCTGCAGGGGAGCTCATCTGTGGAGAGAGGACCCCCCCGTTCCCCCCCCCCCCCCCCAGTGACAGGGCAGAGGCTCCCAGGGCCTGAGCGCCCAGAAGTGGGAGGACTGGAGAAAGGGGAGGAGGACGGGGAGAGGCGAGGGGCAGACACTGTGAGGTCTGGGGCAGAGTGGCACCCGAGCTGAGCTTGAAGGGAGACGGGATTCAGAGGGCGAGGGTGAGCGTTCTGATCTAAGAACAACGTGAGCCGCAGCACAGGGACGCGCTGGGCTTTGGAAAGCGGCTGCTGGCGTGGCTGGGACACGGGGTGCCGGTGGGCGTGCTGGCCGCTGGCCCCGAGCCCCCAGAGAGCCTGCCAGCCGCCGCTGTCTCTGTACCTGAGTTCCTCACAACTGAGGAACGGACATACTGCTTTCAAGATCCTACTGGTAAATGTTCCACATTAAAGGGGACTCTGGTTGGATGTCAAATTATACGTTTAAAAAATATTTTTTTTATTGGGTTCACAGAGGAAGGGAGAGGGAGAGAGAGATGGAAACATCCATGATGAGAGAGAAACCATGGATCGGCTGCCTCCTGCACCCCCCTACTGGGGATCGAGCCCCGCAACCCGGGCCGGTGCCCTGACCGGAATCAAACCGTGACCTCCTGGTTCATAGGTCGGTGCTCAACCACGGAGCCACGCTGCCGGGCTGCCACCCCACTTCTACCCGGCTTCTGTGGAGTGTGAGGGCGCAGCGGGGAGGACGGCACAGCGGTCCATCCTGGCAGTGCTCCCACACCAGCAGCATGTCTCCCTCCCTACCCCCCGGCCCCGGGCGGGGGTCGGAGTCACTGTGGTTGTTTATACACTCGGTTCCCGCGGGTTTGTATTCTTCACAGCGTCCTGCCTCCGCCATGTGCCCTGCAGAGCGTCTGTGCGCCCCCCCTGGGCCCTCTGCGCTCCCCTCTGCCGGGGTGTGCGGCCCCCCACCCCCAGAGCACCCCCCGTGCTCTCCCATGAACACCCCCAGGTGCTGACAGATGCTCCCACCTCAGCTTCCACGCGCGGGGGCCTCACGCCGGCCAGGCCCACGGACACGTGTGTGGGCGGCGCGGAGTCAGGCGGCCCGGTCGCCCGACGCCCCCCACTTCGTGGTCTTGGGCAAAGCACCGAGCCTCCCTGCAGACTGGGAAGAACAAACGCACACAGTAGGACTGACGTTTCGAATGAAATGAAAATCCACGGGAAGCAGTCGGCATGGTGCTTGGCACACAGTAGGGACGGAATCCTGCTGGCTGTCATCGTGGCCTGGTCTTCCTTGTCTGCACGGCGCATCCTGTCTCTGTGGGGAGTGAGTCCTCCCAGCTCACGGTCCTCCCCTCTGGCCGGATGTGGCTCCTCCGGCCCCTCCCTGGCGCAGTGCCAACAAGCCCTCCCTCTGCCCTGCTTCCTGGCCAGAACCCCCCGTGGCCAGGTCCCTGGGCGGGGGGCTGGCCTGGGCACAGAGTCTGCGTTCCCTGCCGCCAGCGGCCACCTTGCCTCTGTGACTGGTTCCCACGCCTCACTCCCCGCGCCGTTTCCTGGCCACGTCTGCGGCCGAGAGCTGAGCTAGCGCTGCTCCCCCACCCCCCGCCTCTGTGGCTCTTGCTGTTTGTGAGTGCTCTGTTTGTGGCTCTTGTGAGTTTGTGGGTGCTGGTGGGGAAAGCACCTCTGATCCCTGGTTGGGTTTGGGGCGTCCGGCCCCGTGGCGGTGGGGCGGTGGGCGCCCTGAGGAGGCACCTCGAGGCCCGGAGGAGAGGCGTGGGCGCCTGCCTGCCCAGCTGCAGGTGTTTCCCCCGAGGGGGAGCTGGCCTGTGGCTCAGCCAAGACTTTTCTGGAAGGAAACCAAGCCCCGGGCCAGAGGGCACTGGGAGCAAAGCTGTGTAGGCATTTCCATTCCCGCCCGGCTGCGGGCCCACGGGCCAGTGCCCGGGTCGCTGGCAGATCATCCGAGGAGGAGGCGGAGGTGGAGGAGGAGGAGGAGGAGGAGGAGGAGGAGGGCGGGTCACTGTGGAGGAGGCAGCAGCTGCAGGGGGTGAGCATCGGGGAGACAGGGCGGACCTGGGAGGGAGGCCGTTCTCAGGCTCAGTTCTCACTTCCTGTCTCTGTGAATGGCTCCCAAGGGTTACTGACCTCAAGGTCCATCTTATTTATTTACTTATTATATTTGAATTGACTTCAGAGAGGAAGGGAGAGGGAGAGAGAGAAACAAAACATCAATGATGAGAGAATCAATGATCGGCTGCCTCCTACACGCTCCACACAGGGGATCAAGCCCACAACCCAGGCCTGTGCCCTTGACTGGAATGGAACTCGGGATCCTTTGGTCTGTGGGCCTACGCTCTGTCCACTGAGCCAAACCGGCTAGGACCTCCATATTTTTATTTTATTTTTATTTTTATTTTTTTAAATATTTTTTATTGATATTTTACAGAGAGGAAGGGAGAGAGATAGAGAGCTAGAAACATCGATGAGAGAGAGTCATCGATCAGCTGCCTCCTGCACACCCCCCACTGGGGACGTACCTGCAACCAAGGCACATGTTCCTGACCGGAATTGAACCTGGGACCTTTCAGTCCTCAGGCCGATGCTCTATCCACTGAGCCAAACCAGCCTTAGTGATCTTTTAAAATAGAAGGTGGAGAAAACACTGTCTGTCCAAGTCCCTGTGGTTCCCGGAGAGTCTGTCGTCCTGCTCACAGAAGACGCCGGTTCCTTGCAGCCGGGCCTCCTGCTTCACCGCCCTGTGCAGAGGGGGTGGGGTGGGGGGGTGGGGTAGGGTAGGGGGGTGGGAGGAGGTGGAAGAGTGAGGGGAGGTGGGGGGTAACCTGAGCGTCTCCGGGACGCACCCGCCTGGTGGCAGAAATGCTTCAGGGGTGGCTCCGCCTGTCCTCTGGGCTGCCGCCCCTCTCACCCCAGGCCTCTGCGCTGTGAGTTCACACGCGGGCAAGACCCTCCCCCTCCCCACGGCCACCTGCCTTCGCACAGGCACGGGCACAGGCACAGGCCCCTCCTCCTCCTCCGCCTCCTCCTCTGCAGCCTCTGCCCCCGCTGCCCCCGAGGGCTCCATCCTTGGCCAAAGGGGCCTCCCATGCTCCTGCCCTCTGCGCCCCCCCCCCACTCCCACCCTCACCCTCACCCTCACCCTCACCCTCACCTCCCACCCCGCCCCATCCTGTCAGTCCCATCTCCCCACATGGGGCCAGGAGTTCCTGCCCTCGGGGGCCTGATTGTTTTCACGTTTCATCCCAGCAAAGCCAGCGTGAGGCCAGGGCCGCTGCGGGCAGCCGAGGCGGAGAGGACTGAGCCTCAGGAGCTCCTGCCACGGCCTCGCGCTCAGCATCCGCCGAGAGGAGGGCCTTCTTCTTTCCCTTCTAACGTATTTTTATTGGTTTCAGAGAGGGAGAAGGCGAGGGAGAAAGTGAGAGAAGCATCCACGATGATAGAGAACCATTGATCCGCTGCCTCCCGCACACCCACCCTGGGGATCGAGCCCGCAACCTGGGCCTGTGCCCCGACCGGGAATGGAGCCGTGGCCTCCTGGTTCATGGGGTGACGCTCACCCCTGAGCCGCGCCGGCCGGCCGGCTGGAAGGACCTTCTTGACTCCATTGTTCGCCCAGCGGAGGCTTCCTGGCCACGCCGGTCGTGGCGGTCGGCGCTCTCGCTCTGAGTCCCTGAGCACCCGGCCTCCAGGGTCTCACCGCTGGCAGAGACGGCCACCAGGACGTGGAGGCCTGACTCTTTGAGTCAGGGACTTAACACTGTGCCTCCCGGGGTGTTTCTTTCTTTATTTTTTATTTTTTTTGTTCTTACAGTTTAATTTTGTGCACACATTTTGCTTCATAACCACCGAATGTCTAGGCCAGGTTCAGGCGACCGAAGAGCCTCTAGAGGTAGCAGTATTGCCGAGAACGGAGGAATGCAGAAAACCGGGTCTGAGCAAACTGGGAGGTAGCGTCTAAAGGCAGGCTGCGAAATTCGATCCAGTAGGTGATGGGGTTTCCTCTCTCTGGCCCTGTTTCCTCTCTCTGGTCCCCGGGCTGGGGTGCCCCCGGCTACTAGGCCACGGGAAAGGCCGAGAAAACGGGGTACAGACCACCCCAACAAGCCCCACCAGCCCACCGCGTGCTCTGGCCCAGGCCTCCCAGGTGAAACCCCCTGAGGTCAGTGGGCAGCGAACAAACTTTTGTAAGACGCGCTCGCTGTCGGAACGGGGCCGCTGCCGTGGAGAACCGGCCGCCGTCCGAGCCGCGTCGCCCGGAAGCCGCGTCGGAAGGACCGTTGGCTCTTGGCCCCAGAGAGCAGCATTGGGGCCGCACATGGTGTCCACGTCCCGCAGGTCCCTTCCTGCTTTGGGCAGTGGGCTGAGGTCTCGTCTGTGAGGTCCAAACTGTGTTCTCGCCTGGGAGAATCGTCATCCGATTCTGGTTTCCATCCCGAGCCGCCGGCTCCCCCGCAGCCTCCGTGCTCGCTCCGGCTCCCTCGGCCCGGCGGCCCCGCACCTTCCCTTCGCTCCCGCACCACAGACACCGGTTTCCCCGGAGTTTGCAGTGTGACCTGGGGAAGGAAGAGGAGAGAATGTCCAGCAAAGGAGCCCCTGGCCTGGGTGGGCTTGCAGGCACCGCTGAGGGTGAGGGGGGCATAGCCCGATCCCAGGCAGCCCGATGGCTCAGCCTCATCCTGACGGGGCTTCCGAGAAGAACATGCACCTTCTGCAGAGGATGCTGAGAGCTAGCATTCCCCCCCCCCCTCCCACGACTCCTGCGGTAGAGCAGGGGGAGGCAGGGCGCATGGGTAGTTTGCTCTCCGAACAAGCGTGTCAGGGCGCCCGGCCGGCTTGGTTCAGCTGATGTTCCGGATCCCAGGGCAGGAGGAATGGGGAAATTGAGGCAGGGAGGTTAAAACAAGGCCACACAGTGTGGGCAGTATGCAGCCAGCCTGTAACTAACAAGCCATTAGCTTCCCCAGCCCAGGGCACAGAGCAAATGGTTGGAAACCCCCCTGAGGAGAGAATGCAGAGGGAGGGGGAAGGGGAGGAAAACCCGGCGGTGTCACTCCCCACGCGGAGCAGCCAGAGGCCTCAGGCTCGCCAGGAGCTACTGGGGAATGCTGGGAAGGCCGCGGCCAGGGAGAAGGGCCTGGGAATGAATCTGCTCCACAGCAGCCAGCAGAGGACGCAGAGGCCTGTGGGCAGGTGGGTGTGTGCCCCCGGACCCCGCCAAACCCGCTCTTCACATGAGTTGCTTGCTTTGCTTTTCCAGGAAAGGGGCAGGCTTTAACAAACCGGCTCTTCACCGCGCAGTCACGGTCTCGCGGTAAATTCATTTATTTATTTTTATTTTATTTTATTTATTTAAAAATATTTTATTTATTTTTTACAGAGAGGAAGAGAGAGGGATAGAGAGTTAGAAACATCAATGAGAGAGAATCATCCATCAGCTGCCTCTCGCACACCCCCTACTGGGGATGTGCCTGCAACCAATGTACATGTACATGCTCTTGACTGGAGTCGAACCTGGGACCTTTCAGTCCGCAGACCGCGACACTCTATCCACTGAGCCAAACCGGTTTGGGCCTATAAATTCATTTACATGAGAAGACAAGGGTCGGGGTTGGAAATAGCCCTCTCCCCCGGACTCAGAGGCTGCCCGGGAACACTGTCTCTGGTGCCAGTGAGAGGTGCCTGTCACAGAATCAGCATTGGCCCCGAGGACTGAAGGGTCCCGGGTTTGATTCTGGGCAAGGGTTCATTCCAGTCAAGGGCGCATACCTTGGTCCCTGAGCCCGTGAGGGAGGCCACCAATTGATGCGTCTCTCACGTGGATGTTTCTCTGTGTCTCCCCCTCCCTCCCACGCTCTCTGAACATCAACGGGAAAATATCCTCGGGGGAGGAATAACAAGAATGCCAGGGGACAGGGGACCACTCTGAGGGAGGGGACACTCGGAGGCAGGGTGTCTTGTAGATCACGCCACAGGCTTCGAACCACGAGGCTTGGTTCTCTCTCTCGGGCCGTGGCCCCAGCTTGGCCCTGGATGGAATGGTCCCCGGTCTCCTGTGAGGGGTGGAGTCAGGCTGAGGGGCGGTCTTCAGGTCCCTGGCATCTGTTCTCTTGTCCCCAAGCTTGTCCCTCGGGGCCCCCCCGAGAAGTTGACCCTTTAAGACAGGGTTCAAACTTCTAGATACGGAGAACAAACTGATGGTTGCCAAATGGGAGGGGGATTGGGTGGAAAAGGTGAGGGGATTAAGACCTACAGATTGGCAGTTACAAAACAGTCGTGGGGTGCAAAGTACAGAATAGGGAATGTAGTCAATGATAGTGCAATAACTACCGTATGTATGGGCAGGGGGGCACTAGAGTTATTGGGGAAATCACTTCATAGCTTCATAAATTACCACTTTGCTATTCACCTGAAGGTAATTATATATAATAAAAGCCTAATATGCAAAGTGAACGGTACACTGTTCAACCAATCAAAGCATATATGCTAATGATATGCTAAGGCCTCTCAGCCGCTCACTGTGACATGTAGTGGCCACCAGGGGCAGACGCTCTGACCGGTAGGTTAGCTTGCTGCTGGTATCCGGCCCATCAGGACTGGACAAGATGGCCAGACAGGCCCTGGAGTCCTCCCGCAGTCCCTCCCCTGGCTGGCCAACCTCCCGAGTTCCTCCCTGGTCCTGATTGTACACCGGCGGGATCCCTCAGCCTGGCCTGTGCCCTCTCACAATCCCGGACCCTTTGGGGGATATCGGAGAGCCAGTTTTTGGCCCGATCCTGCAGGCCAGGCCACGGGACACCACTGGTGCATGAATTTGTGCACCGGGCCTCTAGAATAAAATAATATTGAATGTCATTGGGAAAACGGGCAGGATGGGGCGGCAAACGTTCCAAGGCCACTGAGTTTCTCAGAAAGAGGCAATGGAGACGAATCCTTATTCCGAGTGCCGGGACTGGTGCCCAGAGGAACCCGGTGCGGCCTGCTCCGGCCTGCTCCTCAGCTTTCCTTCTGGTGGAAAAGGGCTGTGCATTCTGACACCTTAGCTGGAAAGAGGGAGGGAGAGGGGAGGACAGCTGAGGTTTCCTTTGCAGCCAGCTTGCGGGGGTTAATAATTCGCCGCTCTCCAGGGGTTCTCAGGCCTCCGCTGACCTGCTACTTGGTTGGTGAGAGAGACCAGATCAGCAGTCGTGTGGGGCCACAGTGTGTGAAGCAGCAGAGGAGAGCTGCCCCGCCCCCACCCCGGCACAGCTGGACGCCGCTGACCTCAGGCCCGCCTGTGGACCCCGGCCTCACGCAGCTCTCCAGCGGCTGCAGGCCACACGGCCGGCTCTGCGGGGGGGGGGGGGGGGGGTGGTGGGGGGTGAGGCCGGAGCAGCATGAGGCCGATGAAAGGGGAGACTCAGGACGGGAAAACCCTGGAGCCTAAGTGCCGGCCTGAGTAAGGCAACGCGCTGCTGAAAAAACGAGGCGATGCTGCCGAGATCAGATCTGGAGCTGGATGAACACGGGGGCCGTGAGAGATGGGTCTCAGAGGTGGAGGAGGAGGTGGGGGACCTGTCCGGAGCCAGGCAGACGGAGGGCAGGGCTGGCCTCGGCAGCGAGAGCGGAGAGTAAGCCACACTCTGCCTTGAACCCGCGCGCCTCTGGCCAAGTCCCTGGATCTCCCTGGGTCTTCGTTTCATAGCCAGAAAGTGAAGAGGTACAACTCGGCAGCAAAAACTGAGCTGCCTGATTAAAAAATGGGCAAAGGATGTGAACAGGTTCGCCAAAGAAGACATACAAACGGCCAATAAACACATGGAAGGATGCTCCCCCTTGCTCGTTTGTAGGAAAATGCAACGGAAAGCCATCAGATGCCACCTTGTACCCGTCGGACGCTGTTATTTAAATATATATATTTTATTGATATTTTGCAGAGAAGAAGGGAGAGAGAGATAGAGAGCTAGAAACGTCGATGAGTAGAGAAACATCGACCAGCTGCCTCTTGCACACCCCCTACCGAGGATGTGCCCGCAACCAATGTACATGCCCTTAACCAGAATCGAACCTGGGACCTTTCAGTCTGCAGACTGAACGCTCTACCACTGAGCCAAACCGGTTTAGGCAGGACGCCTGTTATTTAAAAAGACGCCACCGAAGAGAGTGAGTGTTGGTGAGGATGTGGAGAAACCGGACCCCGGTGCATTGTGGGAGGACAGGAGCCTAAAACGGTGCAGCTACTGTGAAAGCCAGCATGGCCGTCCCTCAAACAATTACACACAAAGTTACCCTGAGGTCAGCAGTTCCACGTCCGGGTATGTACCCCGGACAGCTGCTAGCAGAGACTCAAACAGATAGCTGTACATGCGTGTTCACAGCAGCCGAAAGGTGGGAGCAATCCATGTGCTGCCAGATGAACGACGAGTAGAATGTGTGGCACACATACAAGGGGATATTGTTCTGCCTTAAAAAGGGAGGCAGTCTGTGCCGAAACGGTTTGGCTCAGTGGATAGAGCGTCGGCATGCAGATTGAGAAGGGTCCCTGGTTCGATTCCGGTCAAGGGCATGTACACTGGTTGCGGGCACATCCCCGGTGGGAGGTGTGCAGGAGGCAGCTGATCGATGTTTCTTCTCATCGATGTTTCTTCTAGCTCTCTATCCCTCTCTCTTCCTCTCTGTAGAAAATCAATAAAATATATTTTAAAAAAATAAATAAAAGGGGGCTGTGTCTGATGCGGCCACAACACGGATGAGCCTGGAAGACCGTTCCAAGTGAAATCAGCAGCGGCAGCAGGACAAACACTGCGAGGCTCCGCTCACCTCACCGGAAGGGAGCGTCAAACCCCCAGGCGGAGGGGACGGCGTTGGCAGGGCCGGAGGGCAGGCCGGGAGCCGGGGCTGCTCCGTGGGGTGGGGTTCCGGGGGGGGGGGGGGGGAGGTGGTTCTAGGGGTGGAGGCAGGGCGGTGCTGGGTGTCCGGAGCGGTGCTGAATGCCGCTGCACGGTGCACTCAGAAACGGTTAAGGTGGTGAATGTCATCACATCAGGAAGCACTGAGGCAGAGAAAAGATGCCTGCCAGGAGTGCCGAGGTTCGCCATGCCGAGACCGGGATCCCCTCTGAGTGCGGCTACGCCGGGCAGGGCTGTGGGCGGCGAGGCCAGCAGGCAGGTCTCGGCCGGCCCGAAGAGCTCCGTTCACCCCCGGGGTGCTGTGCACATAGCATGGCTTGGTAACGGCCTCAGCGCTGAGCCTCGTTAACTGTCTGACATCACGTACCTTCAGGAAAGGGCATGGAGCCCAAACACACAGCTCAGATTGACCACAGGCACCCGTGTGACCACCACTCCGCTCAAGAGCTAGAACCTCGCAGCATCCCAGAAGTCAGGGCAGTGTGCTCCCCCTAGGCAGGCATCACCCGAGTTCAGCCTGACATTCGGACAGTAACAGGTGGGCACAAGTAGGTTTTACAAATATTTTTTATTGATTTTTTACAGAGAGGAAGAGAGAGGGACAGAGAGCTAGAAACATCGATGAGAGAGAAACATCGACCAGCTGCCTCCTGTACACCCCCCACTGGGGATGTGCCCGCAACCATTGTACATGCCCTTGACCGGAATCAAACCCGGGACCCTTCAGTCTGCAGGCCGACGCTCTATCCACTGAGCCAAACCGGTTTTGGCCACAAGTAAGTTTTTAGTTGTGAGTACACGAAACACAGTTCATTCTTTTATTTAATATAGATATATTTTTGTTGAGTTCAGAGAGGAAGGGAGAGAAAAGAGAGAGAAACATCAATGATGAGAGGGAATCATTGATCGGCTGCCTCCTGCACATCCCCTGCTGGGGATTGAGCCTGCAAGCCTGGCATGTACCCTTGACCGGAATCGAACCCGGGACCCTCCAGTCCACAGGCTGACGCTCCATCCACTGAGCCAAACCGGCTAGGCCCTAGGGCAACACAGTTTATTCTTGTATTATTATGTATTAATTACTGTATTATTTGTCTTCTCATTATTGTTCTTATTTCTTTTTTTCTTGTTTAAATTTCTTTATTGATTAAGGTGCCACATCTTTGTCCTCATCCCCCCATTCCCATCCCACACCCTCCCCACGCATGCCCCCCACCCCTCTGTTGTCCTTGACCGCTGGTTAGGCTCATATGTGTGCACACAAGTCCTTTGGTTGATCTCCCCCCTTTATCCCCACCCTTCCTATATTGTTCTTATTTCATATCATTACTATGACTTATCTTTTAGGTACTTATAACTGGTAATTTAACCTACTTTACCCACCCCCCCCCTTTATAAATGGAATCCCTGAATGAAAATAAACAACTGCACATAGCAACATGGATGAATCTCATACAAATCACATTGATGAAATAAAACAGCCCAAGAGGAGTATATCAGAGCCAATTATTGAAAAAAAGAAAACACACACTACTCTTCCCTCTGTTCTTTATCATGAATCCACTATTTTATTTGAATGAATGGGTCTGTGTTGAGGCTTTCTAGAACATTCCATCGGTCCATTTGTCTGCTCTCTGTCCATCCCAGACTGTAGCAATTACCCCCACGCTACTGTCTTGTTCCCCAGGAGAGCACTCACTCGTTTCTTCTTATTTTTCAGAACTAGCTCATCAAGGTCAACCAAAAGCCAAATGACCACACAAACCCTGGGGAATTTTGATTGTAAATACCGTATTTGCCGGTGTATAAGACGATTTTTTGGCCCGTGAAAAATACGTATTTGCCGGCGTATAAGACGACTGGGCATATAAGACGACCCCCCTAACATTTCCACTAAAAATACAGAGTTTGTTATATACTCGCCATATAAGACTACCCCCCACTTGGAGGCATATTTTTCAGGGCCAAAGGGTGGTCTTATACGCCGCAAATACGGTACATTGATCTGTAAATAATTTTGGAGAGAACTGACATCTTTACAGTGCTGAGGCGTCAATCCATGGATACGGGATAACCGCCATTTGTTTAAGGTTTCTTCAGTTGCCCTCGGTGATGTTTGATAGTTTTCTAAAAGTATGCTGGGGTATTGATCCCCTCAACCTTTGGTAGTCTGGGCAGCGCTCTGGGCAGCGAGCCCGGGGCCGGCCACTCGGCCGTGGACAGACGCCGCTGTTTACCCTGGAGAATTATACAACTACGACCAGCTTCTCTGCGGGGCACGGCGGGAAACATGGGGAAGCACTAAGAAGTCTTTCAGTTTTCTGTTTCTGACCGTTTGCACAAACGCTGTGTTGTGACTAGGCAAGAATGCCACCGCATACCCTGACCCCCAACGTGCCCAACGTGCACTCGTGGCTGTTTACTCCCGCGAGCCTCCCCGTGCCACCTGTGCCCGTAAATGAAGAGGGCTTGTCTAACAGAAGCATGAACAATGCGATGATGTACTGGGCACTTTCCTGGTTCTGGAAGCCCTAGCTGGTTTGGCTCAGTGGAGAGAGCAGTGTTTCCCAAACTTCTCTCATGATGAGAATCACCTGGTGGAGTTGTTAAAATACAGATTCCTGAATCCCAACTAAGAAGTGCTAAACTAGAATTTTTGGGAACATATAGGTAAAAGTGTATATACTTAACTAGTATTTAAGCTTAGAGCTTAGAGCACTAGTTAAGTATACAATTTTACTCGGTGCTGTATGGGTACTCTCCCCTTCCCCCTTCTCTCTAAAAACCAAAGGTAAAAATCTAGTTGAATCGAACCCAGGACCCTTCAGGGGTTTAAATGGAGATAAGAGATCAACCGAAGGACTTGTATGATGTGTCTCTCTCACATCGGTGTTTCTCTGTCTCTTCGTTGTTACTCCTCACCCGAGGATATTTTTACCTGGGTGCTGGGTGCATTACACAGTTACTCTACGCTTAGAGCACTAGTTAAGTATACACTTTTACCTCTATGTTCCCCAAAATTCTAGCTTACCCCTTCTTAGTTGGGATTCAGGAATCTGTAGTTTAAACCACTCCACCCGGTGATTCTCCTCAGGAGAGAAGTTTGGGAAACACTGCTCCAGGTCAAACACCTGGGAAGTCAGAGTTTGAACCCCAGGTGTCCTGGTTTTAAGTCCAGATTTCCTGCTCTCTCCTTTGCTGTGGAAGGTTTTCGGAGGCTCGGGGGGCATCGGGTCAAGGTGGGGATGACCTGACCTGAGTTAGCTGCTCACAGGGCCGTCATTTGTGAGCACTGATTTTCCCTCGGGCTTGGCCATGCCTGGGTCGGGGCAGCCCAGGCCCGGCGAGGACCAGGGGAGTGTGGGTGGAGGGGAGGCCCGTGGCTCGCTTTGCCTCACTGCCTGGGGCCGTCTCTTGCCCTGATTTCAGCGTGGGCTGAGGATCCAGGTCGGCGAGGAGCCGGGAGCTGGGTGGCCTGTGTGGGTGCTGCTGATCGGGATCAGCTGCTGGCCCGTCGGGGCCTGGGGCCGAGGGCAGCTCGTGGAGCGGCCTCCCACCTCCCTGGCCGGGTTTGTCTGCGAGGCTCTGAGTGTGACGGGCGGCCGGGGCGGACAGAGCAGCTCCCAGGTGAGAGAGGGAGAGGGAGAGAGGGTGGGAAAGGGACAACACTCAGGTGGGAGAGGGAGAGGGGGTGGGGGAGGAGCGCCCAGGGGAGAGAGTGGGTGCAGCAAGAGGAAGAGAGCCTGGGCCATAGCAGCCATTTACTGCTCACCTCCCAGGGAGCGGAGAGGGAACCCCACTGCGGGAGAGAGGATGGGCCCAGAGGGCTTTGCTGCATCGCCTGGGCCCCTGGGCTCCCGGCCTCCCCCCCCCCCCCCCCCCCGGGGTGGCTGCACAGGCTCCTGCGCCCCAGTGAGGACTCAGTGGAGGACGGTGCTCCAGTGACCCTCCGCCCTGACCCCGGGATGGGAGACAGCGGAGGCCCCTGGGTGCTGGGTGCTCCTCGGACGGGACCAGGACCGGAGGGAGGCAGAGGCCGTCCTCCCGGGCTGTCCTCCCCTCCTCTCTGCCCTCCTCCTGCCTGGGAGGGGCTGGCACGCCGTGGCATCCCGCACGCACGGGCAGGCCGCGCGGTGGGTCAGTGCGTCGGGTTCGCCCAGCTCAGCGCCCAGCCAGCTGGCAGGGAGCAGGACAGAGGTCACTCAGACCATGTGTCCCTGTTAAATACATCAGCTTTTAAGCCAATCTCTGTCCAAAGTCCAGTGAGTGCCGAGGCTGCAGCTCCCCAGCAGAGAGGATTCCCCGTGGACCCAGCAGCGAGCTTCCCTCCGGACCCAGGTAAGGACGGGCTCTGCGTCCCCCGACGGGGGGGCTGGCGCCGGGCTGGGACCACCGTCTTCCATCTTCCATCCCCGTTTCCCTCTTCTAAGCGGCGGCTGCCGTCCAGGCCGCAGAGAGCTGGCGGGGAGGGAGCCGGGCCAGGCCCGGGGAGGTGGGGTGTGTGAGGCTCTTCTCCTGGACTCTGCCTGGGATGCTCCAGCTCTGCCCCGGGCTGGCCAGCTGGTCTCCAGAGGAGTTCCCGGCGCGTGGAGTCCCGGTGTGCGGCCCCGGGGAGGGGACGGCAGACCTCACAGGCCACAGGCCACGGGGAGGTCCTCACGCACCTTCCCCTGGGCAAGGCTGGGGTGAGAGGTTTTCTTAAAGGGCACTGCCCAATGCAACTGGAAAACAAAGCCACCGCTCTTCTTTCCAGTGGAGCCGTGGGGACCCAGTGGCTTCTAGGCTGAATGTTAATGGTGAGCTCCGGCTGCTCCCTTGGGGATCCCTAGCCCTTTGGGCTCAGTGCGGGTCTGAAGACCTTGGTTGTATGAAGACGCGCCCGGGTGATTCTCGTGGGCGTGCAGGTGCGGGAGCGTCGTTCCTAAGCAGAGGGGTCAAGGACTGCAGTGAGGCTTTCGTCTGGTCCAAGGGCTCACCCGGGGAGGGGGGCTCATCCGGCTCTGGCTGGCTCCGTTTGGACGCATTCCTCCCTGGTCCCCGTCCCCGAGGCTGCACGGGGCGCCCTCCCTCCCTCCGGTGGCCACAGGCCGCCTGTCCCGGGCCCCGGGCTCCGGGCCCCGGCGTCACGTGCTCCGTCCCGAGGAGAACGGCGGGGACTTTGAGTCTTATGCTATGACTAAGGAAACGGGTCTTATCTCGGGTCCCTCGGCATGCTCTTTGCACCGTAAACTAGGAGATGGCTAGTGACGCTGTCTCATGGCCACAGACAGCGGCCTCTCGTCCAGGGGAGGGACGTGGGGGAATCCCAGTCACCTGGCTGCTGAGCTGTTGCTGACAGGCCAGTGGACAAGCCCTGAGCCAGCGGGCGCCTCGGTTTCAGCGTCTGATAGTGGTTGGCAGACTCATCAGTCCACAGAGCCAAACATCAACAGCACAACGACTGAAATTTCTTTTGAGAGCCAAATTTTTTTTAACGTAAACTTCTTCTAACGCCACTTCTTCAAAACAGAGCCGCATTGTGGCTCGAGAGCCGCAGTTTGCCGACCACGGGCCTATCACAGGCTCGCGTCTTCTGCTGAAGGCTGGACTGAAGTAAAATGATAAATGTGTGTTTGAGCAGAAACACAAATGTGCTTACTTTCTTTTCTTTTTTTAAAAAATTATCTTTATTGTTGAAAGTATTACACTTGCTCTCCCCTCCCCCACCACCACTGGCCCCTCCATCCTGCCCCCCTCCCCAATTCTTCACCACCCTGTTGTCTGTGTCCATGGGTTATGCAGGTATGCATACGAGTTCTCTTTGGTTCATCTCTTCCCACCCTCACCCCTGCCTGCCTTCTGTGATCCGTCAGTCTGCTCCATGCTTCTGTGTCTCTGGATCTATTTTGTTCATCAGTTTGGTTTGTTCGTTAGCTTCCACAACACATTTCTAACGGTGTATCCAAAAGCTCTGCGGGAGAATCAGCCTGGTGGCCAGTCGGAGACCTTGTCCCGTCGGTTAATCTCCTGGAGCTTCTGTTTGCTCACTGCGTCTGCGAGGAGTTGAGGCTTCCCGGCCCCCTCCGTTCTCCCCAGCCCCCCAAGTAGATACCGTATTTGCCGGCGTATAAGACGATTTTTTGGCCCTGAAAAATATGCCTCCAAGTGGGGGGTAGTCTTATACAGCGAGTATATAACAAACTCTGTATTTTTAGTGGAAATGTTAGGGGGTCGTCTTATACGCCCAGTCATCTTATACGCCAGCAAATACGTATTTTTCAGGGCCAAAAAATCGTCTTATACGCCGGCAAATACGGTAGGTCCTTTGTAGACTGGCTCCCCCTCGTCACTTGGTGAGAATGACAATGCTAGTTCCCAGGGCCCTCTCCACCCGTCACCGTATCCCTCCCAAGTAGCCCCTCTCAGAAACCACCCCGTTTTCCTCCTCGACCCCACCTCTGCCAGGAGCGCAGGGACCTTGTCCGTGGGGTGTCACCCCAGCTCCTGGGACCCGCAGAGGAGAGGCAGAGATATTTGGGTGAATGGAAGGAACTGCAGGCTAGAATCGGGGTGTTTTCCTGAGTTGCCCCAAAGCAGAGGAGGCTGAAGGATTCAGGCCTCTCTCGGGTCATCTGTGGTCCCAAGCCTGGGAACGGGCATCTCTGTTTGACGTCGTGGTTAAATGATTTTCATGTTTGTTGCATAGGAATTGGTGAGAGTAGCAAGTTAGAGCTGGACGCCTTTCCCTTACATCTCGGCAGCGCCTCGCCTGGGTCCTTCTCGAGGGCTGCTCGGTTCTCTCCTCTCCGCCCGCTGGGCCGTGGCTACATGATTCAGGGCCGGAAGCCTGCGCTTCTGAGCACACGGATTCTTCCGCTCCGTCTCCGTTTCCAAGTCCAGCAGGCAGGATGGGACCTACTTCCCAGTGCTACAGGGTTGGAGGGAGAAGCCAGCTCACCTGCGTGCGTTCTGATGATCTCCACACGGCTTTGTGAGGGGTATGTCCGGGGAAGGAAGGAAGGAAGGAAGGAAGAACTTTGGGAAGGAAGGAAGGGAGGGAGGAAGGGAGAAAAGAAGAAATGAATCATGGGAAGGAAGGAAGGACAGTGGCAAGGCGCTTTGATAAACAGGAAAGGGCACCTGCTAGCTTTTCTTTTCTTTTTAAATATATTTTTATTAATCCAGAGGAAGGCAGAGGGAGAGAGAGAGATAGAAACATCAATGATGAGAGAGAATCACTGATCGGCTGCCTCCTGCAACTCCCTCTCCTGGGAATCGAGCCCACAACCAGGCATATGCCCTTGACCGGACCCTTCAGTCTGCAGGCCAAGGCTTTACCCACTGAGCCACACCAGCCAGGGGGCCTGCTAGCTTTTCAGTGACAGAAAGGAAGGGAGGGCTGCATGTGGTCTGAGACCGCCAGCTTCTAAGGCTCCAAGCCTCTCGGACACCGAAGCTCCCTGGAATCGGCAGGCCTGAGTCCGAGGCACTGACGGTCTCACCGCCATGCTTGCCCCCTAACCTGTTCTCCGGGCTCCGGGCCTCTCACCACTCGGGAACTCGCCTGGGATGCCTCCACCTCCCAGCCTGACGGCCTGAGTGTCCTGCATCCTCTTCCTCACGCTGGGAGGCCGGGGAGGGGTGGGAGGACTCGGGGGGAGGGGGTGTGTGAATCCAGGTTCTGTTGCTTATCCAAATAGCCACGGGAAACCAACGTACAGTAACTTTCCTGAGCCTTTGTTTTTCCTTATAAAATGGGCCATTAGAGCCAAGACCGGTTTGGCTCAGTGGATAGAGCGTCGGCCTACGGACTGAAAGGTCCCGGGTTCGATTCCGGTCAAGGGCATGTACCTTGGTTGTGGGCACATCCCCAGTGGGGGGCATGCAGGAGGCAGCTGATCGATGTTTCCCGGTCATCGATGTTTCTGACTCTCTATCTCTCTCTCTTCCTCTCTGTGTATAAAATATATTTTTAAAATGGGCCATTAGGGTCCAATGAGAACTCAGAGGGTACCTACCTCCGCGGGTACATGGAGCCCCGCGAGAGCTCAGTACACACGTATCACAATAACGGCAGGTTGACTTTTTTTCTTTTCCAGTTACAGCTGACGTGCAATATTATACTAGCTTCAGGCGTACCACCCGGTGTTAGATACATAACTTACGAATGGAGTGATCGCCCCGATAAATCACTTCCCACCTGGCATCGCGCATAGTTTTTACGACATTAACGGTATCCGCTGTGCTCCACCTCCCCGCGACTGTCTTCCCAACGGGCAACTGGTTCTCAATCCCTGTCACCTTTCCCACCCTCTCCCAGCCGCTCCTCCCTCCCGTGACCATCATCTTGTTCTCTGCATCACTGCGTCTGCCTGTACAGAACAGTTACGTTTCAGCATCCAGCAGCGCTCGGGGCTCGGTGAGGGCAGGACAGTAACGGGTCCGGATCGAGCCCCGGTACCTTCAGGCCGTGCTGGCCAGGAAAGGATTTGTAAATAATCTAAAGTTTGAACTTGGCCTTGAGGATGGGCAGGTCTTGAGTCCATTCCTTTGTGAACACGGCTTGCTGGGGCCCGTGCTGCGTGGGGGCAGGTCTGGGGCAGAGCAGGGCCCGTGGGAAGGCAGGCCGGGCGCCTGCGGGTACAGCTGCGGGTGGAGGAAGGGCTGGGCCATGCCGAGCCTCCAGACCGGAGCCAGGCTTCTGGGGGCCTAGCAGACGCCACCGCCCTGGGGCCAGCCGTGCCCAGCCATGGGGAACCCCCCCCCCCGGCCCCCCGCCGTGTCCTTCCACGTGGCTGCCCATGCGAGCCCTCGGGCTGTCTGCAGACAAAGTCCCAACGCCAGCAGAACACCCTCCACCCTCGCGCTCAGCCCTGAGGAGGAAGGATCTGGTTACAGAGGTCCCTGCTCTCACAGAACATTCCGGATTCAGGGGCCAGCCAGCTGGTGACCTCACACCCACGATGGCACAGGAGGCAAGTCCGTGTACGGGGAGAAATTTGATGACAAGAGTTTCATCCTGGAGCACATCTGTCCATGGCAATGCTGGACCCAGCACAAGGGTCCCCAGGTTTTCTCTGCACCCCCAAGCCCGAGAGGGCGGGTGGCAGGCGTGTGGTCTTCGCCAGGAGAGCGACGGCACGGAGGAGGCGGCAGCCAGGGAGCTGGGTCCAGCGAGGGCAAGACCGGCAGCAGGCCACGTGGCTCCCTGTGGACGCCTGACTTGGGTTTTATCTTAACCGCTGACCATTCCTTCTGTCGCTTAAGAGCGCACTCTCCCCCCACCGGCTTCGCACGTCCGGTCAGCTTCGTGCTCTTGTGAAGCTCACTGGGTTCCATGTTGTCCTCACCGCTTCCTGGTCCAGCCAGGTTGCAGAGCTCAGTGTAGGATTATGGAATGAAAAAGTAAACAACAAACAATGAGGGCCAGACTTGCGAGTTCAGAGGATCTTGTGAAAGAAGATGCCAACGTAGGAGGGTGCCTCTGCTCGCCAGCGCTCAGGGGGGCCTGGGCGTTCGGGCACCGGTGCTGTCCGCGGGCGAGGGCAGCGGTCCTTTCTGGGAGGGCCTCTGTTTCCACACAGTGTGGACTCCATCTCTCTCCCGACCGACAGAACCCTTAGGTAAGCGAGTGAGGTGTGGGAGACTTTGAGCTCCAGCCTGCGGTCTGCCGTCTAGGACGCAGTGCTGTCCACACGTGCTCTGCGGTGGCCGGGGCAGATGTCGTACCAGTGAGCCAAATTCGCTGAGGTGGACAGATTCCATCCCTTATCAGAAATCAGAATTGGATTACTCACCCTCGGGGTGGCTCAGTGGTTGAGCGTCCACCTATGAATCAGGAGGTCATGGTTCAGTTCCGGTCAGGGCACGTGCCTGGGCTGCAGGCTCCATCCCCAGTGTGGGGATGTGCAGGAGGCAGACGATCAGTGATTCTCTCTCATCGTTGATGTTTCTGTTTCTCTCCCTTCCTCTCTGACATCAATAAAAATATACTAAAAAAAATTAGGAAAAAATCTATATGAAAATGTTGAATTACTCACTGGACCCATGATCACTGTTCTCCAGGAGAGACATTTCATGAATTTCCCACATTTGAAACCTATTGGCTGGGCAGACCAAACCGCAGCTGTCATAGTGGGCAGCACAGTTAGAAAATACAACTTCAGAGCCCCACTTAGCCTGTCTTTACATTATAAATTCAAAATTAATACAGTCGAGTGTTTGCATTTCCACTGGTCTTGCTTTTTTCAGAGGAGGAATCCAGGTGACCTTAGAGATACAGGATCTGCTCTCGGCAAACTATTTCTGAAGAATAAAGTTGAGCTGCCTTCATCCCTCCCTCGCTTGCGACACCTGTGGGTGCCGGCTGAGCCCGCTGGGACCCGGGTCAGGCTGCTGGAGGAGGCAGCCTGTGCTGAGGCTGGGGAAGGGGGGGGGGGACCAGAGAGCCGGGGTGATGGCTGCTGGCCTGGGGGAACTCCCGGCCGGTCTAGAGCTGCTGACAACATCCCAGTCTCCACCAATTACGCTTCCCAACAAGAGTCTCGAGCAGCCGTGGGCAAACTACGGCCCGAGGGCCGGATCCGTCCCGTTCGGCTGTTCTATCCGGCCCTGCGGAGCCGAAAGAGCGGAGGGTTCTCTTGCTCTCCCCTCCGCTCCTTCACCAGCAGCCCAAGAGGAGAGTGCCAGCATGGTCAGGTTGCTTTTGTTCCGGCCCTCCGGTCCAGTTTAAGAACCCATTGTGGCCCTCGAGTCAAAAAGTTTGCCCACCCCTGGTAGGGCTTGCCTGTGCACTCTTCACACATGCACACAGAGCCCGCCGGAGGAGCCTTCCCTCGGGGCCACGGTGTGCGGTGTGCGGTGTGCGGTGTGCGGTGTGCGCATGTGCCGCTTCCAGGCCGGGAATGCTGCTTTGCCTTTGCTGAGGCTCCTGGGGCTTCTTCCATCAGCGTGGGCCTCAGGGCGAGTGAGCAGCACGCAGGTTGGATGTGACCGAGGGCTCTCCCCCCCCCCCCCCCCGCCCCTCCCTGCATGCCTTCTCCATGAAGTAGAAATCATTGACTTGGCGGTTCCATCCCAAGTTATACGTCCCATAGACTCAGTAACCAGGGTTAAATATTAGTCACCCGCTGCCTTGCTAAGTGTTGCTGTTCAGTGTTTTCCTGGCTCAAGGGCTGGTTACATAAGAGCCTTGTGAGGAGAGGCTGTATTTTCTTTGTAGTCAGATGCCGACTGCATCGCTGATTCCGGATTCCTGTTCGATAAGGCGCCGGTGGGGCCAGAGTGCGTGTGACTCACAGCGGTGACTCACCGCCTTGTGGGCAATCATCCTGTCACGTCGGGACTTGGGGAGATCAGCCGGGAAGATCCTCCCTGAGCTGTCTCTCCCGATGGGCGTCGCCGGGCCTGGCGATCACCGGCTTACACAGCACGCCCCCCCCTCTTTTCCCGCCTCCCGGCAGAACGCTGCTTGTCCCACGTCCCTCTCATCTTGGGGGCGTTCGGTGGTGCTGTCCTGTGAGTGAGCCTGCTCCCTGGTCACCACGATTCCCACATGGCCAGGTGTCTCTCTCTAAGGTGGCTGCCCTCACGTCATTCGTCTCCTCCACCTTGTCTGTTCTGGTTCCTTTGCTGGGGAACCCCAGGCCCATGCCTGCTGGGGCCCATCTCTCACAGGTGTGGGGACTGTGGCCAGCTTTGTCTGAAGTTCTGTGAAATCTCCTGAGATCCCAGACCTCCCTGACACAGCACTGGTGCCATCTTTGCAATCCCCATACCTCTCAGTCTTTACGATACTTCTGGGCTCAGGGAAATCTGAGTTTATTATTTGAGTTTTAAAATTTCATGGCGAACAAAATCATCAGCCCTGGCCGTTCAGCAGCTAAAACGAACTTTGTGCCCCGGCTGGTTTGGCTCAGTGGACAGAGCGTTGGACGACAGCATGAAGAGCCCCGGGTTCTGTTCTGGTCAAGCGCACATGCCTGGGTCGTGGGCTCAATCCACAGGAGGAGGCATGCAGGAGGCAACCGATCAATGATTCTCTCTCATCATTGCTGCTTTTAGCTCTCCCTCTCCCTTCCTCTCTGAAATCAATAAAAATATATTTAAACAACAACAACAAAAACAACAACGACAACAGCAACATGAACGTTGCAGAGGCTGCCTGGAGAGAGTGGACAGAACCCAGTAACTGAGGTGTTTGTCCACCTCAGTCCACCATTCAGCCTCCACTTCTCACCAGGAGCACCGCCCAAATGTCCTTCCAGAAAGCGAGCCCCCACGGCCCGGGACTGCCCCAGAGGAGGGGTGATGTCCGCGGACGGCTCTCTGTCCCAGAGGCCGTGCTGCGATGCGTCACATGTTCTGTCTCAGGAACTTCACCTTGTCCCGAGCATTTTCTGCTCTGGGCGGACTTCTGTCTTTGGCTCAAAATGAAGGAAGTCCCTCATGTTCTCACAGCGAGCACACAATGACCCCGGACTAAACACTGGGTTTAGGCTAAACACTCTAGTTTTCTTTTTAATGTCCTTGACCTAGACAAGAAGCCTGGGGAAGATGGAAAGAAAAAGGCGAACTCCCTTCGCATCAGCCACGTACCCATAAGGCTTTTCCTTCCCGGAAACTGCTCTGCTCTAAAGCTCTTTGTGATGACTTTTCCCATGTGAGCCCCTCAATTTTTGAAACTGCTCCCCCAGCCCCTCTATCCCCTTTCCCTGTTCACCAGTCCCCGAAACACTTGTTGCTCTTACCTGGCTTCTCTTACCTGCCAGTTCACACGGCCCCACAGTCTCACTTCCCAGCGCTGGGCTCATGGTGCCCGGAGAAACCCTCACCTCCAGCCTTCTGTGTCTCAACGTGTCAACACCCAACGTGGGTAGCAATGGCCACTTCCTCCTCCTGCTCTTGTTGTACATGACGGTGAGAAAAGCCATGGAAACCATGCTGTTTGGTCAGCTATAAATTCATGAGATCTATCTATCCATCTAATATAACAATATATTTAAGTAGTTAGAATTTTTTTAAATTCAATTTGTTGACCCATTGTAGAGAAACCATGCTTTGCTATCGGAAATCCTTTAACTGCCACCCCAGTTTATAGCTGTTTAGTTCACATGGAGTTTCTTAAAAGTCTGAAATAGCCACCAGCTTTTTAAAACGGGAGCATTTTGCTGGATTAAAGACTTACATGCAAGACTCAAAATCATAAACCCCTAGGAGAAAGCATAGGCAGTAAAATCTCTGATATTTCTTAGCCATATTATTTTCTGGTATATCTCCTGGGGCAAGGGAAACAAAAGAAAAAGAAACAAATGGGACTACATCAAACTAAAAAGACTTTTTGCACACCAAAGAAAACTCAACAAAAATACAACCCACTGTATAGAAGAATATATTCACCAATGACAAATCTGACAGGGGTCAATATCCAAAATTTATAAAGAACTCATCCAAGTCCACACAGAAAAATCTAATTAAAAAATGGGCAAAGGATCTGAATAGAAATTTCTCCAAAGAAGACACAGATGGCCACTAGGCACATAAAAAGATGCTCAATGTCACTGATCATCAGAGAAATGCAAATTAAAACCACGATGAGATACCACCTCACACCAGTCAGGATGGCTGTCTTCACTAAATCAACAAGTGCTGGCGAGACTGTAGAGGAAAGGGAGCCCTCGCGCACTGCTGGTGGGAATGCAGACTGGTGCAGCCTCTGTGGAGAACAGTATGGAGTTTCCTCAAAAAAATGAAAAAATGAAACTGCCTTATTGACCCAGTGATTCCACTTATAGGTATATATCTGAAGAAACCCAAAACACGAATTCGAAAGAATATATGCACCTCTAAGTTCATTGCAGTGTTATCTACACTAATAAAAGAGTAAGATGCTAATTGACCATACCTTTGCAACACCCACCAGCCAACCAGGAGTGAGTATGCAAATTAACCCAACAAAGATGGCATGTTAACTTGCATACGCAGGTGTCAAGTGGCTGGGAATCACCACACTGCCCCAGCAGCTCCAGGTCTTGGGGCAGCGTGGGAGGGTGGAAAGGCGGCTCTGGGCCAGAGCGAAGGCAGTGCCGGCAGCCAGGGGAAGGGAAGGCCCATTCTTGCACAAATCTTCGTGCATCGGGCCTCTAATTTACAATAACCAAGATATGGAAGCAACAAAAGTGCCCATCAACAGATGAGTGGATAAAAACATGGTGGTACATATACTGTATACAATGAGTAATAAAAAAGAATGAAATCTTACCACTTGCAACAGCATGGATGGAGCTAGAAGGTATTATGCTAAGTGAATAAGTTGGTCAGAGAAAGATAAATACCTCATGATTTCACTTATATGTAGAATCTAAAGAATAAAACAAACGAACAAAATTGAAATAAACTCATAGATACAGAGACCAGATGATGGTTGCCAGCGGGCAGAGGGGCTTGGGGACTGGGTGGAAAAGGTGGAGGGATTAAGAAGTACAAATAGTTACAGTCACAGGGATGTAAAGTACAGCGCAGGGAATATAGTCAGTAACCTTGTAATGACTCTGTACGGTGATTAAGTGCCGGGAGTACCAGGGAGAACACTTTATCAAGTACACGAGTGTCTAGCCATTATGCCGGGTGCCTGAAATTAATACAAAATAATGTTGAATGCAAACTTCAATGGAAAAAAATTGAAACAGGGACATTTTGCCTCTATTTCTTGAGAAATCAGTCACACCGGGCTCCTCCTCACAAGAACTGTGAGGAGCAGCTAATCCACAGTCCTCTCCTGGCGGCTTCCCTGATTTATTAGTTTGAGCCCAGTGGCTATTTTGGTCCATGTTCCCAAAGTCCCTGTTTTCCTGCTTCGCAGGAAAGATGGAAGCTGAGGTAAGTGACCTTATTTTCCCAAATATATATATTTCAGAGAGGGAGAGAAAGATAGAAACATCAATGATACCAGAGAATCATTGGTCCACTGCCTCCTGCACCCCCTCCATAGCAGATGGAACCCACAACCCAGGCATGTGCCCTGACCAGGAATTGAACTGTGACCTATTGGTTCATAGGTTCACACTCAACCACTGAGCCATGCCGAGCAGGCCTTATTTCTCTCTCTCTCTCTCATTTTTCTCCTGCTTACCAGAAGTATTCCATCTCATCGAGGCTAAACCCATTTCCTTGCTCTCCATTTCCTCATCCCTTATACACAAACATGCTGATGTTCTCTCAACATTAAGAATAAAACTGCCCACCAACCCTGCTTTTTCCCTCGAGCGATGAGCCCCACTCTCTCGTTGGTCTGCTTTAAGGTGCACCCATATTCATGGCCTCTGGTGTGAACCATCCACTTGTTTATTAGTCCCTTATCCATCTTGGACTTCCGTTTCCTAAGCTTAGTGGCACTTCCCAACGTCATTTGGCTTTGTTAGCTATCCTACCATGAAATTCGTCCTTTAGTTCCGACTCTGCTGTGAAGTCTTGGCCTTCCGGTGATTCCTTCTCTGCGCCATCTTGTCGCTAAGGACAGGCGTTACCGAGGCTCGCTCCTTGGTCCTCTTCCTGTCCTGGTCTCATCGGGGCCTCGCCTCGCACAGCCACGCAGACTCTAGCCCGTCGTCTCCTGAGCTCCGGGCCCACCTTCTGTCTGCCGGCAGGATGCGCGCCAAGTTCTCTGATTTAAACCCATCCCGTTCCTCATGACCACGCCACTGTTGGACGGTATCACTTTCCTGCCAGTCCCCAAGGTGCGACATGGTTCTCTTTCGCATCTTCCCTTTCCACCAGCCGGCCCAGTGGGTAGCATCACTCAGAAGCGCTAACAGTCTCCTGGCTGTCATCACGGACGATCACAGACCACATGGCTCAACAACAGGGATTTATGTCCCCGTAGTTCTAGAGGCCGAATGGCTAAGGTTTAGGTGTCGGAAGGTGTGGTGTCTCCTGAGGCCTCTCTTCGTAGCTGTGTCCTCACATGGCCTTTTCTCTGAGTAAATGCACTCCTGGTGTTTCTTTCTCTTATAAGGACACTAGCCCGACCCTTATGATCTAATGCTATATAATAAAAGGCTCATATACAAAGCGACTGAATGGCAGAACAACCAGGTGCTATGGCACACGCTGACCACCAGGGGGCAGACGCTCAATGCAGGAGCTGCCCCCGGTGGTCAGTGCGCTCCCACAGGGGAATGCCCCGCTCAGACACAAGCCGGGCTCACAGCTGGTGAATGCGGCAGCGGTGGTGGGAGCCTCTCCCGCCTCCTCAGCAGCGCTAAGGATGTCCGCCTGCGGCTTAGGCTGCCAGTCAGACATCCCCCGAGGGCTCCCAGCTGCTAAAGGGCACAGGCTGGGCTGAGGGACACATTATCTCTTTACTAGGAGCCCAGTGCACGGTGCCTCCCACCCTCGAGTTGCCAGTCCAGCCCTGCCTCCCTCCTCGGCCCCGCAACAGCCGTGGCCGCTGCTGATCAGGTCGTCCCCCGCTGTCCTGCCCCGACACTGTGCATAGCCTCCTCCTGTCCGGTGTCCGGTTGACCCGTCACAGTGTCCTGGTTAGTGTGTGTGTGTGTGTGTGTGTGTGTGTGTGTGTGAGTGTGTATGGTGTGTATCCCTGTCACCAGACATAGTCACAGGGTGGATTAAGCCTTCAACATGTGAATTCGGGAGGGACACAGCTCAGTCCGTAGTCTAGGGTTTGACAGGCATCAAGATGGATTCGCAGAAAAAAACTGAGCTCGGGAGGAGTTCAGAAAGTATGCATTTGGAGAAGCCGCAGCAGGAGGAATGAGTGCTGAGCGAGAATTTTCTCGGGACTCAGAACCGAGCGGCGCCCGGAGCTCGCTGTGCAGACTGAGCTGGGCCCAGGGGCCTCCTCCCGCACAGCAGCCCCGGCCTGCACCGCACCGCGCTGCCTGCGGTGGACTCAGCGGGGCCGGCCGTGGCTCTGACGCCGCCGGCCCGGGCCTCCTCGCCAGGGCAGGCCCTGGACCTGCCTTGTCGCCCGTCCTGTGGGAGGCCTCTCCGTGCTCCGTGGGGAGAGGTCTGCGGGCACCGGGTGAAGAGGGACCCGTCTGCACCCAGTCCTCCCACTCGGTTGCCTCTGCGCCCTCGTGGCTGGCAGGGCGGTCGGCCGATCGCACGGGGAGGGTTATTGCAACAGCCTCCACCTGGCCGGCCTCCAGCGCGTCTGTGCTCCCGTCCACGCCGCCTACCGCTCCGGAGCCCAGCTCTGACCCGGTCACCGCGCTCACGGGCCGAGCGGTGCCCGCTGGCTGTCCGGCGGGGGCCCGGCTCCCTGGGCTGGTGGCCAGGCCTTTGCAGTCTGACTTGTCACCAAGTCCCCCAGCCTCAGGGGGTTGAGCCCATTGTGACCAAGCCGAGGGGCTTCCTGCTGCCATGTGTGGTGCCCACGCACACGGTCTGGGTCTCAGGCGTGCTCTGCCTGCGTCTGTGCCCCCGGAGCCACGGAGTCTGAGGACCTGGCCCCGTTCGTGGCTCCCTCCCTGTCTGATGTCACGGGTCTCAGCATCTGCGCTGCTCACAGTGGGAGCCGAGTTGGTGCTAGAGCTCCTTCCTCCTCCCTGGTCGATGAAAACGTCCTTTGAGAGAGAGGTGGTGTTTGGCTTTATCCCGTCACCCTCTGAACAGCGTTCTGCATGCAAGTGTGAGGAGCACCTGTGGCATTAACAGGTGAAACCTGCTCACCAGCTGGTTGCCTCCCGACCCAGGCACATGCCCTTGACCAGGAATGGGACTCAAGACCCTTCAGTGAGCAGTCCGAGGCTCTAGCCACTGACCCACACCGGCCAGGGCGATCTTTGCCATTTTGTAGAGAGATGATTAAAGTAGGCGTCACGAGGGCTGGGCTCTGGTCCAGCTCCGGCCCTGGGTCTGTCTAGTCCACAGGGGTGATCCTGAGTCAACTTTCAACCCCCCCTCCTGTATACTCCCCCCCTCCCTCCCCCACTGGCCTCGCAGCTCTGCAGAGGGCTGGAGAGGCTCCCGGGGCGTCGAGACCCCACGGGTGAAACCACACGGCAGAGGCCCCGCTGAGCTGGCCGAGGCCGAGAGGAAGTCCATTTCCCTCGTCCGTGCTCAGGGCCCACAGCGGGCTGGCTGGGGAGAGACGCCGTCTCACTCAGTCCCGGGGGAAGGGGGGGTGGAGGCTGCAGGGAGCACCTGCCCCGGGCCTGCTGGAGAAGGCGCTCCGGCCTGAGATCGGTGCCACACGGAGAAACCCCGACGACGACATCACACGGTGAACATTCGAAGCCCACGCAGCGCGGAGGGGCGGGCAGGGATGAAGGGATGTCCCTCCCGAGGCCTGGAGAAATGCTTGAGCGTGCAAGGTCGGTGGGAGCCCGAGGACAGAGACAGTTCCTGATACAAAAGGGCCTGGGGGAGGGCAGAGCTGCTGTGCGACCCGACCCCCGGGGCATTGTCTTTCAAGGGTCCTGGCGACCCTGCGACCAGTTATCATGGCCAGGGAGCCCACACTGCTCACACCGGCCAGGGAGCCCATCCTGCTCACACCGGCCAGGGAGCCCACACTGCTCACACCGGCCAGGGAGCCCACGCTGCTCACACCGGCCAGGGAGCCGAGGCTGCGAGGAAGGAGCGGGAATGGCAAGAAGAATGCAGCCTTTCTTCACATCTGCAAGCCCAGCCCTGCCGCCTGCCCGAGGCACCTGCTGCTCCTCTGGGTGAACAGCTGGCGGTGAAATGGGGAAATTGTGAGCCACTGACGAGGAGGGAGTGCCAGCCTGGCGTGATGGCATTGGTCCTCGCAGCCACCGGTCTGACTCCGAGCCCTCACTGCACCCCCTGGCACCCGGAGAGCCTTGTGCAGCGGACGTTGCCCGCCCCCTCCGCCTGCTCATGGGCTCAGAGTCCCCAATCATGAGCATTAAAACATCCCGAGAAGCAGCGAGTGCTTAAGCCACCTCCGCTGCGTTCAACTCCTCCCGCGGCCGTGGGAGAGCGCCCCGGGGGCAGAGAAGGGCACCAGGTGCGGTCAGTTGTTGCCGGCCACCCGAGCACCTCATTCCGCAGAGAAGCCGGGGCGGGGGGTGCGCAGCCAGGCTGGGAGAGTCCCGGCGCCCTGTGCCCGCAGCCAGTGCCCCACAGCCGGTGCCCACAGCCAGTGCCCGCCAGCGGGCAGGAACCCGTGGCAGCCCCGTCTGTGCCGAGGCCTCCCTCCCCAGAGGAAGACGAGTTACTGCAAATGGGACCGCGCTGCAGGGGCCTCGGGTTCCATCCCTGGGCAAGGGCACGTACCCGTGTGGGGAGGCAACCCACACTGATGTCGCCTCTCCTTCTCCCCCTTGTCCCCCTCTCCCTCTCTCCTCCCTGAAAAGCAGTGGGAAAAGCACCCTCAGGTGAGGAGTAACAAAAAAGGGGCAAAGAAAACAGATGCTGTTAGGACTCAGGAGCCAGCGCACAGAGAGGCTCTGGAGTTCGGATCAGCTCCCTCACGGTGCGGCGGAAGGTGCCAAGTGTCCCCAGCGTGGCAGGGCGCCAGCGTTAAGGCTTTCGCGGCGAACGGGGGTGGGGGGGGGGGTGGAGGCAGGCGTGGGGACAGGACTGGGGGCCCCGCGGCCCGGCTCCCAGCAGCACCAGCCTTCTCTCGGGCTGCTCGCGGTGGGAGCGGCCCAGTCCGAGGGGCTCCCAGCACCGGTGGGAAAAGCAGCTCTGACTTCAACGCCCAAGGCTCGGAGGCACAGGCAGATCTGAGTGTGTAAAGACGCTGAACAAGCAGTGGAAACAGCTTGAGGTTCCCCAGGAGCAGAGTTTCCGTGTCTGTCAGGCTTTCCTGTCCCTATTGGGACCGGGAGCGCTTGGCCTCTTCCCTCCTCCCCAGGCAAGGAGGCGCCCCAGTCCCGCCGGAGAGAGCGGTGGGTTTTAGGGGCGTGTGTGTGTGTGTGTGTGTGTGTGTGTGTGTGTGTCTGTGTCTGTGTGTGGTGGTGTGTGTGTGTGTGTGTGTGTGTGTGTGTGTGGCGGGGTGTGTGTGTGTAGGGGGGGTAGAAATAAGCATTTATTTAGGGGTGTGTGTGTGGCGGTGTGTGTGTGTGGTGAGGGGTGTATGTGTGTGTGTGTGTGTGTGTGTGTGTGTGTGTGGTGGTGGTGTGTGTGTGTGTCTGTGTGTGTGTGTGTGGTGGTGGTGTGTGTGTGTGTGTGTCTGTGTGTATGTGTGTGTGGGGGGGGGTTTAGAAATAAGCATTTATCAGCTCCTCAGGCAGCTCTCGGTGAAGCACGGCCTCCGAGGGCCTTACGCGGATGACGCGGCCTGTGTGGGTTTCGGAGGGTTTGGTGAGCTTTCCCTGCCATTACCTCCCAACGCCGGGGGCTTTGCTTTGTCCTCTCCAAGGCTCCTCGCCGCTGTGGCCTGGGAGCCGACAGGGACAGAGGGTTGAGTTTGGGCACCGG
Source organism: Vespertilio murinus (assembly GCA_963924515.1). NCBI lineage: Eukaryota > Metazoa > Chordata > Mammalia > Chiroptera > Vespertilionidae > Vespertilio > Vespertilio murinus. The sequence continues at coordinate 36,003,954 of OZ004719.1, forward strand.
TGTGGATGTGAGCTGGGAACGCCCCCCACGCTCGCAGGCTGGTCGCTCCGCAGGAAGGCTCTAGACCAGGGGTGGGCAAACTTTTTTACTGGAGGGCCACATGGGTTCTTACACTGGGCCGGAGGGCCGGAACAAAAGCAGCCTGACCATGCTGGCACTCTCCTCTTGGGCTGCTGGGGAAGGAGCGGAGGGGAGAGCAAGAGAACCCTCCGCTCTTTCGGCTCCGAGGGCCGGATAGAACAGCCGGACGGGCCGGATCCGGCCCGAGGGCCGTAGTTTGCCCACGGCTGCTCTAGAAGGTCAGAGTGGGAGGGGCCTAGCAGCTGCTTGCATGTGGAACCCACTCTGGGACTCGTGCCTCTCCCTCCGTCCCTGCTGCTCCCGTTCCGCCCTGAGCCACATCGTCCTGGCCGTCGGTCCTGGCTCTGCTTCCGGGCTTCGGCCCTGACCAGCCCGGGCCGCCACGGCTCCCCCCACGGTTCCCCTTCCCCCGACACCCGGGAGCGCCGGGCCTGAGCCCGGTGAGCGATCACGTAGAGCCTGCCTGTGTGTTTGTTGTTTCCTTGGCTCTCAGCCCTCATGCCACCGGCCGTGTGGCTGCCGGGCCCCCGCCGTGACCCGTGGGAGGCCGGGCTCAGGCCGTGGGAGGCTGTCCGCCCGGCCTGTACTGTACACAGAGGTCAGAGATGGTATCGATCGGCCCAGGTGGCATCCAGGAGCCCGGAGCACCTCGCTGCCCCTTCCCCGTCCTCCACCCCCACGCACCGTCTGCTCCTCAGTTCCTGGCCCCCGGGAGGGCAGGGACGGTCAGCGTTCCCCTGGCCGGGAGCGGGGAGGGCGCCCGGGGCTTCCCTGCAGGCGGTGTAACCAGTGGGCAGCCTGGCCTCATTCTTACTCTCCGAGGAGCAGAGGCGCTGACGCCGGGAGGGCGTGGGATGCTGGTAGGAGCCTTCCTCTTTTAAAAAATATATATTTTATTGATTTTTTTTTTTTTTTTACAGAGAGGAACAGGAAGGGACAGAGAGAGACATCAATGATAGAGAAACATCGACCAGCTGCCTCATGCACACCCCCTACTGGGGATGTGCTCACAACCAAGGTACCGTATTTGCTGGCGTATAAGACGACTGGGCGTATAAGACGACCCCCTAACATTTCCACTAAAAATACAGAGTTTGTTATATACTCGCCGTATAAGACTACCCCCCACTTGGAGGCATATTTTTCAGGGCCAAAAAGTCGTCTTATACGCCGGCAAATACGTTATATGCCCCTGACCGGAATCGAACCTGGGACCCTTCAGTCTGTAGGCCGATGCTCTATCCACTGAGCCAAACCAGTCAGGGCAGAGCCTTCCTCTTAACTACGGGAGCCAGGGCTGCAGCCGGGGGGGTCTCCACACCCGTCCCGTCCTCCTTGGCCCGGGGCCTGGCTCCTGCCTGGGCCGGAGGTGGGGGTGGGGGGGTGGGGGGGAGGGATGGGTGGAAACGGAAGCTGCTTCAGGAGCGAGAATCCGGCCTGGCCACGGGAATCCTTCCCTGTAGGGCATCCCTGCGCAGCTCTGCCTAGAACTTGAGGGTCCGGAAACCTACTTTCTACCTTGTTTCCCGTGCCTCAGGCCGGCTCTGAGGCCGGCCGCTCTGTTTCTTACCTGAGCCTTCCCTGTCCTGGCCTGTCTCCCCTAAGTCCCACGGATCCTCCCGGTCTCGGAAGAGTCTTCCTCCAGCGAGCCGTTCCTCATCCTTCCCCCCCCGCTGCTCCCAGGCCTCCGTCCTACTCCCCCGTCTACCTGTGTCTTTCCCGCCGGGCCGCTCACCGCGTGTCATTGTAACGTAGGTTCTCCCCGGCGTGAGAGGCCCCGGGTCTGCCTCGTCTACAGGTTTATCCTCAATGCCCAGAGCCCGCCGGGCACGTACAGTATTTGAGTGAAAGGGGGCTTGTATTTTCTGAAGCACTTTAGGGCATGAATTGGACCTGATTTCTTTATGTCAGGGGACAGAGAAGAATTTGGTTTTGGAGCTATTGCAATTGAAGCATCCGTGTCTAGGACCCGCACAAATACGTGCATCTGGAACTCAGGGAAAGAGGTTATCGTCGGGGAAACAGATTTGGAAGTCACTAGTAAGTCCTGGAAGGAGGCCTCCTGTACCCCAGTGCTGCCGCTCAAATGGCCTGGATTTGGTGTGACCAGAGAGTAAAACTCGAGGCGCTGGAGGCCAGGGTACTCACTCCCACTGGGTTTTCCTCCCCACAGATCTGTCCGCTTACCTTTCACCGCAGAAATGGCCTCCGCCTTCAGCCCCCGGGAGTGCACGCTGCGCAAGCAGGACGGCCAGAGCTACGGCTTCTTCCTGCGCATCGAGAAGGACACGGACGGCCACCTGGTGCGGGTGGTGGAGCCGGGCAGCCCGGCCGAGCGGGCGGGGCTCCGGGACGGAGACCGCGTCCTCCGGATCAACGGCGTCTTCGTGGACCGCGAGGAGCACAAGCAGGTGGGCAGGCACCGTGGCGTCGCCTCGGGGGCCCCTCCAGGCCCCGGCCTCGGCGGAGCCTTGTTGTGGGGTCAGCCGAGATTTCCTGGCTGCCGCTGGCAGGGCAGGGCGCCCTGATGGCTGTGCTTCCTGCCGGCGAATCAGGTCTCCCCCTCCAAACCGAGATTCCAACCAGATCAGGCCCGAGATGCATTGCGTCTTGCCGAGCACGGGGGCTGATCTCATACCCATGATGCTGTTCAGTCCTCATCGCAGCCCCTGGGGTACATGGTACCGCTTCACGGACGAGAAGTGGAGGCTCGGGTAACTCGAGTTCATGCGGCGAACACGTAGGAGGGCCCGGCCTCACGCCAGCTCCGCTGCCTCCTGCTGTCTTCACAGACCGGGAGGACCTGCTGTGCTCCAAGGTGGCATTCACCCCTAGGAAGGACCGGCCCTTTTACAAAAAAATATTTTCATTAATTTTAGAGAGGAAGGAAGTGAGGGGAGAGAGAAACATCAATGATGAGAGAGAATCATTGATGGGCTGCCTCCTCCACACCCCCTACTAGGATCGAGCCCACAACCCTGGACATGTGCCCTTGACCAGAATCGAACCCAGGACACTTCAGTCCGCAGGCCAATGCTCTACCCACTGAGCCAAACCAGCTAGGGCAGTACCAGTCCTTTTAAGAGTCTCCTGGGCAGGGGCGGCCACCCTCTTTTTTAAAAATTTATTTATTTATTTATTTATTATTATTATTTTTTTATTAATGTATTATATTGTGTACATATCTTACCATTGCCCCCCCCCCCACCTCCCATTCATGCCCTCCCTCCCAGAGTTCTGTGTTCATTGGTTGTATTCATGCATACCAGTCCTTCGGTTGTTCTCTTATCTCCCCCCAGGTCTCCTTCCCCTCCCCGCTGTCATTTGACAATCTGCTTGTTTTATGGTGACTATCTCATGACCACATGAATAGAATCCGCTCCTCATTTGGCAGTCTGCTTGTTTTATGGTGACTATCTCAGGACCACCGAATAGAGTCTGCTCCTCCTCTGCTTCTCACTGCCCCTCCCCCTGGGTCCCACTGCTTCCCCTGGGACACACGGCTCACCCGGGGCACACAGCCACCCTCTTTTTTTTAAAAAAAAAATATTTTATTGATTTCTGACAGAGAGGAAGGGAGAAGGATAGAGAGCTAGAAACATCGGTGAGAGAGAAACATCGACCAGCTGCCTCCTGCACACCCCCCACTGGGGATGTGCCCGCAAAAAAGGTACATGCCCTTGACCGGAATCGAACTCGGGACCTTTCAGTCCACAGGCAATGCTCTATCCACTGAGCCACACCGGTTTGGGCACGGCCACCCTCTTGGTTCCTAACCTGCACAGGGCCCTGGGGAAGGCGGGTGGGGCTGGCTGGGCATTGTCTCCCGACTGTGCGGGTGCCCGGACCGCCATCAGGACCTCCAGGGCCAGCAACGCGCCTCTGGTGGTGAGCGGGTGACCGGCTAAAGCTGTCCTTTCCCCGAGGTGGTGGATCTGGTCCGGAGCAGTGGGAACTCGGTGACCTTCCTGGTTCTGGACGGGGACTCCTACGAGAAAGCCGTGGAAGGAAAGGCGGACTTGAGAGAGCTGGGCCCGCGGCCGAAGGGGCCGAGCCCGAGCGATAAGAAGCCGCCGGCCGTGGCTGTGATGAACGGGGCGGCCCCGGCCCGGGCCCCGCCGCGGCTCTGCTACCTGGCCAAGGACGGCGGCAGCTTCGGCTTCTCTCTGAAGACCGTCCAGGGTGAGCCCGGGGGCGGGGCGCGGACAACCCGCTTCCCAGGACAATGGTGTTGGCCATGAATGGCTTCTTCGGCTTGCCGTTTCAGTTGCTATGGACACCCAGCCGCAGCCACACGCTCTCCCTCCTCCCCAGCCCTCCCCTGGCCTTGCACCATTGGGCCAGGAGGGATCAGACACTGCACGGCAGCAGGGTTCGGGGTGGCACTGGGTGCTCCTGACCCCCCGAGTCTGTTAGGCTGAGCCTTTGAGGCCGAGGGTTAGAGCGCTGATGCCCCTTTGGTATTCTTTTCTGGCCTCCTTAGGGTGAGGGTGGAGGGGAAATTGAAAAATAGGCAAGGAAAAGGAGGTTCTTCATAATAGCTACTTAAAAAATGTTTTTTTTATTGATTTCAGAGAGGAAGGGAGCGGGAGAGATAGAAACATCAAGGATGAGAGAGAATCGTTGATTGGCTGACTCCTGCGCGCCCCCTACTGGGGATCAAGCCCGCAATCAGGGCATGAGCCCTGATTAGGAATTAAACTTCGACCTCTTGGTCCATGCTCAACCACTGAGCAACACTGGCTGGGTCACAATAGCTACTTTTGAGTATCTCTTGGAGTTCCCAGGCTGTCACTCATTTATTTGAGAAACTCTTGTTGAGGGTACTGCAAGCCCCCACCCTCCTATGACATTTAAGTGGTGCCCTCTGCTGTGGTCCAGCCTCACTGAGGTGTGCCCTTGACCCTTAGCTGAGAGGTACACAGTGATTTGAAAGCCCCCCACCATCAGGAAGTCCTAGAAGTTCTGTGTCTGGAGTCCCAGAGGCGCAGGCTGGCCTGCGCCCAGTTGACAATGGTTTTATGATCATGGTTTCTGTGGGATCACGGCTGGGACCGCGTGGTTCCACCTCTGAGGCGGCTCCTCCCAGGCTCTGGGCCTGGGGGGCTCTGGCGGTGCACCCCTTGGCCGGCGATAAAGGGCAAGTCCTAGAAAACATGGGGTGAGAGGCACGGGCCAGACAGAAGGGGCATTTCTCAAGCTTGCCTGTCACTGGGCAGCGTGGCATTTCTCAGAAGTCCGTGGTCAGTAAAATGGTAAAAAACAGGTTCTGTTCACTTGGCCCTTGGACTAGTGGGCATGGCGAGTGGCTTAGATTAGCTTCACGAAGAACATGTTTTCTTCGTGACAAAGACCTAAGGAGGAGCAGGAGAACTGTGCTTAGGAAGGCAGAGTTTACGTTAGTCACTGGTATTCCTTGCAAATAAGGTATTTAGTCATCATAACGCAACTCTTTACCTCGACTGAATATTAATATGTTGAGAAAATTGACAGAATTACTGTAAGACATCACACCACCTGCGGATGACGGCAGGCTCCCTCCCTCCCTCCCTCCCTCCCTTCCTCCCTCCCTCCCTCACCTCTGTCTCCTTCCGCCCACGTCCGTGACATTCACATTCACGGGCCGCACTGGGTGATGCTGGGTCACAATAGCTACTTTTGAGTATCTCTTGGAGTTCCCAGGCTGTCACTCATTTATTTGAGAAACTCTTGTTGATGGGTGATGCACTGGTGATGGGTGATGGGTGATGCACTGGGTGATGACAGTGCTGATTAAAGAGGACGCAATGGAGCGGTGTCTTCCAACTCCACAGATGCAAAGAGCGGGGGCCGGAGTCAGTGAGGCAGCACGGGTGGGGTTTGGTTCTCTCTGGTTCAAGAGGCAAGTGCCTCCCGAGATCCCTTCTTTGTATCTAGTTGGGCTCAGAAATCCTGTTCAAATCAAGAGAGCAGTTGAGTCACGGCTGTGGCAGGCTTTGCTGGGAGCTGTGGTGATAAAGCCGCCTCGGAAGCTGAGGCTACTGTAGGCCCCTAGCTCTGCAACGGGACCTTCTACTCTTACGCGGTTGGGAGAAGACCCGTTAACGCTGCGCTTCCCGTGACCCCGTCCTCCCCTCTCCCCAGGGACGAAGGGGGTGTACATGACGGACATCGCGCCGCACGGCGTGGCCATGAGAGCCGGGGTCCTGCCCGAGGACCGCCTGATCGAGGTGAACGGGGAGAGCGTGGAGGACGCCACCCACGAGGAAGTGGTGGAAAAGGTACTGTCCGCGCCGCCTCTTCCCCTCGCTCTCGCCCTCGCTCTCGTCGGAGGGGACAGGGGGGCGGAGGAAGGACGGGAGGCCGCCCTCGTGGGTGGCTTACTCAGCATTTGGGATTTGGGAAGAAGGCCTTTGGGAGATTCACGTTAGTTTAAAGATAAGTGGTTTAACTTTATCTTTTAAACCTTATTGTACCCGATTGTAGTAAATTTAATGTTGAGTTTATAGTGAATGTAATGTTGACCCCATGTTACCAAACCACTTTAACACAAGCTGCAAGGTGGCCAACGTGGCGGGGGGCATAGAGCGAGAGCTGGGGCGTTCTGGAAGGCAGCTCCCCCCAATCTTAGGTCCCAGCACGGCCTTAGGACGCCTGGAAAACAGGGCCGGGTTTTCCTTTAAGATCCTCCGGAACCTTCTCCTGGAAGAATAATCCTTAACACTGGAGCTTCACTTTTTCTTCTTTTCCAAACTCCCTTCCCGGCTCTCACCCACGCACCCCTCCGGGTTCTCTGAATTCCAGCTCTTCCCGGGGTTCAGTGAGAGGGGGGTCCTCCTTCACAAAGGCAAACACAACAGCCAGCGTGGCCGTGGAGGTGGACACACACCAGCGAGGTGGCGGTTAGCAGCGGGAACTGGCGTTTCACACCCCCCATTTTCTTTAAAAAAAAAAAAATATTTTATTGATATTTTTACACAGAGGAAGGGAGAGAGATAGAGAGCTAGAAACGTCGATGAGAGAGAAACATCAACCAGCTGCCTCCTGCACACCCCCCGTCAGGTATGTGCCTGCAACCAATGTACATGCCCTTGACCGGAATCGAACCGGGGACCCTTCAGTCCGCAGACCGATGCTCTACCACTGAGCCAGACTGGTTTTGGCACACCCCACATTTTCTGTTGGGCCCGGAGACGGTGCGCAGAGACCGGCCTGCTCCCAGCGGTGCTTCGGGAGCCGAGGCCGGGCCTCACCTGTGTGTGTCGTTACAGGTGAGGAAGTCGGGAAGCCGCGTCGCCTTCCTGCTGGTGGACAAGGACACGGACCGGCAGCACAGAGAGCAGAGCATCCCCTTCCAGAGAGAAGCAGCCAGCTTGAAGTCACTGCCCGGCCAGCCCCGGCTGGTTGAGATGAGGAAGGGCAGCGATGGCTACGGCTTCTACCTGCGGGCGGGCCCGGAGCTGAGAGGTAAGGCAGGAGGAAGCGGGGCACTCGGCATCACCAGCTCTTCATCCCGGCCTGACCCGGAGCGCCTGAGGCCTGCCACCCCAGGACGGAGCGGGGAGTGAGGAGCTGGGAAGAGTAGCTAGGTCGGTTTCTTTCTTTTTAAAGAAATTTACTGATTTCAGAGAGGAAGGGAGAGGGAGAGAGAGAAACATCAATGATGAGAGAGAATCACTGACCAGCTGCCTCCTGCATGCCCCGAAACCTGGGCATATGCCCTTGACCAGAGTCAAACCCAGGACCCTTCAGTCTGTAGGCGGACACTCTAGCCTCTGAGCCAAACTAGCCAGGGCACCAGGTCAGTTTCCATGTCACTTGGGGGCCTGATCCTGGACACACACACACACACACACACACCCGTTTCCATAGCAGAAGGATAAGGTAGAATTTTGGATCTGAGCAGTATGTTGCTACATTGGCTCTGGAGCAGGGGAGGCCCGAATTTATGGCATTTGTTGATGTTTGTGGTATAAATACCCCTACTGTGTCCGATTTCAAGCTACCAACATGGCCCAGAGTGCAAAGCTGAGAAGTGCTGTGCACAACGAGTGCTCATGAGCTGGTGAGGCAGCTGCAGCACACCACCAGGTGTGAGGCACGGGTGTGGGTTGGCATCTCAGACTCAGACAGCAGGAATCTTTCTGATTCCTTTTAACTCAACAAGTACAAAGGTCCTCCTAGGGAAGGTGATACATCACAGAATATAGGTTCAGGCTGTGTAAACTATCGTACACCCAGAGGTTAACTGTTTTTATTTTACACTAGAGGCCCGGTGCATGAATTTGTGCACAGGTGGGTCCGGCTGGCCTGCAAACTCCAGGTCAAGGGGACAATTTGCATATTAGCCTTTTATTATATAGGATGTTACCATGAATTCATCAAATATTAATTTGGTTGATACTATATAAAACATCCCCAGGGCCTTTGAGAATATCAAGTGAGTCAGATGAATTCTTCAGTTAAGGAGCCTCCTAGTTTGAGATAACACATCTGTCCATAACTGAAGGAACTGAAGGTTGGAGCAAGCTTTTCTCACTAGAAAGGCACTGGGAGGCCTCATCATACAGGTGCCACCTGAGCTTGGGCTTTGTAGTATGAATAGAATTTGGACAAGAAAGGCTGTCCCAGAAAGATAGGAGTTGTGTGAACAAAGCAAGGAAACACAGGCACAGTGTGATCGACACCCAGTGTGAAGCACAGTGTGATCGATACCCAGTGTGAAGCACAGTGTGATTCACATCCAGTGTGAAGCACAGTGTGATCTATGTCCAGTGTGAAGCACAGTGTGATCGACATCCAGTGTGAAGCACGGGAAACCAAGTTAGAATGGTCGATTGGAGAGAGACAATGAAGGATCTCTTATGCCCAGTGGAGTAGTTTGGACTTGATCCAGTAGTCTGAGGAGTTAAATGTTTTCTGAGCAGCGCCAGAGAGAAGAAAAACATTAAGCCTGCAGTGTCTTGGGGGCTTAATTACCCCTAATAATTCGGCAAGAATTGCTGAAGTTGGCGGCTGGAGAAGATGCAGTGATTATATAAGGTTTAACTGGGATCAGCATCAGGTCTGTTTAGTTCCAAAGCCAGTGCTCAGGCTGGTGCCCTGGGGAGTGACCTGGGCAGACACTGCATCCAGATGAGTCTGAAGGAGAAGGCCAAGATGAGAGATAGGGAGAGCAGCTGGTCAGGCGCAGGAGCAGTTTAGATGGAATTCAAGACAGGGACTAGTTAATACACACTGCATGTAGGGGAGGTGGGACTAAAGAGAAGTGTAAGATGCTAAGTGGCATCGAAGGACTTGGCAGTTGATCACATACGGGGAGTGAGTGCTGAGGAAGAAAAAACTGTCCAGTGTCAGGGTCAGCGGTGCTCCCACCGACAGGCAACCAAGAGGAGGGGCTCGGAGAATAGATCACGTTGGGAGGGATCTGTGGGACATCCAGTTGGAGATGGCTAGCAGCCAGCTGGAAAAGTGAAACCAAGACATGTTAAAACTGTGTGAGGGCTGCCAAAACCGGTTTGGCTCAGTGGATAGAGCGTCGGTCTGCTGACTGAAAGGTCCCAGGTTCAATTCCGGTCAAGGGCATGTACATTGGTTGCGGGCACATCACCGGTAGGGGGTGTGCAAGAGGCAGCTGGTCGATGTTTCTCTCTCATTGACGTTTCTAGCTCTCTATCTCTCTCCCTTCCTCTCTGTAAAATATCAATAAAATATATTAAAAACAAAACAAAAACAAAAACAAAAAAACTGTGTGATGGCTGAAAAAGGGGGAGCTATATGGAGACATCTGGCGAAGATAGTTCAGGTTAGGAAAAGGCCACAGACACAGCCTTAGTGTGCACACACAGGCAGGCACTCTGGGTCTCCTAAGGTTTGATTTCTTTGGTTTGTTCTTCACTCTTCCTCCTTTTTATGGCTCATCGTCTCCCTAAGACATATGGATACAAGTGTGCCCACTGACCTTCTGGGAATTTGCTGACCCTTAATGCTTAGCATGCTCTTTTGACAAGAGTGAATTGGAGACACTTTTAGTAAAACATGATTCTTTTTAAAAAATATATATTTTATTGATTTTTTTACAGAGAGGGAGAGGGATAGAAAGCTAGAAACATCGGTGAGAGAGAAACATCAACCAGCTGCCTCCTGCACATCCCATGTGCCTGCAACCAATGTACATGCCCTTGACCGGAATCGAACCTAGGACCTTTCAGTCTGCAGACGGATGCTCTACCACTGAGCCAAACCGTTTAGGCTAAAATGTGATTCTTTAAGACCCTTTCATGGTTGATAGGCTGGGCTTGTTCCTGGAGTGAGATCGGAGCAGGGGATGAGACTGCATGGGGTGCTTATAGACTTCTTCGGATGCCAGTGGGAGGGACAGTAGTTGTACTCAGCGTGCCTACTCTGTCTATTTTATCATGGCCTTGTGCTCTGGCAGGAAATCCTAATTTTTTAGGAGTCTTTCTGATAATTTATTGTTTTGGGATGGTTAGGTCAATTCATCAAAGACATAGATTCTGGAAGTCCAGCAGAGGCGGCTGGCTTGAAGGCCAATGACCTGGTCATTGCTGTCAACGGCGAGTCTGTGGAATCCCTCAGTCATGACAGTGTGGTGGAAATGATCAGGAAGAGTGGAGACCAGACCTCACTGTTGGTAGTAGACAAAGAGACGGACAGCATATACAGACTGGTAAGAAACACAAGGTCATCTATTCCTGCATGAAGGTGGGGTCCACTCACTAATGCCCTCACACGTTGGCTAAGTTACCTTATTGTTAGCCAGTGCTGGTTGGCCCATGAACGGCTTCTGTTTCTACTCCAATGGTGAGCCCCTTGTGTCCAAGGTGCTATTCATTGTCAGCTGATGAGAGAGTCTGGCTGATCTCAACTGGCTGGGTCGTTGTCTCTGTTTGGTGGTTTACGTTACCACTTTGATCTTCAACCTGGAAAGTGTATAACGACCATCGTTAAGGCTGCTTTGAAGTCCAAAGCGGCAGTGGTATGAGAATGCCATGAGATTGGTATGTAAGTTTTAAGTCCTTAGACTCAAGATTTTGAAAGAATTTGCATATAATTGCAGAATTACTCTTGGTGGTCTGAAAAAAGCTATGTAGTAGGCAGATGTAGTCCTAACTCTCCTAAGGAGGGAACCATTGGATTTTAAGCTATAGACCAGAAAGTTCCAGCCATCCCATGTAAAAGCCCAGGCAGGGCTCTTGAACAGCTTGTAACAATGTGAAAGCAGCAGACTTAGTGTGGAGGTGTTCTATGGGATGCGGCTTGATCAGATAGGGAAGCCGTGGGGAGCTAGCTTTTGGCTTAGAAGCTGCTGGGAACAGGATAAGCCATTTCTGCAGCTGGCTCCCACTTGGTAGAAAAGGTCAAGCCAGAAGGTCACTGCGCTTGCTGTGGTACAGCAGAATCTAGCATTGCGTCCTTTCCAACTTGTTAATCTTATGACAGAACCAGTTACCGTATTTGCCGGCGTATAAGACGACTTTTTGGCCCTGAAAAATATGCCTCCAAGTAGGGGGTAGTCTTATACTGTGAGTATATAACAAACTCTGTATTTTTAGTGGAAATTTTAGGGGGTCGTCTTATACGCCGGCAAATATGTATTTTTCAGGGCCAAAAAATCGTCTTATACGCCGGCAAATACGGTAACTATAATCTTTTAAATATATATATATATATATATATATATATATATATATATATATAATTGATATTTTACAGAGAAGAAGGGAGAGAGATAGAGAGCCAGAAACATCAATGAGAGAGAAACATCAACCAGCTGCCTCTTGCACACCCCCTACCAGGGATGTGCCCGCAACCAATGTACATGCCCTTGGCCGGAATCGAACCCGGACCCTTCAGTCCACAGACCGACGCTCTACCACTGAGCCAAACCGACCTCGGCTATAATCTTAATGTTTTGGTTAAAGAAGAGAGAACTTTGATCTATAAAGATGACTGTCCCCATCTTCATCCTCCCTCTTCTCCCCAAAGCAAGTTGCACGGGCAGGATGTTTGAGACACATCAGTGAAGAAAGCAAACACCTAAGCCAGTTCCTGTAACGTGCGAGCCACCCAAATGTTTGAATGAGAATGAACACAAACTCACTGTTTTATGCCACTGTAGTTGGCCTGGGATTAGCTGCTACTGTCAGATAGTTGGTTTGCTTGTCTGGGTGGTGATGTCAAAGGCATTTTTGCATGTAAGGAGTGATTGATCATTTCCCACATTTTAAAGAGGGAAAGAAATGTAGAAGATTTGCAAGTGTATTGCCGGAAGGGCTGGAGTTAGTTGCACCGAGTGACTGAAAGGTTCTCACCGAGGTGCTACTCTCGTGTGGAAAGGAAGCCACGGCCTTGTGGTTAGTGAGACAGATGGTAACCGGAGCCTCCAGATCTAATTTTAGCCAGGCTGCTGAACAGGGCGATTTAGGGGGGAGCACACATTGTACCCACTTTCAGTACTTCATTTCCCACTCATCGCCTCACAAATGCCTTGGCACCTGTGGGCAGCAATTTATTGACTGACCTGGGATCTCAGATACCCAAATCTAGCCTTTTCTCTCAACTAAAACCCAGTCAGCTTAGCTCTTCTTTTTTAAAATATATATTTTTATTGATTTCAAACAGGAAGGGAGAGATAGAAACATCAGTAGTGAGAATCACTGATTAGCTGTCTCCTGCATGCCCTCACCCTCCACCCCCCCAACTGGGAATTGAGCTTGTAACTTGAACTTATGCCCCGACTGGGAATTGAACTGTGACCTCCTGGTTCATAGGTCGACTGAGCCACAATGGTTGAGCTAAGGTTGTAGTCGTGTTCCCTGTTTAATGCCTGTTTTATATTCAAGACCATCACTGCCTTCTCTGCAGGGATGTTGTGGGAGTTGAAATGAATTAGGAATATGTAAAGATAGTGAGAGAGGAGCTTGGCATAACTGAAGTATCAGCTGCTAGTTACAACAGTAACTAGTACAACAGAGTACAGCAGATCACAGTGCTGGAGAGGTCGTGGGGGAGGAGCCATGTGACCATGTGACTGCTGCCAGCCAGTCAGTTCACTCCCGTCTGCACGTGGATGTGACGCAGTGTCTTGTATTCCTCTAAGTGTTTAAGGAGCTTCCAGTTCTTACTGAAGGGGAAGGCCGGATGGACCTAACCTGCATGAGATAGAGGGCGAGTCGCTCACCCTCTCACCGAGTCAGGAGAAACCAGCAGTCTGTGAGGCTTACGTTTGGATCCTTGTACCACATTTTATCTTGCGGATATGTGCATTTGTTTACCTGTTTATGCATGCTACTCCACAACCAAGCACAGTCTTCCCCTATCCCTTTCCTGGTTGCGGTAATGAGAAATTTCACAGCCCGCAATCATGCATGTGGAAGAGTGGAACATGCATGGCACCTTATAAACGATACCAGCACATTTCATAGTGTAATTATTCATATTTACAGTTAATGTTTTTCTCCTTTATTTTCCATAGGCTGGTTTTTCCCCATTTCTCTACTGTCAAAGTCAACAGCTGCCCAACGGTTCTGTCACGGAGGCTCCGGCTCCGGCTCCTGCGCCCGCGGCCGGCTCAAGGCCAGATCACAAGCCTAGACTGTGCAGGCTGGTGAAAGGGGACGACGGCTATGGCTTCCACCTAAATGCAATTCGGGGTCGGCCAGGCCCATTTGTCAAAGAGGTACGGTGACCTGGTCCCGCAGCCACCCCGGAGGGCGGTTCTCCCTCACTGAAGGACTACGTGGAGTGCCTCACTCGGGTTCAAACAATTGCTGGCACGGTCCCGGGCCCTTTAAGATAGCTTAGGACAGCCTAAGCTCACATCCTTTATTTCTCAAACACCTGTTACACTCAGCCGTCTGTAGACGCTTTCAGATCAAGTAGAGCTGGCATGGCGGTAGGTGAAGTCACCGTCAGCACTGACAGGTGACGCTTGCTTGCTTCTGTGCACGCAGCTAGTGCCCCTGCGCGGAGGACTGGGGAGAGGACCGCCCCGAGAGCTCTCACGTTGGCATGCAGAAGGGACCCGTGACGTCCATGCCTTTAACCCAGAAGACATACCACATGATAGCCAGCTACTGTAACACCGCCAGCCACTGTAACACCGAGTGCTGGAGAACGGAAGCTGTAGCTTCCATAGGCAGAAAGCATTAGAGCCCCGTCCTTGACTTCTCTCCCTCAATGACAAGTGACACAGTGAGGAATAAGTTCTCCAACGCCTCATCTCCTGTGACGGGAGCGAGTCTCACATTCCCTATCTGTGTCCCTGTGTTCACAGGTGCAGGAGGGCAGCCCTGCCCAGCTGGCGGGGCTGGAGGACGAGGACGTCATCGTTGAGGTGAACGGGGTGAATGTGCTGGACGAACTCTACGAGAAGGTGGTGGACAGAATCCAGAGCAGTGGGAAGAGTGTCACGCTCCTAGTCTGTGGAAAGAAGGCCTACGATTACTTCCAGGCTAAGAAAATCCCTATTGTTTCCTCCATGGCTGACCCACTGGATGTACCCCTGGATCCCAAAGAAGAAACAAGGGCGGAGTCAGAGCTCGACTCACACGTGGCAAAAGAACGAGTGAGTGGTGACACATTTCTTTAAAAAAAACATTTTTATTGATTTCAAGGAGGGAGGGAGGAAGAGGGAGAGAGAAATATCAATAGAGAGGATCACTGATCAGTGGCCTCCTGGGTACCAAACCCGCCATCCAGGCATGTGCCCCAAAGGAAATCAAGCTGTGACCTCCTGGTTCATAGGTTGATGCTCAACCACTGAGCCACACCAGCTGGGTAACACATTTCTATGGATTTACTCTCTCTGTGCCTTGGTTTCCTCCCCGGTAAAACAAGGATACTCTGTGGGGTGTTACCAGGATTATACTGACTAAGACTACTGAAGTGGTTCGGCAGTGCCTGTGGCACAGTAAGCAGGAGGAATGGTGGTGGTTAGAGATGGTGCCGTTTTTAAAATAACTGGCAGGTATTCAAGTTTTATTACTAGGGAAGAGCAAACATTATGCTGTATGTATTTAGATTAAATTCCATAGTAAATCTCAGTTTTCATTGCTGTCC
This sequence comes from Vespertilio murinus, assembly GCA_963924515.1. Lineage (NCBI taxonomy): Eukaryota > Metazoa > Chordata > Mammalia > Chiroptera > Vespertilionidae > Vespertilio > Vespertilio murinus. Next base: position 36,019,098 of record OZ004719.1, read on the forward strand.
ATTTTCTTTTCAAAAATGAACTTGAGGTCCAAGAGTGAAGTCACCTATCCAAGTTCATAAAGGAGAAACATTTGGCAAAGCCAAGACTCTGAAGTTTTTTTTTTTTTTAAATATATTTTTTATTGATATTTTACAGAGAGGAAGGGAGAGAGAGATAGAGAGCTAGAAACGTCAATGAGAGAGAAACATCGACCAGCTGCCTCTTGCACACCCCCTACCGGGGATGTGCCCACAACCAAGGTACATGCCCTTGACTGGAATCGAACCCGGGACCCTTCAGTCCGCAGACCGACGTTCTACCACTGAGCCAAACCGGTTTCGGCAAGACTCTGAAGTTTAATATTAGTTTTCTTTCATGACATTAATGTAATTCCTCTGGTTGGTTATGTAAAAGCACTAATTTTTAAGGAACACCCCGTCGCAGTCCGGGTAGGCTGCTGTAACAAACACCGCACACGGTGGCTCTGTAAACACGTTATTTCTCACAGTTCTGGCGGCTGGCAGGCCGAGCTCAAGGTGCCGGCAGAGGGGCGTCCGTGAGCCTCCCAGGTCGCAGACCCAGACTTCTCGCTCTGTCCCTTCAGTGTGGAAGGAGCTGGGGAGCTCGGGGCCTCTTTTTTAAGGATGCCAATCCCAGCTCTGCCTCCTGACTCAATCACACCCGAAGGCCCCATGCTCCTAATTCTCCCCCCTTGGGGGTACGGATTTCACCATATGCATGTGGGGGAGACACAAATATTCAGACCAAGGCACACCCAATAACCACTGACCATATTGCAGACTTCTTAACCAAGAGAGTATTCTCGTTGTCTCTTAAGAATTCTGTAATATCTCGGCAGGCTGTCAGTTATAGAAAGGAAAGGGGTTAGTTTCAGACAGCAAGCTGCAAGCAGAGCCGGTCAGGTCACTGGCTTCCAGAGATGACCCTCCCCTGGCTTCGTCCCCGCTCGGGCACTCAGACCCTCGCCTTCTTTCGCACAGGCCTCCAGCACGGCCTCGCAGTCTTCCTCCACCTCTGAGGACACGAGGATGTGAGGGGAACCTGGCCGTGGGCCGAGCTTTAACGGGAGCCCTTTCCAAGGAACGAGCGGCCGCCACTGCTGTCTCCGGTGAAGAGCCCCGGACACCGTCCGTCACGTGCCACGCCTCCTGCTGCCACGTCCCGGGTGGCTGTGGCTGCTGCAGACGCTCAGCTGTGGCCGCCTCAGGAGAAGCTGAGGCGGGACCAGGTTCCTCTCCTGCGATCTCTTTCAAGCTGCAACCTAACTCCACTTCTCTGCAGGATGATCTCTTACGTCTATGGGCTCCTGGAGGCCAAAGGCGACTCATAAATCTGTAAATGTGAAGCTGCTAATTAAAGGACTTGAGCTTGCCTATTAAAATTACGCTTTCAAAGAATGTGTGGTTACTAAAATAAATGGCATTGAACATGTCTCCTGAGTTGCTTGAACCTTCCCTGCTAGCTGTTCGAACCTGAACTGTTTTTGGTAAGCATTTTGTGCTTTAATTTTTGTTTTGCCTCTAGGAGCCAAAAACAAAATAAAATTCAGAATAAGACCTTAGTCATAAATAGAGACCTCCTGGTAGTAAAATTAAGGATTTTCTAAAATGGCATTTCTGAGTGTTCTACAAAATTTCCAACATCTTCCTTTTACAGATGAAGAAATTGAGTTGTAGGAGAAAAAGTGACTTATTCCAGTTAGCAGTCACTCATTGTTTTACCCACAGAATGAGGGGCAGATGGGGAGAAAATACAAGCCATTATTACTTAAGTGAATGTAGAGTAATTCTTACATGATACTAAGTGAAAGGAAATCAGGAAAAATGGCACCCTTAAAATCTCTCTTGTAGAATCTATTTCAATTGCACCCAGCCCAGCCCCAGGGAAGAAGAGACAAGCTCTTGGCTATTTTAATGGGGTAAGGACTGGGGGAGGAGGGGGGGAAGCTGACTCGTGTGAGATCACACACGCAGACACGGAGCTGTCTTTGGTGAAATAAAGCTAAGGCCAGACTTACAATCTCGGATTTTAATGACAGTCAGTCTCAGGGAAGCCAAAAACTTCTCCATGTGAACCCCGACTTCAGCAGAGGCCCCAGGCGCTGGGCCCAGCTCCCGCAGACTCCGTTACCCGGTCCCGGTGTACCTCTTTCTCCCCGTCGCTTAGTGGCCCTTTCCCACGCCCCCTCCCAGCGCTGCACCGGCCTCCCCCACAGGAACCTCTGGGCTGAGCAGCAACCTCAGGTACCTGGCTCTCGTGCTCCAGCCACGGCGCTCACAGTCACGCTATGGTCGCAGAGGAAGGCCTACGATGCAGGTGGAATGGCTACCACAGCCTCTTGTTTAAAAAGTATTAGGCCTGGTCCCTCCCTCCATTTCCCTGGTTCTGTCTAACTGCGGACACCATGGCCTGCTAGCAGTCCGCATGCACGCGCTCACGGTGTCATGTGCTTCTCGGGCGCCTGCTTGTGCGCCAGGTAGAGGAACAGGATGCTGGAGAGCGCGCTGACCAGGAAGATGACGTCGAACCAGCGGTGGTAGAAGTTGAACTGCAGCTCCCCGAGGACCTCGGTGACGATGGTGCGGTACTCCAGGGGCATGCTCATCCGGATCAGCAGCACCGAGGACACGAAGTACATGCCCTGCAAGTCACACATGCCAACCCACACGTCACTCTGCATGTATGAGGGACGGGTCGAAGGGCGTGGGTGACTATTTAAAGTATAAAACACGCCTGGCACCTTACAGAAGCTAGTCGTTACAACTCACCATGATCTGCGCTAGCAGCAGCACGATGACGTTGGAGGACTTGCTGCTGGAGATGGCGTAGAAGAACTGCGGAGAGATGGGAGATGAGGGCAGCACGGCTGTGTCTGCGCCCAGGACACCAAGGGGCGGGGCTGCCAGTTAACCAAAGGGGTCGCTCCCGTGCCTTACCCCTGAGCAGAACTACTGTACGGCCAAGGCATCCACAAGAGACTTAGAGGGAAAAGGGTTTGGTTGGTGGTTTTAAGTACGACATTGAGACACAGAAGGTTACAATGGCCAACAAGTTGTTAAGAGGCTGTGATCACCTGACCTGAACATCACTCGAAACCATTAAAACAGGTTACCCCGGCCCTTGTCACTGTTCCTGGGCCCAGAGCTCTCTGCAAAGTGTGCCGTACGCCTGGAGACCCTCCCTCCTCCCCTTCCTCAGCCTCCTCTCCCCTTTCTCTCCATCAGCTGGGTCTGGAGTCCCCACCTCTTCCCAGAGGGTTTACCTTCCAGGAAGCCTTCCGCCCTGAGCAGAAAACAGCTGAGCATTCTGCTTCTCCTCCCTCCACATCCTCCTCACAGGTGACTCTCACCGCTATTCTTCCAACCTCAAACACCCATCTCATTCCTTCCTTCCTTCCTTCCTTCCAAGTGTCTGCTGAACACCTACCACGTGCCAGGCGCTGTCCTAGCTGCTGCTGACATATCAGTCAGCAAAACGGACTGTGGTCTCATTCTATGACCTTTGGTAAGTGTAGTCATCTGATTATGTGATATAAGTCATCATCATAAATCCAGGCATCAGTTTAACTTCTTAAAAATTCTGTTGTATGGCCCTGACCGGTTTAGCTCAGTGGATAGACCTTCAGCCTGCAGACTGAAGGGCCTCAGGTTTGATTCTGGTCAAGGGCATGTACCTTGGTTGCGGGCACATCCCCAGTAGGGGTGTGCAGGAGGCAGCTGATTGATGTTTCTGTGTCATCGATGTTTCTAACTCTCTATCCCTCTCTCTTCCTCTCTGTAAAAAAAAATCAATAAAATTTAAAAAAATTTTGTTGTATGTCTTTTATTATTTATTTTAATATTTTTTATTGATTTTTATTTCTTTTTTTTTTTTTTTTTTTTTTTTTTAGAGAAAGTCTTGTGTGAGCAAGCAAGAGAGAAACATTGGTTGGTTGCCTTCCCCACGCGCCCTCACCAGTGACTCAGCCTGGGCATGTGCCCCGGCGGAATCGAACCGGTGACTTTCGGTGCACAGGTCACCGCTCCAACCTCCTCACCACGTGGGCCGGGGCTGTTGTTGTCTTTTAAATATTTGTGGCTGCTGTTTAAGATTTCAGAAGACAGAAATCTTAAATAGGTAAAATGATCTCACGGTGCACATGTCCTTAAGGAATAATCACTTTGATTTGTGACAGAACATACCTTGGTAAGAGTGATCAGCAGTCCTCTGATGGACGTGACAATGATTATTCCAACCAGAATGAAGGAAATGTGTTGAGACCAGAACTTCACCTGCACCAAAATAGAAAGAATAAATCTGTTAAATCTCTGTTTAGAGGGATGTGAAGATTAAAATGATGGTGGTGAGAGCACTGACCCCTGTACCAAAGGGGCGCAGATTCCATTCCTGAGCAAAGCCACATACTGGGTAGCAGGTTCGATCCTCAGCCCAGATAGGGGCATGTGTAGGAGGCAACCAATCCACATGTCTCACACTGATACCGCTCTCTCTCTATCTCTTTCACCCCCCCCCCTTCCACTCTCTCTTAAAAAAAAAAAAAAATCAATGGGGAAAATATCCTCTGGTGAGGATTAATGAAAACAAACCCAAAAGAGGATGCCCTGACTGCTAGGTGGCTGTGAGGGAACGTCTTGAGGCCCTACGGGAGGAAAAAGAAGCAGGGAAGAGAGCAAGTGGAAGGAAAACACCTCCAGGAGAGGAAGACAGCAGCGGCGTCTTCATCAGCAGACGAATTAAGACGTAGGGACAGAAGAAAGTCGAGTGCAGTGAAGTGACGAAAACAACACGAATAAATCAGAAGAAACACAAGCCTAATGTATAGCTCCAATGTGACAGTGAAAAGCACAGGCTAAAAGGAAACGAAACAGCAGCTTGATTACTTTTATGATCTGTGAATGGTAGTTTAGGAACATTTTTTCCTTAATAAAAGAATTAGACATTCTCTACTATGCTCTAGGAAGTAGTCAACTTGCATCTGAGTCACATGACACCTTTTTCTCCTCTTGCACAGTTTCCTAGTGATGGCAGCTTAGGACCCTATGCGTGCTCCAGGGAGAGCTGCTCTCACTGCCGCCTGCCAGGTGTCCTTCGGAACGTGCAGTGTGAGCGTGCCGGTGAGTTACAGGTGGAATGGGGACACACACCAGCAACTAAACAGCCTCCAGAAGACCGATCAGAGCAGTTCTAAAAATTCAGCCCAGTCAGAAATTTAAGAGAACACATGTGCTACACAAGTGAAGCATACTTCACAGCATACATAATTCATGTAATTCTTGCAGGAAAGAGACCACGCTCCTTCAAAGGAAGAAGGATACACTATTGGTCTATCAAAATGTGTGTTTGGCCCTGGCTGGGTAGCTCAGATGGTTAGAACATTATCCCAATGAGCCAAGGTTGCGGGTTCAACCCCTGGTCGGGGCACATACAAGAATCAACCATTGAATGCATAAATGAGTGGACAACAAATCGATGTCCCCCACCCTTCCTTCTTCGCTCTCTAAAATCGATCAATCAATACAGTTTTTTAAAATTGTGCTCTCCGCTGTTCTTAAGGGCTGGGGCTCAATGTGCTCCGGTTCGTTTTTACATCATCAGCCACCAGGGGCGTGCCCGGCTGAGCTGGCTGCCGGGGCACATGCCGTCTGCGGTGAGAATCACAGCACAGCTAACATAAAGGCCCTCCCTGGGGGACAGGAACATGACACGGTCTTATGATCAGCCAGAATCATTGGCCATCTACATACCGAGAAAATATACTAGTCTACAAATAAAGACGCTATATTTAAATTAGGACAAGAGTGTATTCAATGACGGCGGTATTCTAAAACAGGGAGAAAGATAACAAAACATTTGTGCACAGGTTACAGTTACCATCTTTGATGCATAGTCCACATTAATTAATTGGTCAAGGTAATTTTTATAGTAGAAATCATCTCATTCTAACACAGAGCACCAATTAGTAGTTGATATTCCACCAGAGGACCAAAGGCGAGCTGTGAGCTTGGAGATCTCGCGGAGAGACGGTGTGAGTGCTTGGTGGGGAGAAGCTGGTGAGTGCCGGCTGGCCACAGAGGGGCAGAGGCAGAACTAGAAACACCAGCAACCAGCACCACGACAACAGGCAGTCCCCACCGTTACGTATGTGTATGCCTTTTACAAATCTGGCATATGAACATGTCAAAATATACGCAGGAGAGTAGGAAGAACAAAAGCAGAACCCAGTCCCCATAGGAAGGAGCTAGACTCTGAATTGTAATTTACAGCAGATAAAAGAGAAGGAACATCAAACCAGGATCTGGATAGAGCTCTTACGTCAAATTGGATTCCCAGGTAGTTCACGGTGATCTCGATGCCTCTCGTGACAGGATCAGTCTTCCCCACTCGGTCAAAAACGATATTAATGGTCGCCTGCAGAGACACATTAGAGCATTTCAACTATCACATTAGAGCATTTCAACTATCACCTACTATTTCAAAAGGTGATTCAAAATAATGAACTAGTCACCACAACACATCTCACTGCTGGGTGTTCCTAAAACTGAAATTGGACTCTCAGTCTAAATCAGATGTAAGAAATCTATTTTGGCTAACCACATACGACAGACAAAGTCCCCATCTTTCTTTTCTGTGAAGAGAACAGGGGAATAGGCTATGGCATGTCCTCCTGGCCTTATCAGAGCAGGAAGCCACCGGGGGGGGGGGGGGGGGAGGTGAAGGCAGGGTACGAGGGCCATTCCCTGTGGTTATTCCTGAGTGCTCTCACGGCAATCACTGAAGATTCAGAGAATTACAGTTAATAAGCCAACAAAGCAGAGCAAATGGAGTTATGAAAAAAAGCCAGTTAATCCAAAAGAAGGCAGAAAAAAAGGGAAAAGGGAAGGAAACATTGAGACAAATAAAAAACATGTAGTATTATGGTTGTTTGAAAGCAAACCATATAAAATGTAAATGGTCAAAACCAGGGGCTGGCAAATGCTGCAATTGTAGCACGAGAGAGGCCACAGATGATGTGCAGACAAATAGGCTTGGCTGTGTCCCAACAAAACTTTATTTACAGAAGCAGGTGGTGGCCGGATCTCACCTGTGGGCTACAGATGGCTGACTGCTGGTCTAAACGTACCAGTTAAGAGGCAGAGATGGTCAGACTGGATAAAAAAAGCAAGGCCCAACTAAATGTTGCTTATAAGAAACCCACTTTAAATATAAAGTACAAATAGGTTAAAAAGAAAAGAATTGAAAAATATATTATGCCAACACTAATAAAAATAAAGCTGGGATGTCTACATTAATATCAGCAAAGTACATTTCATAGCAAAAAAAATACTGCCAGAGATGAAAGGGGTCACGACATAATGACAAGAGGATCATTTCAGCACAGGGTTCATGATGACTGAAATGTGTATGTACCTAATAACAGAGCTTTAAAATACATGAAGCCAAAACTGATAGAGCTATAAGAAAACAAACATTATTGTAAAATGGGCAAAAATTTGGCTATATCATCAAAGAACACAAGCAGGTGGCAAATCAGCACATGGAAAGTTGTTCAACATAATCCGGCATTAGGGAGTGAGAATTAAATGCCCCCTCATTCCTTCAGAACAGCAGTCGCCCACCAGTGAGGCCTGAAAGGCTGGTGACCGCTGTATTAGAATGCCCAAAGTTGAAGGGACTGACCATCTGAGGAGCTGAGGAGGATGTGGGGTAAATGAAACTCTCACACCGCAGGTGGGAGTGTAAATGGTTCAAGTTTGGCCATTTCTTCAAAAGCTAAACATGCACCTGCCCTATGACCCAGCTATTCCACACCCAGTGTCTTCTCCCAAGAGAAAAGAGAGCATATGTCCATACCCAGACTTGTACACACATGTTCATAGCAGCTTTATCTGTAATATCCCCAGACTGGAAACACACAGATCTCCACCAGCAGGAGGAGAGAAATAAATTGTGGTCCACCTCGACCTTGGAATGTGACTCAGCAATAACAAGGAATAAACTCTCTCTCCCCCCTTTTTCTTCTCTCTTCCTCCCCCTTATGTTCTAAAATCAATAAAAATAAATTTTAAAGAGTAATCTGAATAGGTACTGACATCAGACTATTTTAACATTAGATCTGTGAAGTCCAGAATCTTCCTCTCAGTGTAGACCGATCAAAATGAAGTAACACGCTCCTCTGTGCAATGCAGTGCCAGTGGGAAGGTCACCAAACCAGAAACTCCCATCAGCCTGTTCTAAAACCGCAGGAACCCACCAATACCTGCGGGTGAGCCACAGGAAGATACGAGTAATGCACATAAAATGCCCACACAGAACAAACACGAGGAGAGGCCACACGAGAGTAAGGCCTGTAAACACACAGGCTGAAGTCATCTACAGAAGTACACTTAGAATTTACTCTGGACTAAATGTTAGGTATACACACATTATTTAAAGCACAGGTAGGAGCTGAATTACAGTCACATTCTCGTGGGTAATGTGGAAAGTAAGAAACTTTACATTTGCTTCACACACTTCATCACCTAAGACCTTACTGATTTCCGACACAGGAAAATGCAGCCTCCCTTCCCGGCGGCCCAAAAGGAGGAGAGAGAGGCTCCCATCTGCTGACTCCATTGGGTCTGAAAATCAGGTTCAACGCCTCCACCAAACCCACTTTGCTCTTCCTGCCATCACCAGGGAAAAGTGCCCGAACTCTGACAGGTGAAGAAAATACACTTACCATGAAGATTTTCCAAACACAGTAAATAGAGAAAAAGTAACCCAGGAAATTAAAATATTTCCCCTTGAAAGTTTTGGAGTATTCTATTCTCTCCTGAGGGAAAACAAACAGAAAACATGTCAGTCTCAGCAAAATGTTAAGTTTATATATAACAAAAACGCATTACTTGTTCAGGCTAAACAAAAAACTACACATGGTGATAATATTAAAAAAGTAATAGTAGAGGGCAACGTTTACTGAACACTACTTTAAGCCAGAGAGTGAGACAAGCATCTTCCATGCATTGTCTGCATGACGGAAGCTGAGGGGTTAATAACTTGCCCAAGGCCATCTAGCTAGTGAGGAGGGGAGTTAGGCTCAGGTCTCTTCTGTCCCCAAGGCTTCTGTTCACATCCGTCCTCCGGGGCCACTCCATAAGGGAGCCTCACTTTTGAAGTGATCCTCAAAAAGGATTAAAATAGTTGGAACAACTTTAAGGAAGAGATTTCTGCGAATTTAAATTGTGATGCTTTTTAGGTATAAACGGAAGAGTTAGTTCTTGCCCTTAGATCACTTCTTGTTCTGGACCGTTAAAAGGGGGCTGGGTCATGGCCGAAACGTGTCTTACTGCTTTTACCATACAACTAACTTGTAAGGGGATGAAGAGCAATCAGGAGCTGCCATCCTGATCCTGGGTCGGGGCTGGGAGGGCGGGGTTTGTGTGCCACCTTCCTCGGTGTGGAAAGCCTCTTCTGACTACCCACTGCTTCCTATTCCTGAGAACATTCCATTAGGGGGTTTGCTAGCGGGAGGAGCAATGCCACGGGGAGCGCAGACTTCTAATGCTCCGTGGCTGCCCGTGGAGCTGTGGAGTGTCTCGCACTGACGGGCTGTAGGGGACACCAAGAGGCCACCGAGTCTTGTCCTCACGTCAATCACAATGACAAAGGCCCGCTTCCCTTCCCTCGCTCTGTACCTTGGTGGCATGTAGATCAGCTGTTTCCAGAAAAAGCTGCCTGCTTAGTTCTTCCAAAGCATCCACTTCCTGCTGAATAAGATTAAGATCTGGCACAGAATGGGCATCAAGGTTTAAACCACACAGAAGTTTTAAAAGATAGACATGAAGAAAGCTTGTTTTTGGTTTCTCCTATAGTGTGGATTCTAGGAACTACCTAGATTTTCAATTTCCTGCTACATCACTATTACGGAAGTCCCCTATTTCTCCCCGCCCCTGCTCCCCTGCACCCACCCCTGTCCACCCCAGGCCTTCACCACACCACTGTCCCTGTCCATGGGGCTGTGCACACAGCACACAGTTCTTTGTTATTCTCTCCCCGACGCCTTCCACCGCTTCCCTCTGAGATCTGCCAGTCTACTCCATGCATCCATGCCTCTGGACCTACACTAAGTGGCCAGATTATTATGATCTCTGAACACATAATAATCTGGCCACTCAGTGTGTGTGTGTGTGTGTGTGTGTGTGTGGCATAGGTGAGGTCTGGCCAGCGTGGCCAGGGGTAGGAGACATGGGTGGTTGGCTGGCCTGCCTGCTGGTCAAACTCCTGGTAGAGGGGACAATTTGCATATTAGCCTTTTATTGTATAGGATATACACTGTGTGGCCATATTATTATGTGTTCAGAGATCATAATAATCTGGCCACTCAGTGTATTTTGCTCATCAGTTTATTTTGTTCATTATATTCCACATAAGAGTGAAATTGTGTGATACTTGTCTTAGCTGACTGGCTTATTTCACTCAGCATAAGTGAATATGCTGTCTCAAAGGGTAAGAATTCATTCATTTTGTACAGCTGCGTAGTATCCCATTGTGTAAGTGTGCCACAGCTTTTTTATCCAACCATCTACTGATGGGCACCTGGGCTCTGTCCAGATCTTAGCCATTGTAAACAATGCTTCAGTACATATAGGGGTGCCGACATTCTTTCTGATGGTGTTTTGGGTTTCTTAGGACATATTCCTAGAAATAGGATCACTGGGTCGATGAGCCACATTAGCTGAGTTAATCTTTACTAACTTTTAATACAGCCTAGGATTTATAGACCTTCTTTCGTTCTTTAGAGACATGATCTTTTATTATCCTCACAAAAATCGCTTACGATAGGTGTTATTACCCATTTTGCAGATGAGGAAAGTAAAGCTCAGAGTCAAATAACTTGCTGAAAGCGCACAGCTAACAGGCGTGGATGCAAAGCCAGTCCGCCCTACTCCAGGCCTGCTCTTCCCGTGACACCAGCCCTTTCCACATCAGCCCGGCCATGCCACTCTTCTCGAGTTAGGAGAACAGGCTCGGACAAGTTCGAGAATCCTGATGCTGTTGTTGAGTTGACTGTCACTAAGATAGCTTCATCCTCAACTTTTGCTTCCATGGGTTTTTATAAGAATAGTAAAGACGCCCTTCTGAAAGAGCACGGACTTGAGCCTACATCTTCCTTCCGCTGAGATTTCCCCTGTCTCACAGCTCAGCCTACAGGTCCTTCCTCAGTGGTGGCCGCTACTGGCACGATGCAGCCAACGAACCATAGAAACGTTTACATTGCTTACATTTAACCATTTATAGCAAGAATAGGCTATAAGCAAAGGGAATGTGCCTCCCAGGCGGAGAAGCTGGACTATGCTGCCTCAGTGCTGGGTCCCCGCAGTTCTGCCCTAATAGCCGGAGTCACAGGAGACGTGGCCCGCAGTGTGGGAACTGGTTTAACACTGTGACCGGCAGGGCCAGGAACAATCCGTTAACCCAGCCTCCTTGATTTTTAAACCAAAAAGTCACCGGGGATACAGAGCTGCTTGGAAGTCGTTTAGGGAACTGGCTGCGGAAGAAAGGGGCCCCTGGCCTGTCAGACAGACCGTCCCCGGAGCGAGCGGTCCGGGCTGTCCTCAGTGCTCGGAGCCGGGGAATGGGCAGTGCAGGGAAGAGCCAAGAAAGGGAGCTCCGTCTCTGCCACAAACCACTGCGCCACACCTGCCCGAGTCTGTTTCTCATCTGTAAGTGGGAAGACTCCCTTGTCAGGACCCTTCAGCCCACGGTGTGAGGGGCATCTGATCTGTGGGGCTGGAAGGATGGCTGTGTGCCTGCCGGCGGGAGCCTGGGCGCAGCCAGCTGCCTTGGGAGAGACCATGACAATACTCCTTTCCTCCGCCCTGGGCCGGTGGAGAAAGAGAACGTACGGCGCCTTTGGGTCCCAGACTAATCGGGAGGACCGCTCGTCAGCGACACCTGTCCGCGCCTCTGGCTGTGTGCGCACCTGAAGACTAAGGCTGAGAGTCAAACGTAACCGGGGAAAGGATCAGGCAGAGGATGGAGGATACTCTCGCTTCCTGGAGCTGGAGTGGTGATGCTCTTTATCATCCCCCAGAACCCCGACGGCTTGTTATGCACCTCCCCCTTCTGGAACATGGTCCTCCGGGTCATCGCCATCCTGAAAGGAAAAACAAACAAAGTTCCCAAATAACAAACCCTCAAACAACTCGGCAAGGAAGCATAAACCCTCAGCCATTCCCACCCACCTAGGCTCAGACCGCCTCTCGCCTGCCTGCCGAGGTGCTCAGGGAAGAGGCAGTTCGGGGGTCTCTGCTTCCCCACCTCCGGCCGAGGAGAGACTGCGCCCCAGGGCGATGTGGCTGGCGAGGCCCTCGGAGTGGGCAGGAGGGAATACACGTGAGGACTGATCCGCCACTTAGAAGCTGTGAGACCTTAGGGTTTCCATTTCCTCCTCTACGGATAGTTGTGAAGATCAATGAAATAATATGTGTGAATTCGTGTGGTCAACTGCAAAGTGCTATTCACTCATTAATAATTATTGCTGTCATCATTTAAGGCCAAAATAGAATACCAGCTAACACACCTAACTAAAGGACCAGGTACAGGCTAGGAACTCAATAAATGTTTCTTTCCAAAAGCAGACAAGAGAGAAAGAGAGAAAGAGAGAAAGAGAGAGAGGAAGGAAGGAAGGAAGGAAGAAAGGAAGGAAAGAAGGAAGGAAGGAAGGAAAGAAGGAAGGAAGAAAGGAAGGAAGGAAGAAAGGAAGGAAGGAAAGGACGAATGAAACCAGCAGTCACAGAAATCTGGGCTCTTCTAAACGTCATCCCTCCCTCGAACGCCAATGTCCCCACCACCGAGTCCGTTAGCAGGAAGCTCACTCCGCCTTCGCCTTGTCCTCCGGGTCTGCGGTGGCCCGCTGCCTCAGCGGAGCTGCTGGCATGTGCCAGCCCCACTAAGGACACAGAAAGGGCTCTGTGCGCCCTCTCCCCCACTCCTCTCCCTCCACCCAGCATGGTAAGCTGAAGTCCCTTCTACGTGGGTGAGACAGATCTTTCTCCTCCTGTGCACACTTGCTCCAGCTTTCCCGACCATGAAAATGGGAAAACTATTTAAAGTACGGGATCAATGGGGGAGAGGCAGGGGGAGAGAGGGCGCACAGAGCCAGTTCTAGTTTCCTTAGTCCCAGTGTTTACAGGACAACAAACACAGGTATGAAGAACAGGGTCTTTGGCCATAGCCAGGGTAGCTCAGTGGATAGCGCCTTGGCCTGAGGACTGAAGGGTCCTGGGTTTGATTCCCGTCAAGGGCACGTTCCCCGGGTTGTGGGCTCCATCCCCAGTAGAGGGCACTCAGAAGGCAGCTGATCAGGGATTCTCTTATTGAAGTTTCTGTCTCTCCCTTCCTCTGAAATAGAACATATTCAAAAACAACAAAAACAGTCTTTGTGAGGAAAACTAAGATCTTTGTATATAAATGGGTCAAAGCCTACAGGCCTGAAATAATCCCGCATGAGTCTAACACAAACAGCGTAGTAGAACTAAAGAAAAAATTAACTCAGAAACATTTTTGGGAGACAGAAGTGCTGAGGAGAAAGAAGTGGGCTGGTATTTATGCAAATGCACCAATGGGACCAAATACCAAACGGCGGTTGTATGGGCGACTTTTAAGCTGCTGGTTAAAACGGCGTTAACAGTAAGGGATGTTAGGTGTGCGGGCCACGCTGCCTCAGCCGTTCCCCAGCATGGCCTGGCCCGGAGGAATACAGCTCCGCCGGGGCCCGCCGCCTCTCCGGGTCACACCCACCTCCCGGCAGCACTGCGGGAGGCTCACTGATGGGCAAGAGGCGGCTCAGAGGGGAGAGTCTGACTGGCCAAGGCTCACCCCATAGTCCGCATTGTCACAGCGGGGAAAGCCGGGGCCAGATGCACATGCAGAGAAAGCTTCCCTCGCCGGACGGAGGGAGGAGGGAGAGGAGAGGGAGGAGGGGGAGAGGGAGGAGGGAGGGGGCGCATAGAGCCGTTCCAGTTCCCTTGGTCCCGGTTCACAGCACCACGGACACCGGGCCTGCTGCGTCATGGGAGCGGACACTGAGGGGGTCCCCGCGGGCAGAGGCAGGGCCCCCGAGTGGGAGCTGGCTGCACCCTGACAAGCGTGGGCTTGTCTGAACAGTTCACTCTCACTTTTATCATTTGCCTCTAAACCAGTTTTCATCAAATGCGTTGCATATAAAAAACATATGTTAATATATTCAAAAAAGGAAAAGGAACAACTAACCCCTGAGACGTGGTAAAAGGAATAAAAAGCACTACAGATGCGGCTGACTTTGACCTTGAACTTTCCTTCACTGGCAGCGCCACCACACGCTCATCATCACTGTCTCTCCGTAACGGGCAGGTCCGGAGCAGGAACACACCTATCATTAGCCGGATGCCTTTCAAACCCACAGTCTGGAGGAACGAGCTCGGGGCTGAGGTCTGGGTGTCTTAGGGGAGAGGCTGACACGGCTTCCTGTGGGTAAATGTGCCACCCACTGCTCTCTGGCCTCCGCTTCTGGGGGGAAGCCAGCAACTGCTTTTCTTTTCTTAATTTATTATTAAGTCCTTACCTGAGGATATGTTTATTGATTTGAGAGAGAGGGGAAGAGAGAGAGTGGAAGGAGAGAGGAAGGGGGGGGGAAGAGAGAGAGGGAGAGGGAAAAGGAGAGGGAGAAGGAGAGAGAGAGAGAGAGAGAGAGAGAGAGAGAGAGAGAGAGAGAGTGTGAGTTAGGGAGAGAGAAACATCAACTGGTTGCCTCCTGTATACACCCAACAGGGGATCGAACCTGAAACCTAGTCTGTGCCCTGACTAGGAACCGGACTTGCAACATTTTTGGCGTACAAACCACTTAGCCACCCTCACCTGGCCGGGCTATTTTCCTCCCTTCCTCCGTACGTTAATAAAAATGTTAAAGTTTTTTTTTCTTTTTTTTTTTTGCTTTGTAGAGAAAGAGAGAAACATTGATATGAGAAACATCAATTGGTTGCCCCCCGTATGTACTCCACCTGGGACTGAATCCACAATCTGGGCATGTGCCCTGGCCGGGAACAGGACTGGGAATGGGACCGGGGACCTTTCAGGGCACGGATGGCGCTCAACCAACCGAGCCATGCCGGCCAGGGCAGGCTTTTCTTTTTTAATTAAACGTTATATTTTGATAAAATTTTAGGTTCACATGTGGTTGTAAAATAATACAGAGAGATCCCATGCTTTCTCCAATGGAAACAACTTGCAAATTTACAGAACAGTATCACAACCAGGGCGCTGGCACAGAACATCTCCATGACGACAGGGTCACGCATGCTGCCCTGTACAGCCCGCTGCCTCCTCCCACCTCCAGCCCCTCAAAGCCCGGCAACCACGGCTGTTTTCCATTTCCACCGTGCCATTTCAAAGATGTGTGTAAGTGGAACCACACAGCATGTGACCTTTGGGGTCGGCAACTCCGTGTCCGGGGTAGACCCCCTTCTAGTTTTCTTGGGCTGTCTGGGGTATTTTTAATGATGAGGCAGAGATTTGGGCAGTTTGTACGTAGATTCTAGAGCCTATCCTTCTGCATTTCTCCTGCTTCCAAAAGTTTCCTTTTAATGTCCAGTCCCTGTGCTGATTTGAACTCATGGATCTGTAGTGAGTGGATGCCGGGCGGGTGGGGGGCTGGAGCACCCCAGGCAAGTAAGCCAGAGAGCCTCCTCCAATTCCTGCCTCTGGTTCTTTTCCTGGGCTTTCACGTATTTGTTTTTAATCGTTTTTAGTTTTTATGACTTTCTATTGAAGGAATTGCTTGAAATCTTTATATAGTGCCATTTTTGGAAATTTCCTCTATGATGGTGTTTTAAAATTTTATTTGCTTTATTTTTATTGATTTCAGAGAGGAAGGGAGGGGGAGAAAGAGATAGAAACATCACTGATCGGTTGCCTCTGGTGCGCCCCACACTGGAGTTGAGCCTGCAGCCTGGGCATGTGTCCTGAACGGGAATCGAACCGTGACCTCCTGGTTCATAGGTGGACACTCAGCCACTGAGCCACACCGGCTGGGCTCCTCTGCTATGGTCTGACAGCAGCTGTGGCTGGAGTTGACTTTCCACAGGTGAATACATATCTTTTCCCGATCACTACACACTTTCAAAAGAGAGACTGAAACATCCAGGACAGAGGTTAAGATTTTTCTTTCATAACTTGTACATGGTATAGATCTAGTTTCTTTTGTGTGTCACACGCCATGTGAAATACCGTGGGTAGAAAGGGACTTACTGACTCTTTAGTCAGCCCTGGCGTTCTACAAATGAGTATTGCTCAAGACCACTTAGCAAGTTAATAGGAATGTGATTTAGTTCAAGTTCTTTCATTATGCCATAGTGTAGTTGCACAGATACATTTTCTATCTTCTACACAACCCTAATTTAAAAAGTGTACTATTGTTGTGAACAGAGACTATATCATAGGTTACCAACACAAAAGCTTTAATATCTAAGTCAACAGAAGGACAAAGAAAAATGAATCATTAATTCTCTCAAGCAGAAGAAAGCTGAAAGGCTTGATCACTATATCAGTATGGTCACTCTATCTGAACTAGTTTGTTTTTATTTTTAATCCTCAGCTGATGATATTTTTCCTACTGACTTTTAGATAGAGTAGAAGAGAAGAAGGAGGAGGAGAGGGAAGGAGGGCAAGGGAGGTAGAGAGACAGAAAAACATCAACGTGAGAGAGACACATTGATTGGTTGCCTCCTTCTCACACCCGGACCAGGGCCAGGGATTGAATCTGCAACTAAGATATGTGTCCTTGACTGGCAATCGAACCCATGACCCCTTTGATATGTGGGTCGATGCTCTAACCACTGAGCTCACCAGCCAGGGCTGAACTAGTTTTTGATGAATGTTTCCTACATAGAGCTCATCTATTCAGTGTTCCATGCGAGAAGACAGTGTACCTTTCTCCTGTCTCCATTTTCAACCATCAGCTTTTAGTTTCTAACAGATGTTCCTTTTCTTGTATGTCACCTCACTATGGCCCTCTGCTGTTAAATTGGAAGGCAGTCTGTGTCAGTGAGATCAGCTTTTTATATTTTGGTAAATAACAAGGCCATTGCATGACCCCCCAGGGCCCTAGTATTACCATGCTAGCTGTCTGTCTGCCCTGCTGGCTGCACTGGGTGCATAGGTAACTAGGTACTGTGGTAACTAGGTCAGGTTAGGAGGCCGACTCACCTGAGAGCCACTCAAATTAAAGACCTATCGCAGGGCCCAAACCACCCCAGATCCTCAGACGGGGTCAGTAGGGGCACATCAGAGCCAATGGCTCACCAGGACTAGTGGTAAGGTGGCTTACGAGTACACATCCACACTTGGCATGGGTAATGGCTTTATGTTCATCTCGGTATGAATAAAAGAAATATAGTAAAAGGGAGAATGTTCTTAGGAATCAAAATAGTATTGTTTCTATATAAGTGTCTCCTAATACTGAATACTGTTGCTTTTATTATGTTTTTAAAATCTGCATTCATACTCATTCATATAAAATCAACTGTATAGAATAAATAAAAACCAAACATTTAAGTAAATAAAGGTATACCTATGAGTATCTGCTTTCAATACCCTAGTAAAGACATATAGAGATGGAGGCAACTGGTTGGTGAACCTGGGCCTCTTCATTTGAATGTCTACTGTTATTTCTTACATTAAGGCTTCTTTGACTTGACCTCGGGTCTCACTCTAAAAAGGTGTTGAAGGAAGGAACACAAAATGCAAAACCCCTCATGCAGTTTAACACCTGTCACCCCTGTTACATGGGCAATGATGACTCGAATAAAGACAGTGGACTAACAAGCTTCATGAAGGCAGAGACTGCGTATCCTGTCCACCTCTGTATTTCTATGTATATTCAGCATTTAGTACAGTGCCTGCAATAAACTAGGCTTTCTATAACTACTAAGTAAATGAATATGTGAATAACAAATGAAGGGAAAGCATTAAAACCAAATGATTATTCTGCAAGTTATTAGTAAGTTCTATAGTTTTCCTTAGCTATGAATTATAACTCATTGTTTTGATACCTTTACAGGTCAGTTCATTATTATTATCTCTATTTTACAGATGAGGAAAGGAAGACATAAGGAGACAAGGTGCCCAGTTTCAGGTCACTGTGAGCTGTAGGCCAAGGATTCAATTCAGACAGTCTGAGCCTAAAGCTTATGCTTTTACCAAGAAATGCCTCTTTGAAAACATACATTTTAAACAAGCTTTTAAAATAATAAAAACAATAACAATAGTTGAAGAATTTGTTAAAGTAGTTAAGAAAAAGGAAGTTGAAAAGGTTGAAGACAGGCATGAAAAAGTTTGTAAACATTCAGGATAATAGACTTTTAAAATATCCAATGTAGAATACCTTCAAATATAAGTTATTACAATATTTCATCTCGAGAACTGATCAAAAGGCAGGAAATATGACTGTATTTGAATATTTTCTTTCACACAGGACTAGACACTGTCTTTGATCATACTTTAACTTACAATGGAAATGAGTAAGATGAAATTCCCCGTTAGCACCAATGCACAGTAAAATTTCTTGTTGAGAAATTCTAACAGTTCGAGTTGTTTAACGTGCTGCTACCTTACCTTTTCTTTTTGCTGATGATCATGTCCATGGTTTGGAGCAGTCGCCGCTCCAGGGCTAGGATGTCTACGTCCGTCACGTTCCTATAATAAGCACAAACTGCTAGCAATGTTTTGGGGTCCCGTCCTTGGGCATAATACAAGGCAGCTGGAGAAACACATATACCTCAATTGTTACCCAGCAATTCAAGAACCTTTTTCCAGAAAAAATGAAAATGAGCATTTTGTTGTCATTGTCTACAGCTAATACTCCTGGGTCTCAGGACAATGGGAGGTAATTGGTTGTCTTTCTTAGCTTTCAGCCAGTGACACTTATGATGCACGTGTGAGCACAGTTTTAACTTGGCACTTTTGGGAGGAACTGATTTGTTGGGATTAGCTCACATTACTGTCCACTGTGCCTTTAAAAAGGGAAAGGTGAGTAAGGGGTGGAGAGAATCAAATTGAAGTTGTCACTAAAATACATAAATGTAGGACAAATAAAGGCAAGCAATATAAGTAATATAAGTAATAAGACTTATTTAGAAAGATTTCCCAGGCCAATGCCCATAAGGACAGAGGGAAAGAATAAAAAGGCAGTGTTAATAGGTCTAATATTTAAGTATTAATGATGGCGGCATGGTATGACATTTGTGTCCAAGAGGAAGAGGGAAGAAGAAACGAGACCATTCTCATTACCTGAGGAAGTAGGACATGTAAGTGTATGGGCAGTTGACAGCACCGAATCCAGAAAGCAGAGCCATGAGAGTCACACCGATCACGCCCACGCGGCTGATGAGCTGCTCTATGGACAGGATCCCTGAGAACAGGCGAGCACGTTAATGCCGAGTGATAGGGCCCCCCGCTGTGCCAGGGACATCGCTGGGAATGGCAGCCTACAGAGGCCAGGTGTGGTTACCATGGCAACCATACAGAGGCCAGGTGTTGTTACTATAGCAACCTTACAGAGGCCAGGTGTTGTTACTATGGCAACCATTACAGAGGCCAGGTGTTGTTACTATGGCAACCATTACAGAGGCCAGGTGTGGTTACTATGTAGATAATCCTAGCTAATAAAACAGTAACATGCAAACTGACCATCACTCCAAGACATAGATGGCTGCCCCCATGTGCTCAAAGATGGCTGTGCTTTCCACAGCAGTAAACGGCACCGGCGGTGGCAGTCCTGGCAAAGCTCTCAGCAGTGCAGGCTGCTGCTCCCCAGCCGCCGCCTAAACGTTTCTCCCAACTTAGGTCTCTGCAGGCCACATAAATCAGACACCCGGACGTTTGGACATACGGTAGAAATGCCTACTTACTGGAGCACAAAGGTCAGCCTAAACGAAACGCTCTCCCTAGCTCCTCCTCTCGTTCTTCAGGATGCTCCCCGAGTTCAGAAAAAGGGAGGTTACGGCACATCAGGGATGGGGTCTGCTCTTTCCCTGGGGCAAGGTCTGGCTGCGCTGGCCACACGCTGGCTGCCCACAGGAGAAGCTGGAGAGGCGCCCGCCATGGCTTTGGAGCTTTGGGCCGAGTGTGACCCTGTGCTGCCACTGCAAGCAGCCTGGGTCCTTCTACAGCTCCGTCCCTCATTTCTAACACCACAGATTTGAAACAAATTCGCCTCTCTGTGGTTTATTTGATACCAGTGGCCTGATACTCGTGCACATTAAAAGGGGATTAATTAGAGGAAATATTTTAATATTGCTATTTACCTTTTATCTATAATAGAAGTGTCAAAGATGAAAAAACTTAGTAAGATATATATATGAAAATCTTCCTCCTGTCATAGTCCAGGCACACCGTGGGACCCAGAGTCAAGTCCCTATCCACCCATGGCACCTCAAAATCGTGCGAGACCCAGACCCAGCAGGCTCCACCCCTGTCAAGCCCTGCTGGGTGGGGGTGCCTGGCACCGGGTGGGGGCGCAGCCTAAGGTCCCCTGTCAAGCCCACCAGGAGGGGGCGCAGGCTCAGGTCCCCTGCCCCGGCCCAGCATCACGCAGACTCAGGTCCCTGCTGATGCTCCTTAAGGCTCGCTACAGGAACTTAGCCTCCACTGTGGGCGCAGCCACCTTGTGTTATGGAAACCCCACCTCTGCTGTGGGCACAGCCATCTTTGAGTGTGACGGTTAATTTGCATATTCTCTATTTATTAGCTAGGATAGTTTATATGAGAGCTATCTTATCAGCATCTTCCTTCTCCAAATCTTTCCCTAACAAACATGGGCAAGCTTACCAAATTATCACACCCTAAATTCCTATCCAGAGCGTTAGCTACTTTCCTGATAGAAAGATAAATAAGTAGTTTCTGACCTCAGGAAACTCATAGGTGAATGAGTTCATCTACTACCTTGGCAAGACTTAAACTTTTTTTCATTCACTGATTCAATAAACAGGTAATAAACACTTATATGCTAGATTGCTCGCTAGGAACTAGAGATATAAAGATAAATAAGATGTAGTTTCTGACCTCAGGGAACTCATAGGTGAATGAGGAAGTTAGAAAACAAGTAATTTTACATTTTATATAAGTGCATTGAGATGAGAGCAATTTGTATTCTCTAATGAAGACCAAGGAAATCTTCTTAGAGGAACAGACGAGAGTTGACTATTGAGAGAATAAATCGGCATTTCCCAGGTAGACAGAGGGGAGGGGCTGTCCAGGTTGACAGAACAGCTCCAGAAACTTCGAGTAGTTTGGGAGAACTGGAGGGCAGACACAGAATGTCAGGCCACGGAGCGTCTTGTATGCCATGTTGAGTTGGAATGTTTTTGGTAGGCTGGTGTTTCTTAACTTCTTGGCCTTCTTTAATGTTACTTAACATTTCAAAATAGTTTATAAAATATACAGTTGTTTATGATGTTGCACATGCTTTTAAAATCTGCACATTTCCTCTGTTCCCCCTGCAGGAGAGTCTCATAACCTCCCTCTTCCAAACCCCTGGCACAGGAAACGAGGAGGCACGGAAGGGCGCTCGGGGAGAGGCAGGTTAGCCCTGGCTCATTCATTATGCTCCCCCTTCCAGCCTGCTCCTCAGACTGCGGAACCTGGAGAAAGCCAAGAGTTCTTTCCTAGATTTCCTCCAAGGCAAGGTCTGAATGTTCCCGAGGCCGCATCAAATTCATCAAATTCACCGGCCATGTGAAACCTCAAATGCATTCGTAACCACGTGGGGATAACAACAGCACCTGGCACACAGGTTCTATGGTCCGGCCCCTGACGTCAGTCCTGAGTGGCAGGTGATGGCTTCAGTGGGGTTTTTCAGGTTTAGTCCTGCGGTACTTCTACGATGCTTCTCTTCACATCTCCGCTTTCCCAGAAATTCTATAACTCCCTAAAACCCAGTAATAAATCCCTTTCTGCTTTAAACTAGTTAGATTCTATTTTCTGCCATAAGAATCTGATAGAGCAGAAAAGTTAGGTGAATATATTATTTTAAAAATATATAATTTTATAGATTTCAGAGAGGAAGGAAGAGAAATAGAAACATCAATGATGAGAATCATTGATTGGCTGCCTCCTGCACACCCCCTACTAGGGATCAAGCCCACAACCTGGGCATGTACCCTTGACCGGAATCGAACTCAGGACTCTTCCATCTGCAGGCCAACGCTCTAACCACTGAATTACTGGCCAGGGCTATATATATAGTTTAAAAGCTCCAGTATGAAAGCTCTAGTATGTTTATTACAGATGAGGTCTCTAATTGATTTTATTTAAAAATATATATTTTATTGATTTTTTACAGAGAGAAAGGGAGAGGGAGAGAGAGTTAGAAACATCAATGAGAGAGAAACATCGATCAGTTGCCTCTTGCACACCCCCCACTGGGCATGTGTCCACTGGGGACATGCCCTTGACTGGAATCGAACCCGGGACCTTTCAGTCTGCAGGTTGACGCTCTATCCACTGAGCCAAACGGTTTTGGCTCTAATTGATTTTAGACAGATCTGTATATGTATTTGTGAGGTAGTTCTGGACGAATTTGTTAGTCAAGACATTTCTGTTTGTTTTTAGCAGAGAAATTAGGACCTGTTCCTGGATTTAAAATGAGCTTCCTTGTGTGAGGAGAGATACTGTTTCTTAGAAAGTTTTCTATTTTCACTAATTGTGTTTTATGTCACTGCTCTTTCCCCAATTCCATATCCCCCCGAAGAGAATCGTTAGCCTCACATTAACAGTGGCCACTTACCTTTTGGGTCACAGACCCTTTTGGGAATCTGGTAAAAGCTTACGGACATTCCACCTCCAAACACACACACAAATATGTCCCCATAATCACACATAGTATAGGAGATTGAAGTTAAAGACACCTTTGTCCCCTCCTTACTCCCCTGAAGTGTATTCACTACCCTCAGTTCAAACGCTCCCACTCTGAAATGTGACACCTCCGAGGATGGAGGGACAATTTGGTTCAAAAGCAGAAAACTTTTAGAGACTTAATTTGCTATATTCCTCACAATCAGAAGTTTTTAAAAATTATTTTTTTTCAGTATCAGAAAATTATAAACAACCCATTCCTCTTCTCCCCTCACCACACACACACACTCACCGTGCTTTGGGCTGAGAATGGGGAATGGGTCTCCTAGCTTCCAGAAGAAATACATAAACGTCAGCCATAAGAGGCAGGAGAAAAGCAGCCGCTGCTTGTGCACTGAGGGGAGGAGACAAGACGAAGGTTAGATATACAGGCTAAAGAGCTTGCTCTACTTAAAAGCTATGGGATAACACGAATTTATACTTGGCTGGCTTGTTCACTTGGCAAATGAGGGATGGAACAATGTTATTTTTAGAGAAAGCATCCTTACCACTTTAAGAGAAACTTGGCTGAAATTAAGCTGTGGGTTGAGCTATGGGAGATGACCTGAGAGAACCAGAACCAGAACCGTGGCAGGACAAACACCCTAATCGTCAGTCAGCATTCATTTTGTGCCGGCCCTTTAAGATGCCGTGTGGGAGGCCGCCCCAACCTACAGCTCCCGAGGGCCCAACACTCACACAGGCGGATGTTGCTCACGACGAAGTAGCCGATGTAGAAAGGCACCAGGAAGACCAGGATCAGCAGAATGACGCACAGGTTCAGTTTCCAGTGGAAGTAGCGGGAGCTGCAAGACACCGCAGAGCCGTCACAAGGGGGGAAGGGGCGGCAGCTGCCTTTCTCCTGAGTCTCCCAGAGGATCCCTGGCCCTTTGAACTCAACACCGAATATCACCATCTAGCCAGTCAACTAGGCTGTTACTGCCTGCTCATTTATAGAGAGAAGGAAAAAAGTTCCAAACGGTATATATAATCATCTCAACCTCTTAAAACTTCACTTACTAAAATGAGAATGTTAGTGTTCTAGTTATATTCATAGACAATGTATTGCCAGAAGCTAATTCAGCATGGCAGCAGGGCTCAATCATCTAGGATGGCTGAGGGCATTTCCCCAAACCTGAAAAGGATGCATAAATGATTGCTTGCTGCCAGACAGCTGAGAGCATTTTAATCTACATGTTACTGCCTCCTGCTGGCCACACACCTGAACAGCCGAAGGCAGTTCCTCTAAATTGACAATGGATTCTCTACACCAGTGTTTCCCAAACTTCTCTCATGATGAGAATCACCTGGTGGAGTTGTTAAACTACAGATTCCTGAATCCTAATTAAGAAGTGCTAAACTAGAATTTTTGGGAACATATAGGTAAAATTGTGTACTTAACTAGTGCTCTATACCAAACGTGGCCTTTGATATGTATCTACCTTGCCTCAGGGCAAGTTGTGTTAACAAAAAGCAAGGGGTCCAGAGAGACAGGAGAACTTGGTTCCTTCAGCTAAGTTTTTTCTGGCTCCCCAAAATGCCTTCCAAAATTACGTTCCATCTCTGGCCTCTTGAGTAATTCACACACAGCGCCGTCTTCAGATTCCTGAGCCCTTCTAGATGCTCGATTAAGACCCCCAGCATGTGCAATCATATATGTGAACATTTATTATTACTGGCACAATGCCTATTGTTTCACTCACCACTGGGAGTTTTATTCTGAGAATAAAAAAAAAGTTAATTAGCTTAATGTGTGCTATAAAGACTCAGAAATACTTCTTCTGTACCTTGTGGTACAGAACATCTGATTTGCATGAATTCATTATTGCATCTAAATACTTTATTTATTAAAATATTTTAATTTTTATAATTTTATTGAGATATAATTCACCATTTAAAGTGTACAATTCACCCAGCCGGTGTGGCTCAGTGGCTGAGCTTCGATCATAAACCAAAAAGTCACAGTTCTATTCCTAGTCAGGGCAGATGCCCAGTGTGATGTGCGTAGGAGGCAGCCAATCAATTCTTATCACTGATGTTTCTATTTCACTCTCCTCCCTTCCTCTCTGAAATCAATAAAAATATATTTAAAAATAAATTCAATAAAAAGATAAAGTGTACAATTCAGTGGGTTTCAGTATATTCAGAGAGTTGTGTGAGCATCACAATTAATTTCAGCATTTCCAACACTGCACAAGGAAATCCTATACCCATCAGCAGCCACCACCTTCCCTGCCCTGGGACACTTTCCGTCCAGGGGGATTTGCTATTCTGAACATTTATTATAAATGGAATTGTGGAACAACAAGATGGCGGCAGAGGTAAAAGCCTAACTGCAGCTGCACTCAACAATTTCAAAAAATACAACTAAAATATAGAGAGGACACTATCCAGAACTACAGGAAAGTTGACTGACTGGGAATTCTACAACTAAAAGGAAAGAGAAAACCAGAAGGAAAACCAGAGGAGCTGTAAAAGCCTAAGGTACGGAGTCGCGGTGCGTGCGCGGGGAGAGGACGGAGCCGGAGAGGAGGGGCGGCTGAGAGCCTGGCTGGCGTTCCCTAGCGGGAAGGAGATAAAAGCTCCGGACTGTGCTGAACCCCAACTCCGACTGCACTGAACCCCAGTTCTGGGCGAGACCCCGGGGGTCCCAGGCTCATACAGAGGGAATCTGGGCTGTAAGGCGGAAGCTCAGCGCAGCGGCAAAAAGGCAGAGCCCTGGAGTCGCGCACATTGCGCGCAGAGGACGGACTGTTCGCTGAGCTGCTGAATTGCCCCAGCGGGAAGGACTCAAAAGCTCAGGACTGTGCTGAGCCCCAGTTCTGACTGCACTGAACCCCAGTCCTGGGCAAGACCCTCGGGCTCCAGCCTCATACAGAGGGAATCTGGGCTGTAAGACAGAAGCTTAGGGGAACGGCGAAAAGCAGATCCCCTGAGTCGCGCACATTGCGCGCACAGAGGAAAGACTGTTGTTTGGGCCGCGAGATTGCCCTAGCAGGAAGGAGACATAAGCTCCGGACTGTGCTTAACCCCACTTCCAACTGCTCTGAACCCCAGTTGTGGGCTTGTTGGGGGAGAGACTACACTGTCTGGTAGCGGGCGAAGCTCTAGGGTGCCTATTTCTCAGAGGTGCTTGCAGCGAGTACCAAAGGACACTGAGGAACACTGAAACTCAGGAACCTCCGAGGGCGGGGCTAACCGGAAGCCAAGGCTGTAGGCTCCACCCTGAAACTCCGCCCCTTCCAAGCTGAACTCAGAGAGGCTTTTGCAGGTTTCCAAGTCTAGTGGAATAAGGTTGTCTCCTGGCATAGACACAGCTGATCTTCCCAACCTACCAACTCAGGGAAGCAGCGAAAATGCCGAAACAAGGTAACAGATCACAAACGAAAGAAATGGAGGACAAAAAGCGACTGGATATAGAGTTCAAAGCCACGCTTATAAGGTTGTTCAACAATCTCTTAGAAAAGGCGGATAAAATAAATGAGACCTATGAGGATATGATAAGAGATCAACAAGAAATAATAAAGGGTCAACTAGAAATAAAGAATACAATCTCTGAAATAAATAATATTATACAGAGTCCTAAAAACAGATTGGAAGATTGCAAGAATCAAGTCCAAGATTTGGAACACAAAGAGCCAGAGGACACTCCTCCCCAGAAGCAAGAAGACAAGAGAATCCAGAAAGTTGAAGATAATGTAAGAAACCTCTGGGACAACTTCAAGCGAACCAACATCAGAATTATGGGCATCCCAGAAGATGACAGAGATCAAGATACTGAAAACATATTGAAAGAAATAGTGACAGAAAACTTCCCCCACCTGGTGAAAGAAATAGACTTACAAGTCCAGGAAGCACACAGAACCCCAAACAAAAGGAATCCAAAAAGAACCACACCAAGACACATCATAATTAAAATTCCAAGAGCTAAAGACAAAGAGAGAATACTAAAAGCAGCAAGACAAAAGCAGGTAGTTACCTATAAAGGAGCACCCATACGATTGTCAGCTGATTTCTCAACAGAAACCATGCAGGCCAGACGGGAATGGCAAGAAATATTCAAGGTGATGAATAGCAAGAACCTACAGCCAAAAATACTCTACCCAGCAAAGCTATCACTCAGAATCGAAGGCCAGATAAAGAGCTTCACAAATAAATTTAAGCTAAAGGAATTCATCACTGCCAAGCCAGAATTATATGAATTGCTAAAAGGGGTTCTCTAGGAAGGGGAAGAAAATAAAGATAAAAATTATGAACAAACATGTAACTATCAACAAGTGAGTCTAAAAACCAAGGGAAGTAAAAATCATGATGAACAATATTAACTGGTGAATATAATAGAATCAGAGGTATGGAAGGGGAGTGGACTGATGATTCTTGGGGAAATGGGGAGTGGAGCGGGGCGGGAAGAGACTGAACATAAACTGCACCTATGGATGAGGACAATGGGGGATGGGGAAGGGCAGAGAATTGAATGGAAACTTGGTGTAGGGGAGCAATGGGGGGGGAATGAGGAACATTTGTAATAATATGAACAATAAAGATTTATTAAAAAAAAAATAAATGGAATTGTGTAATACGTGGTCTTTGGTGACTGGTTTCCTTCACTTAGCATAATTTTTGCTTGTTTGTTTGCTTTGTTGACCCTCACCCGAGGATATTATTCTTTTCACTGATTTTTTTTTGAGAGTGGAAGGGAGGGAGGGGGAGAGAAACATTGATGAGACACATCAGTTGGTTGCCTTCCACTTTCATTCTGACTGGGGTCGGGGATTGAACCTGTAACCCAGGGATGTGCCCTTGACAGGGAAGTGAACCTGAGATCCTCAGTGCCTAGGCCAAACACTCTAACCACTGAGCTACCAGCCAGGGGCACTTAGCATAATTATTCAAGGTTTATCTATCAATACTTCATTTCTCTTTATGGCTGGATAATCTTCATTCTATTGTATAGATACATCACATTTGTTTATCCATTCATTAGTTGGTGAACATTTGGGTTGTTCTTCTTTTTAGCTATTATAAATATGATGCTATGGACATCTGTGTGTAAGTTTTTGTGTGAACATATATTTTTATTCTTATTAAAGAACATATATTTTATTCTTATTAAATTGCTGGGTCATATGGTAACTCTGTATTTATTTTTTTAAGGACTACCACCTTTTCCAAAGTGGCTGCACCATTTTAATTCTCCCTGCAGTGTATGAAGGTTCGAATTTCTCCGTAGCTCTGTCCACACTTGTTACTGTCTTTTCTGTGTGTTAATCCTCGTCCGAGGATACTTTTCCATTGATTTTTTAAGAGAGGGAGGGAGGAGACAGGGAAAGAAACATAGATTGGTTGCCTCCTATACGCGTCTGTGACCAGAATTGAATCTGAGACCCTTCAGTCCGCAGGCCAACACCCTACCATTGAGCCACCTGGCTAGGGCTACTGTCTTTGATTATAGCCACCCCGGTGGGTGTCAAGTGGTATCACATTGTAGTTTCTTCCATCTGCTGTGGAGTCTCTCTTCATGTGCTTATTGGCCATTTCACCTTATTTGGAGAAATGCCCATCCAGGTCCTTTGTCCGTGTTCCAGTTGTGTTATTTGCCTTTCATTACTGAGCTGTAAGAACCTTTTATGTTCCCTAGTCAGAGCCCCTTTCAGACGTGTGAGTCCTGCACTGTGGACTCTTCCAGTCCAGGAAGGTACGGGGTTACTCCTTGTTGCTGGTGTTGAGTTAGGGCTGTAGCAGCGCTACCCACTGCACTCCCCGAGCACAGCCGCCAGGCCCAACCTCTCTACGGAGGAATTACTTGTAGCACTGCAAGAAACACCCCACCTTTACTTGCAATCTTGTTTCCAGTCATTCTTTTATTTCTTAAAGAGTTTTAAATAGATTTCTAGAGAGAGAAGGGGGAGGGGGAGAGAGAGAAACATTTGTGTGAGAGTGGAGCATCGATGGCTGTCTCCATACTCAACACATGCCTGGGTGTCGGCTCAATCCACAGAGGGGTGTGTGTGCAGGAGACAGCCGATCCATGATTCTCTCTCATCATTGATGTTTCTCTCTCTCTCTTCCTCTCCTTCCCTCTCTGAAATCAATAATAATATATATTAGGAAAAAAGAAAGAAACCCTTAGCTAACTTGGCGGAATTCTGACTCTCAGGTAGAGATTTTCCAACCACCAGCACAGTGTGGAAGGCTGGTACTGGAGTTCAGTCAGAGAAAAGCTGAGAGAGAGAAAACTTCTAGGAGTGAAGCCTCCTCGGTAGGCTGAGCCTCTTAGGAACCTCTTCTCAGTCAGCACCCCAGAGCTAGCGGTCAGGCCTCTTCCCTGCGATTCCACAACCTCTGTCAAACCGTCACCAGGCGGCTGAAACCCCTGTTTGGTGTTATTTCAGCACTGAGACTGAACTACCCACACGGTGGACTTTTTCAGCTACGGCATCCAAGACAGTCATCTACTGCCAAGAAAGGCGCCCAGGTCTCTTCCAGGAGAGCAGCTCGTACCCTTCCTCACCTGCTGTTCAGCACTCCCAAGATTTCAAAGATGATGAGCTCAAACATGGTGCAAGAAAATGCGAACGTCACGGAGAAGATCACCTGCACGACATACTGACGCACCTGTTAAAGGCCAAGCAGAGAGTGAGCGTCATCTTCTTGTCAGAAATGCCGAGACGACCATCTTCTGGTTAGAAGCCAGAAAGCTTATTGTGAAGAAATTCTCCAGTCATTAGAAAGAGGGGCACATTGCCGAAACCGGTTTGGCTCAGTGGTAGAGCGTCAGTCTGTGGACTGAAAGGTCCCGGGTTCGATTCCGGTCAAGGGCATGTACATTGGTTGTGGGCACATCCCCGGTAGGGGGTGTGCAAGAGGCGGCTGGTCGATGTTTCTCTCTCATCGACGTTTCTAGCTCTCTATCTCTCTCCCTTCCTCCTGTAAAAAAATCAATAAAATATATTTAAAAAAAAAAAAAAAAAAAAAAAAAAAAAAAAAAAAAAGAAAGAGGGGCACAAAAGTAACTCGCCTGGAGCTAAAGAAATAGGTGAAAGTAGGTAATGGGGATGCAGACTGGTGCAGCCACGTGGACAACAGTATGGAGTTTCCTCAAAATATTATAGTGCAGGGAAGGCTGGGGAAGGGGACGGGAGAGGGTACAGGGGCTAATGGGGAGGAGGAGAGGGGATGGGAGGGGGTACAGGGGCTAATGGGAGGAGGGGAGAGGACGGGAGAGGGTACAGGGGGCTAATGGGGAGGAGGGGAGGGGAGGGGAGCAGGGTACGGGGGGCTAATGGGGAGGAGGAGAGGGGATGGGAGAGGGTACAGGGGGCTAATGGGAGGAGGGGAGGGGAGAGGGTACAGGGGGCTAATGGGGAGGAGAGGAGGGGAGGGGAGAGGGTACAGGGGGCTAATGGGGAGGAGAGGAGGGGAGGGGAGAGGGTACAGGGGGCTAATGGGGAGGAGAGGAGGGGAGGGGAGAGGGTACAGGGGGCTAATGGGGAGGAGGGGAGGGGACGGGAGAGGGTACAGGGGGCTAATGGGGAGGAGGGGACGGGAGAGGGTACAGGGGGCTAATGGGGAGGAGGGGAGGGGAGAGGGTACAGGGGGCTAATGGGGAGGAGGGGAGGGGACGGGAGAGGGTACAGGGGGCTAATGGGGAGGAGGGGAGGGGACGGGAGAGGGTACAGGGGGCTAATGGGGAGGAGGGGAGGGGAGGGGACGGGAGAGGGTGCAGGGGGCTAATGGGGAGGAGGGGAGGGGACGGGAGAGGGTGCAGGGGGCTAATGGGGAGGAGGGGAGGGGACGGGAGAGGGTACAGGGGGCTAATGGGGAGGAGGGGAGGGGACGGGAGAGGGTGCAGGGGGCTAATGGGGAGGAGGGGAGGGGACGGGAGAGGGTGTAGGGGGCTAATGGGGAGGAGGGGAGGGGACGGGAGAGGGTGCAGGGGGCTAATGGGGAGGAGGGGAGGGGACGGGAGAGGGTACAGGGGGCTAATGGGGAGGAGGGGAGGGGACATCTGTAATACTTTCAACAATAAAGATAAATTTTAAAAAATTAAAAATGGATCTCCTTTTTGACCCAGTGATCCCACTTCTGGGAATATATCTGAAGAAACACAAAGCACTGATTGGAAAGAATATACGCTCACCTTTGTTCAGTGCAGCACTATTTACAATAGCCAAGATTGGGAAGTGCCAAAGTGCCATCAGTAGGTGAGTGGATAAAAAACTGAGGTGGTTTACACAGTGGGATAGTACTCAGCCATAAAAAGAAGGAAATCTTACTCAAATATATGATTTCACTTATTTGTGGAATCTAATGACCAAAAGAAACAAATAAACAGAAACAGACTCACAGTTACAGAGAACAACTGACAGCTGTCAGAGGGGAGGGGCTGGTGAAATAGATAAAGGACAAAGCTTTAGGAAAACCCCACACACACCCCGTCCTCACAGAGACGGACAACAGAGTGACGATTACCAGAGAAAAGGGGGCAGGGGCAGGTAGGAGAGGGAAAAGGGGGATAAACAGTGACAGAAGTGGACGGGATGGTGAACACACAATACAATATACGATGCACTGTAGAACTGTACACTTGAAACCTGTATAATTTTATCACCTAACATAACTTCAGTAAAACATATTAAAAATAAACTAGAAAATAAAAAAAAGTAGGTGTACTTCTGAGTCATGGGTCACTACTGCTGCCCTCCCGCGGGGGGAAGTTAAGGCATAAGAAAGTGAATGCCAGGGCCACAGCGGCACTCAGCGTTCCTGAGCCACTGACGGTAAAAATGGCAGGTTCGTGTGCAAAGGTTAGAGCTACAGGGTTTCCTCAATGCTCTGCGGCCCTGGGACCAGTTCTGGAGGGGACCAGTTCTGGAGGGGACCAGTTCTGGAGGGGACCAGTTCTGGAGGGGACCCGTTCTGGCAGGTCTTAAAGGCTTGAGAACAGAAACTCTTTCAGACAACAGCCCACCTCACCAGGAAGTTGAACGGAGAACACCCTAGGAATGACGGCAAAGTAGCCTGTAACCATCGAGCTTTTACTGAACGAGGAGGACTGATTAGGAAAAGTCCAGCTGAGGCTGGTATTTTCCTGAATTAAATGATTTTGGTATTAAGTTAGGACGTAAGATTGGTCATTGATACTGAAGGTCAGATACCCAAATGAACAGGAACATTTATGAGACATATGTTAAATTCTCTCCCAAAGAATAACTGTTTGCTTTTGGTGTGCATATTGATGTCCCCACGGCATGGCATGTCTTGTTCCTGACTTCTTGGCTACATATATGACTTCCTAAAAAAAAAAAAGCCAACTAAGACTAATCATCGTCTCCAAGTTAAGAATTACATTTGACAGAAACTTCCATCTTGGAAGTGAGCATGACCTTTATTTTACCTTTCTGTCGTTTATTTAACATGACCTTTTTTAAATGGAGGTCTTCTTTCTGCCCCATTTTAAAAGAATTTAAATCCGTACAATATTAACATCATCAAAATGATCTCTTCTCACCTCGTAGTCCTTAAACAGCTGGCGCATGAAGAAAAGCCACCCAAATCCAAAGAAGAGTATCTGAAGGAGAAAGAAGAAGAAGGTCAGTGTACATATTTTTTGATAAATGCCTTATATAGAGTATTTTATGATAAAAGGTCTGCTAACTAGATAGTTAATTTCAGATATTAAAGATGAGACCTACTCATAAAAGATTTACTGAAATCCTCAACAGGAGTAGATATTAAAATACTCTTCAATCTTTGAAATGTGTAATTTAAATACATAGATTTTTATTCACTATCCACTTATGACTAACAAAACTCTCAACAAAACATCAAAATACCAAACTAAAAAGTTTTTGCACAGTGAAGGAAATTATCAACAAAATGAAAAGACATCAAACTGATAGGATAAGATACACACAATTAGGGGTTAATATGCAAAACATAAGGCACTTATAAAGCCCAATACCACCCCCCCATATAATCCATTAAAAAATGGCAAAGGACCTGAATAGACATTTATCCCAAGAGGCCATACAGACGGCAGATAGACATATGAAAACATGCTCAACATCACTAATCATCAGAGAAGTGCAAATAAAACCACAATGAGATATGATCTTACACCTATCAGAATGATTACATAAATAAATCAAGAAACAGCAGTGTTGGTGAGGATGTGGAAAAAAGGTAACTCTCATGCATACTGGTGGGATTGTAAATTGGTGCAGCGGCTATGGAAACCAGTATGGAGAGAATAGAACAGACATACGACCCAGCAATTTCACCTGTTGGTATTTATCTGAAGAAAACAAAAAACACTAATTCCATAAGATACATACCCCTATGTTCACCGTAACATTACCAGTAATAGCCAAAATATGAAAGTAAACTAGGTATCTATTGATAGATAAATGGATAAAGATTCTCTCTCTCTCTCCCCCCCCCCCTCATATTACTAAACAATAAAAAGAATGAAATCTTGCCATTTTCAACATGGATGGTTTGGCTCAGTGGATAGAGCTTCAGCCTGCGGACTGAAGGGTCCCAGGTTCGATAGCTGATCAATGTTTCTCTCCCATCGATGTTTCTAATGCTCTATCCCTCTCCCTTCCTCTCTGTAAAAAAATCAATAAAATGCACATATATATATATATATATATATGTATAAAAGTCAGACATATACATATATATATATGTATAAAAGTCAGACAGAGACAAATACCATATGATTTCACTTACATGTGGAGTGAGGGAGCACTATGACAAGACACACTAGAGGGCATGGAAAGAGACCAGGAAGAAGGAGAAGGAATGGTCATGATTTCACTTACATGTGGAATCTAACAAAACAAAACAAATGAACAAAAAAGAAACAGATGCATGGTTATGGTTGCTAAAGGGGAGGGGAGAGCAGGGATGGGAGACATTAAAAAACTAAACACTTATTGATGATAAAGTTGTATAAGTTAAATTAAAAAGAAGAAAAGAAAAACAGTAATAAATGCGCCAGGCACACACTAAGTACCCAATAAACGTTGTGTTAATATTTTTGCTACTTTTACTCAGGGACAGTGAGGCACAAAGTCTGACCAGGGAAAGGGGGAGTAAAAGAAAAACTAGGGAATTTCAGTCAACCACAAAATGGCTAGGAAACCACAGAAAAAGACTAGAGGCAAGGGTCAATTTTTAAAAACAGACCCACGCCTAAAATAAATTAAAAATATGTAAAAAACAACTTAGAAACAATGTAACTATTAATGTCTGGATAAACATAAGGGGAGAGAAGATATAAAGTTGCTTCAATGTACTGATTAACTTATCTTTCATAACATGAGTCCAAAGAATATTAAAACTGATAAGTCAACTAATAGATGTAAAAGAACACTTAAGGGTTATATAGATATATAAAGGTACAAAGGCTATTTAAACATAGAAATACTAGAATGAAAAGCATAATCCTATATAATAAAACCCTAATATGCAAACTGACTGAACTGCAGAACGACTGGTCACTATGAGGTGCACTGGCCACCAGGGGGCAGACGCCCAACACAGGAGACCAGTGCGCTCCCACAGGGGGAACGCCGCTCAGCCAGAAGCTGGGCTCACAGCTGGCGAGTGCAGCGCAGTAGTCCTGACCCCTCAGGTTGAGAACCGCTAGCCCATGACCATCGGAAAACACAGATATTTACATTATGATTGATTCATAACAGTAGCCAAATTACAGTTATGAAGTAGCAACAAAAATAATTTTATGGTTGGGGGGGTATTAAAGGGTCACGACATTAGAAAGGTTGAGAACCACTGGCCTAGATGAACAGGAAGGAAGTAGAAGGAAATCACACCTTTGACCTCACTTTTGATGATACAGCAGGAGCTAAGAGTACCAGAGGTGAGGAGGGGAAAAAGGGCTTTGGAGAGAGAGTGATGAAGACCCTGAGCAATTATGAGGGGAGGGGAATGGAACAAGTAGCTAACTGAGGTCAAGAAAAACACACCACGATTCAATGTCCATAACTCATGGCATTGGCAAGCCGCACAACTTCAAGCCCTGAATTAATAGCGGACAAGCTACAGCAGTGACCACGTGTGGAGTTTTGTGTGTAGGTAAAGAAACAAGAAGGTATGAGAGAGCAGTTTGGAAATATGAATCCAGACCGAGAAGAGGGTGAGCAGATTAGGAGAAAATGCCCCATGACCCCCCGGGAGACCCTCTGGCTACTATAAGTTATTACGAGAGAAGACATCTGAGTTGAGAGTTTAGAGGCCATGTTTATATGACTTAAGAAGTCATGTCTGAAGTTGGGGAGTTAGGCATGTAGGACTGGGAGTGGTAGGATGAAGACAGGTGATTAAAAAGGTAATCTATAACACTGAGCACCCTGAATGGTTCTTTAAACAAGAAAAAGAAAACAAGCAAAAATGATAAATATGAAAGGAGGGGAAATGGAAGACAAAGAAAAAGAAATCTATACTTTTAATATTTCTTTGTGGGCTCCTTTCACATTGACAAAAAAGCTTAAGACTTTTACCCAACTAATAATAATAAAAAGAAAGGGAACTGGAGAGTTAAGTCCAATATAAATATGAATTCTGGTAAAATTATAGAGAATCTAAAAAACAAGCAGAGGGGAAAAAAAGCATTTTCAAACAGTTTTGCAAATAAAAGGTGCACAGCTTCTTATTCAAAAAATAGGGTTAATATTTTAAAAATTGTACAGTCTTGACCTTGGGACTTTGGAACTGATAAATCTTATGACTGCAAAGAAGGCTCAAAATGTGAGCTAGATAACAGCTGCTTTTATTAACAAAATCACTCCTACAGTGAAAATTAGTTCCAGATTTAAAAACAACAACACACCAGTTACAAAGAACTGGCTGAAAAAGACCCCTTTCTTGGACCATTTATTTACCATTTTATTCACTTCACAGGTATTTCTTAGTGTCTGATCTGTGCCAGGTCCCGGAGCAGAATGGGGCCGCTCTGAAGGAGTCTGTAATCTATGGAGATAGACAGGTAACCACAAACCGACGTGGAAAATGAAATTACGTTACAAGCGAAGCCGGGAGAGGGTTCTATGGGGGGGGGGGGGGGGCGTCTGGGAAGTTTGCTGAGATGTGAGGAAGGAGCCGGGAGAAGGAGTGAGGGTGTGGTGAAGGTCCGGAAGGGGCCCAGACTGAAGCCTGGAGGCTGAGGAAGCAGAGGGCTAAGCGGAGGGGCAGTGAGAGCCTGAGAGCCCAGCGGGAGAGGGAAGGGCTGGGTTTCCTAAGACTCAAGCCAGAGCAAGAATGTGACCCTGATCCTGTGACGTGGTGGACATCTCCACACCAAGACGTTACCTGAGGCTGAGAGCTTCATTAGTTACGACCTGTAATTTCAGATTTTCATTTCAAATAAGGCTCTCAGTTCACACAAACCAGGAAAATGCGGGCAGGTGTTGCTCAGGTGCCCGCATCTCCCCAGACAGGTGCTTTCACTGAGGAAATATTGACTAGGCCTCTGCTATCTGCAACTGAGCTAGATGCTAGGGACTACAGCAGAGAACAAGAATGAATGAATATCCTGGACCTCATGGAGTTTACACTTAACAGAAACACAAGCAATAGTGATAGATGCTAAGAAAAATTAAAACAGGGAACTGAGCCCCGCTGGCGTGGCTCAGCAGCAGAGCACTGACCTCTGAACCAGGAGGTCCCGGTTTGAGGCCCAGTCAGGGCACATGCCCCGGCTGGGGGCTCAATCCCCAGTGTGGGGATGGCAGGAGGCAGCGACCAGTGAATCTCTCTCATCACTGATGCTTCTATCTCTCTCTCTCCCTCTCCTTCCTCTCTGAAATAAATAAAGATGCATCTATTTTTTTTAAATATATTTTTTTATTGATTTTTCACAGAGAGGAAGGAAGAGGGATAGAAAGCTAGAAACATCGATGAGAGAGAAATATCGACCAGCTGCCTCCTGCACACCCCCTACCAAGGATGTGCCTGCAACCAAGGTACATGCCCTTGACCGGAATCGAACCCGGGACCCTTGAGTCCACAGACCGACGCTCTATCCACTGAGCCAAACTGGTTTTGGCTAAAGATGCATTTAAAAGAACAAAAATAAAGAGTGAAATGAGAGAGTAGGTGGCTGGAATACAGACTACTTTGACTGGGGCTGGGGAGTCAGGTAAAACCTTTCCAATGTGACATTTTTACTGGCACCTAAATAAAGACGAAGCAGCCCCATAAATACTTGGATATAGAACATTACATGCAATGGATTCTTTGGGTCTTTGTTTCTCATTTGTAAAGAACAGGTTTAAGAATGTAATACTGCATGTGAAATGCAGTGTGTAAAAGTTAAAGTATTAGATGGCATAAATATCAGAAAGCCACTTCGTTGGTTCAACTTATCAATCAATTACACTCATGTTAAAAAGTCTTAGGGGGCTCAGTGGTGGAGCGTCAGTCTGCGGACTGAAGGGTCCCGGGTTCGATTCCGGCCAAGGGCATGTGCATTGGTTGCGGGCATATCCCCGGTGGGGGGTTTGCAGGAGGCAGCTGGTCGATGACTCTCTCTCTCTCCCTTCCTCTCTGTAAAAGTATCAATAAAATATAATTAAAAAAAAAAGTCTTAGGGGGTGGTCAATGGGGAAAAAGGAGACTTATGTAAAACTTTAGACAAAAAAAAGTCTTAGAGGCTACATGCAAAGCCAATTTTCTCACTGACATCTTTATTTCTACAGTGAGTAAAAAGAGCTATTTAAATATTGTCATTTTTCTTATATCTGACAAAAATGACTTTAAAGCAAAAGCTATAATAACAAAGAAGGTTACTGTGTAATACTACAGGGATGGATCCAACCATGGTAAACATATATGCATCCAATATAAGAACCCCTAATATATTAACACACACACACACACACACACACACACACTCACACACACACACACACACACTCACACACACACTCTTAGAGGTCTTTAAGGGAAAGACTGATAGCAACACAGTCATAGTAGGGGAGTTTAATACCCCATTATCATCATTGGATAGATTTTATAGACAGAAACCCAACAAGGAAACAGTGACATTAAATAACACACTAGATCAGATAGATTTAATTGATATTTACAGAACATGTCATCCCAAAGCAGAATATACATTCTTCTTAAGTACACGTGGAACATTCTCAAAGACAGACCACATGCAAGGACACAAAATAAGTTTAAAATCATATCATCTTCTCAGGTCACAATGATATAAAATTAGAAATCAACTACAGTAAGAACACTCAAAAACATTCAAACACATGGGGGCTAAATAGCATGTTAAACAATGAATGGGTTAGCAATGACATAAAGGAAGAAATTAAAAACTTCCTGGAAACAATGAAAATGAACACAAAACAATCCAAAATCTTTTGGGAAACAGTGAAAGCAGTCCTGAGAAGGAAGTTCATAGCATTTCACGTCTATCAAGAAATAAGAAATATTTCCAATAAATTATCTAACACTACAGCTAAAAGCTCAGAGGAAGCAGAAGGAATAATTAAGATCAGAGCAGAAATAAATGACCAAGAGACTAAAACAATAATATAAAAGATCAATGAAATCAAGAACTGGCCCTTGGAAAAGATAAATAAGATTGAATCTTTAGTCAGATTCATGAAGAAACAGAGAGGACCCAAATAAATAAAACCAGAAATGAAAGAGGCGAAGTAACAACAGACACCGCAGAAATACAAAGAATTGTAAGAAAATACCGTGAACAACTCTAAATACCAAAAATTTGGACAACTTGGATAAATGGACAAACTCCTAGAAACATAAAATATTCCAAAACTCAATCAGGAAGAATCATAAAATCCGAATAGACCAATAACAATTAATGTAATGGAAGCAGTAATAAAATAAAAAAATACCCAGCAAACAAAAGCCTGGGCTGGAGGCCTCACAGGGTCTGACCAAACGTCCACAGAAGAACTAACACCTCTCCTCCTTAGACTGTCCCAAACAGTTCAAGAGGAAGGAAGACTTCCAAGCTCTTTTTACAAGGCCAACATTATTCTAAATCCAAAACCAGATAAAGACAGCACAAAGGAAGAAATTATAGGCCAACATACCTGCTGAATATAGATACTAAAATCCTCCCAAAACAATTAGCAATTGGGACCCAGCAATACATTAAAAAGATCATAGACATGATCAAGTGGGATTTATTCTGAGGATGCAAGGCTGGTACAATATTCACAAATCAATAAAAGTGATACATTACATAAACAAAATGAAGGATAAAAATCACCTATCAATGAATGTAGACAAGCATTTGACAAAATTCAGCACTTATTTATAAAAATCTCAGCAAGGGGGGAATATAAGGATCATATCTCAAAATAATAAAGGGTTTATATAACAAACCTACAGCAAACATAACACTCAATGGGCAAAAACTAAGTGTTTCCCTTAAGACCAGGAACAAGATAGGGATGCCCGCTTTCACCACTCGTATTCAACATAGTATGGAAGTCCTATTCATGGAGATCAGAGAAGAAGAAGGAGAAATAAATGGCATCCAAATTGAAAAGAAGGAAGTAAAACTGTCATTGATATTGTACATAGAAAACCCAAAGTCTCCATCAAAAACTACTAGATTTAATAAATGAATTTGGTATAGTAACAGAATACAAAATAAACATCCAAAAATGAGAGTTCATTTTTAGACACCAATAATGAACTCTCAGAAAGGAAAACCAAAAAGACAATCCCATTTACCACTGCAACAGCAACAAAAATATATACCTAGGATAAACTTAACCAAGGAGCTGAAAGACGAGTACTATAGGGAAACGATAGGACATTGGGAAAATAAGTAGAGGAAGATACAAACAAATGGGAACTGTGTGCATGAACAGCAAGAATTAACATCATTAAAATTCCACACTACCCAAGCAACCTATTGATTCAAAACAATACCTATTAAAATCCCAATGGCCTATTTCACAGATCTAGAACAGCAATTCTAAAAATTTACATGGAACCTAAAAAGACCCCGAATAGCTTCAGTAATCTTGAGAAAGAAGACTACATTTGGAGAGATCTCAATACCAGATAATAAAGTGTAGTACAAAGCCATTGTGATCAAAACAGCCTGGCAGTGGCACAAGAACAGGTACACAGATCAATGGAACAGAACAGAGACCCCAGATATCAACCCACACCATCATGGTCAATTAAGATTTGACAAAATAGGCAAGAGCATACAATGGAATAAAGACAGTGTCTTCAATAAACAGTGTTGGGAAAATTAGACAGGTATATGCAAAAATAAGAAACTAGACCACCCACTTAAACCATACACAAGAATAAACTCAAGATGAATAAAAAACTTAAATGCAAGTCATGAAACCATAAAAATCCTAGAAGAAAACATAGGTAGAACAATCTCAGATATCTCATGTAGCAGGATTTTTGACCACATATCTGCTAGGGCTGTGGTCAGCAAACTGCGGATGGCAATCTACATGTGGCTCTTTGGCCTGTTGAGAGTGGCTCTTCCACAAAATACCACGGCCTGGGCTAGTCTATTTTGAAGAGGTGATGTTAGAAGAAGTTTAAGTTTAAAAAATTTGGCTCTCAAAAGAAATTTCAATTGTTGTACTGTTGATATTTGGCTCTGCTGACTAATGAGTTTGCCAACCACTGCCATAGGTCATGGTATTTTCTGGAAGAGCCACACTCAAGGGGCCAACGAGCTGCATGTGGTTCCTGTGCTGCAGTTTGCCAACCATGGTCCTAAGACAAGAGAAACAAAGGAAAAGGTAAACCAATGGGACTACATCAAAGTAAAAAGCATCTGCACAGTCAAAGAAAACATCAACAAAATGAAAAAGAAAAGTACTATATAGGAGAATATATTTGGCAATGATATATTTGGTAAGGTGTTAATATCCAAAATATATAAAGAATTCATATAACTCAACACCAGGAAGACAAATAATCCAATTAAAAATGGACTTGAACAGATGCTTCTCCAAAGAGAATGTACAGATGGCCAATAGAGATATGAAAAAATGCTTTAACCTCACTATCAGAGATGCAAATGAGAACTATAATAAAAGAGCAATATGCAAATTAACCATCACTCCACCACACCCACCAGCCACTCAGAGTGAGTATGCAAATTAACCCCAATCAAGATGGCTGCCTCCACAGAGAACAGGAGGGAGGCTTGGGTTTCCCCAGCAATGGAAGAAGCCAAGCTTTCCGCCTGACCTTGTCAGCCTAGGCCTCCACTCAAGGCTATAAAGTTTCAATTATAGAAGGTAAACAAATCCAAACAGAAATGGGGGCAGTCACAGAGCAAGCAGAAGGCTTGGCTCCGCTCCAGCTACCAAGTTTTAATTGTAGAAGGTAAATAAATTCCAGATATCAGGGCCTCCGCTTGGGGGCGTGGCTGGCCTGCAAACCACCACAAGCCCCTCACTCAGGCTGCCCTATGCCCCAAGGGAACCCCCACCCTGATCTGGGACACCCTTCAGGGCAAACCAGCTGGCCCCCACCAGTGCACCAGGCCTCTATCCTATCTAATAAAAGAGTAATATGCAGATTGGCATCACTCCAGCACACAAGATTGCTGTCCCCATGTGGTCAAAGATCCTGCCACTATGTGCAAACAAGATGGCCAGCAGGGGAGGGCAGTTGGGAGGGACCAGGCCTGCAAGGGAGGATAGTTGGGGGCGATCAACCCTGCAGGGGAGGGCAGTTAGGGGTGACCAGGCCGGCAGAGGAGGGAAGTTGGTGGCAAACAGGCTGGCAGGCAGAAGCGGTTAGGGGCAATCAGGAAGGCAGGCAGGCAAACAGTTGGGAGCCAGCATCCTGGATTGTGAGAGGGATGTCTGACTGCCCACTTAGACATCATCCCACTGGCAGTCGGACATCCCTCGAGGGGTCCCAGATTGGAGAGGCTGCAGGCTGGGCTGAGGGACCCCCCCCCCCCCACGCATGAATTTCATGCACCGGGCCGCTAGTCAGTAAATAATAAACAAGTGCTGGCAAGGATGTGGAGAAAAAGGAACCCTAGTGCACTGCTGATGGGAATGCAGACTGGTGCAGTCATCATATAAAACAGTATGGAGTTTCCTCAAAAAATTAAAAATGGAACTGCCATTTGACCCAGTGGTCCCACTTCTGGGAATATATCCTAAAATCCTGAAATACCAATCAGAAAGAATATATGCACCCCTATGTTCAGACCAGTGTTATCTACAATAGCTAAGATCTGGAAACAGCCCAAGTGCCCATCAGCAGATGAGGATAAAAAAGCTGTGGTACATTTACAAAATGGAATATTATGTGCCTATCAAAAAGAGGGCTCTTTTATCCTTGAGGTTGCATAAATGGATCCGGAGATTATTGTGCTAAGCAGAAAAAGCCAGTCAGAGAAAGAGAGATAAGACATGATCTCACTTGTATTGGAATCTATTGAACAAAATAAACTGATGAACAATATGGTGCAGAGACATGGATGCATGGAACAGACTAACAGATCTCAGATTGGATGGGGGTGGGGCAGACTGGAAGAGATTAATAATACATGCGTATACTATATATGCATAGCCAATGACACAGACAATAGTGTGATGAAGGCCTGGGTTTGTCTGGGGGTTGGTGGCTGAGGGAAAAGGAGGGGAAAAGGGAGGCATCTGTAATACAGTCAACAACAAAAGAAAATATGATAAACAACTATATGCTAATAAATTGGACAATCTGGATGAAACAGACAAATTCCTAGAAACATACAATGTTCCAAAACTGAATCAGGAAGAATCAGAGAATGTAGACAGTTTACAACTAGTGTAATTATAGCAATAATTAGAAAATTTCCAACAGACAAAGGTCCTGGACCAAATGGCTTCAAACATTCAGAGAAGCACTAACACGTTATTCTTCTTAAATTATTCAAAAAAAATTCAAGAGAAGGGAAGACTCCCAAGTTCAGTTTACAAGGCAAGCATTATCCTAATTACCAAACCTAATAAAGACACTACAAAAAAAAATCATAGGCCGAAACTGGTTTGGCTCAGTGGGTAGAGCGTCGGCCTGCGGACTGAAGGGTCCCAGGTTCGATTCCGGTCAAGGGCATGTACCTTGGTTGCGGGCACATCCCCTGTGGGGGGTGTCCAGGAGGCGGCTGATCGATGATTCTCTCTCATCGATGTTTCTAACTCTCTCTCCCTCTTCTCCCTTCCTCTTTGTAATAAAATCATTAAAATATATTTAAAAAAGAAAAGAAAGGCAAATGAAATAAATCCTATTTAAAATTACATCAATGAAATAAATAAAATAAAATAAAATAAAATAAAATAAAATAAAATAAAAGCAAAGCCCTGGACTGATTTGTTGGATCATCGGTTTGTTGGATCATC
Source organism: Vespertilio murinus (assembly GCA_963924515.1). NCBI lineage: Eukaryota > Metazoa > Chordata > Mammalia > Chiroptera > Vespertilionidae > Vespertilio > Vespertilio murinus. The sequence continues at coordinate 36,062,415 of OZ004719.1, forward strand.
ATCCCATACACCAAAGGCTGCGGGTTCGATTCCTGGTCAGGGCATGTACTTAGGTTGCACTGTTGGATGTTTCTATCTCACATTGATATTTCTCTCTCTTAAAATCAAGAAAAACATATCCCTGCATGAGGATAAAGACAAACAAACAAACAAAAACCCTAAGAACAAATTTAACCTAGGCTGTAAGAGACTTGCTCTAAGGAAATGTTAAGACCTGGTAGAAAGACACAGAAGATACAAATAGGTGTAAGCATGTGTCTTGCTCACGGGCAGGAAGAATTAACGTCACTAAAATGTCCACACCACCCACAGCAATCTACAGACTCAACGCAATGGCTGTGAAAACACCAACAGTGTATGTCACAAAACTAGAACAAATATTCCAAAAATTTATATGCAACCTCAAAAGACCCTGAATAACCACCGCAATCTTGAGAAAGAAGAACAAATTTGGAGAAATCCTATTGCCTGATATAAAACTATTCTACAAGGCCATAGTAGCCAAAATAGCATGATACTGGCATACAAACAGACATACAGATAAATGGAACAGAAGAGAGGCAAGAACATACAAGGGGGTAAAGACAGTCTATTCAATAAATGGTGGTGGGAAAATTGAACAGATATGTGCAAAAGACATGAAACTGGACCCCATCTTAAGCCACACACAAGAATAAACTCAATATGGATAAAGAACCACAACGTAAGACCTGAAGCCACAAAAATCCTAGAAGAAAACATAGGCAGTGAGATCTCAGACATTTCTGGCAGCAACATTTTTTTTCCTTTGATACATTGCCTCGGGCAAAGGAAACAAGAAAAAACACACACAAATGGGACTATATCCATTAAAGTTTTTGCTCAGCAGAGAAAACCATCAACAAAATGAAAAGACAACCCACTGAACGGGAGAATACATTTACCAATGATACATCTGACAAGGGGTTAATATCCAAAATTTATGAGGAACTTGTTAAACTCAACACCAAAAAAAACCAAACAAAGCAACTAAAAAATGGGCAAAGGAGCTGAACAGACACTTCTCCAAAGAGGACATACAGATGGCCAACACACACATAAAAAGATACTCAACACCACTAATCATCAGAGAAATGGACACGGAAGCCACAATGGGAAATCACTCACACCTGTCAGAACGGCTATCCTCACTAACCCACAAGCAACAAGTGCTCGGGGTGATTCAGAGAAAGGGGATCCCTCCTGCACTGTCGGTGGGAATGCTGATTGGTGCGGCCACGGGGGAAAGCAGAATGGAGTTAACCTCAACAAATTAAAAATGAAACTGCCTTATGATTCCACGTCTGGGAATTTATCTGAAGAAGCCTGAAACATTAATTCAAAAGAACATATGCAGCCCTATGTCCACTGCAGCGTTATTTACAAGCAGCCTGAGTGTCCCTCGGTGGATGTGTGGATAACATAAAACAGCTGTGACACATCTACACAATGGGCTAGAGAAAGGAGGAAGTCTCACCTTTTGCAGCACCATGCTAAGCGAAATAAGCCAATCAGAGACAGACAAGTGCCATTCGATCTCACCATACGTGGAATCAAATGAACAAAATAAACTGACATGCAAAATAGGAAAAAAAAATAGAGAACGAACAGGCTAACAGCTGTCAGAGGGAAGGGGGTCGTGGGGCTGGTTGAAAAAAATTAAGAGATTAAGCAGAAAAACCCACACAAAAACCAAAAACCAAACCAAAACCCCAAAACCAAGGAAACAAACCAACCAAAAACTCCTCAGACTCAGAGACAACAGTATGGTGATTCCCAGAGGGAAAGTGGGGTGGGGTAAGGTAGAAAGGGGTTCAGGGGGAATAAATGGTGATGGAAAGAGGCTTGACTTAGGGTGATGAATACACATTATTCAGATGATACATTATAGAATTGTACACCTGGAACTTAGTATATAGTTTTATTAGCCAATGTCACCCCAATAAATTCAAGAAGCGTGTAAAAAAAAATAAAAAGGAATTTTAATTACTGGCAAACGAGGGAGGGGAAGACGTGTGAGCTTCTCCAGATATTAAGGGCTGGCCAACACTCTTTCCTGGGTGCTTGCACGTGGGGGGGGGGGAAGCGGGGCCCCATTCAGCTGTGCACTAGCCAGGAGGAGCGGATGAACGCTGGGCTCGCGCTCTGAAGCTCCCCAGGGACGGCGGCAAAGGGTCCCCACCCGGATTCACGTCGGACCCCGAACCGCACCGCCCACGTGTCCCCAGGAGCCGCTCCCATTGGCCCGCCGAGGAGCCCGCTCCCCGGGTCAGGGTCCGGGCGCAGTCGGAGCTTTCGGGGGCCGCTCCCTCCCCTCCAGGCGCGGGACCGACCGCTTCCAACACCGGACGAGAAAGCGGGGGGAGGGAGGGAGGGTGGATGGAGGCCGGCCGCTTCCCGACGGCGGCGGCGGCGGACGCCCGGGCGCAGCAAACCCCAGACCCTCCCCGAGCTCCGCGGACCGTCGAGCCGGCGCGAAGACGACGACTCTGCGGTCGGACGGCGAGGCCGGGGTCCCGGGCCGGAGGCGGGGCTCACCTGGGAGGTGATCATGATGCTGGAGTCTATTAGGAAACTCATGGCGGCGTGCGGGGAGAGCGCGAGCCTCCATTGCCCACGCCCGAGACCGCAGCAGCTGGGCCGCCGGCCCCTCACATCGGTGGCCTTCGCCCCGGGCGGCGGCTGGCCGGGGCCGAGGGCGCTCAGCCTGACGCCATCAAGCTGCGCCCGAGCCAGCCAATCAGCGGCGAGACCGGCTGCTTCTCACTCCAGGATTGGGCGGGGCGGACGCGGGTTGCCTAGGAGATGAGGGCGGGGCCAGGCAGACAGTTCTGGAGGCGGGGCTTGATTGGAGGTAGCCCGGCTGAATGGCTTGGAGAGAGGAGATACTGTGGCTTTGCCCTAATGGGTTTGGCTCAGTGGGTAGAGCTTTGGCCTGTGGACTGAGGGGTCCCAGGTTCCATTCCCATCAAGGGCATGTACCTTGGTTGTGGGCACATCTCCAGTATGTGCAAGAGGCAGCTGATGGATGTTTCTAACTCTCCCTCTCACTTAGGCTGTCCCGTCCTGGACCTTGATGGGTTCAGCTAGGTTAGAGTTCCCTCTGAATCAGGTACCTGGCTGTTCTTCAGGCCGGATTCCTGAGGAACGGAGCTTTAAGTATGTATGTATCCCTGTGCAAGCAACTTTAACTCTCTGCACCTTATTTTCCTCATCTTAAAAGGAGGGAAAGTAATAGTAGCTTATTTCATAAAGTTATTACTAGGAATAAATAAGTAATATACTTAAAACTTTAAGAAACCTATGTGCTTTTTATTAAGTATGATTTTACCCATTATTACTATTATGAATTTCCATTCAGAGTTTTCCTTTATTATTAATCAGCTTAAATGTATATTTAAAATTTGTGGTTGCCAATTATTCACATTGAAATAAACAGACTGATAAATAGAGACATATGCAATACTTTCAACAATAAAGAATTTTAAAAAACAGGAAATAAAAAGGCTGGTGATTGTATACCTCCTAAAGTTGGAAAGACTCTGAGGCATTGTTTAAAATATATAACATTAAATTTTCCCCATTTATTAAAACTCAGAGGATTCCCTACTCATATGATTCTTACACAGAATTAATTTGATCCATATAATTTGTGAATAAAAGGGAAGAATAATAGAAAACTTAAAATTGAATATGTAAATTGAAAGTCACACATAAAAGATGTGCATGCCCTTCCCTAAGAACTTTCTGAATTCTCAACACTTCCCTCTGGGTGTCCGGCCTCTGGGCCTGAGGGGCCCAAAGCTCTCCCTGCCTCCCACCCCTTCTCGCTCCAGAACTGGCTCTGCTCAGGACACAACCAGTGAGAACTTCTTATTTTAGAGAAGCACCACCTTTATCACTAAGTGTGATTTACCACCATGGCTGTGGTCAGATGGTCACAAAGGAGCCCAATACTGGAATATTTTTAAAATATATACATTTTTTTTAAATTGATTTCAGAGAGTAAGGAAGAGGGAGAGAGGGGGTCATCAATGATGAGAACCATTGATCTGCTGCCTCCTGCTTGCCCTGCACTGGGGGTCAAAGCCCGCGGCTCAGACATGTGCACTGATTGGGAATCAAACCCTGACCTCCTGGTTCACAGATCGATGCTCAACCACTGAGCCCTGCCGTCAGCTTTTCTGGTGTATTTTTTAAAAGTCTGGGATGTTCATTTTTATTTGTGGTTTCTCAGTTCTGCGCCCATACCCAGGCACACATACTTTCTCATTTCCCCCAAAATGGGTTCAATACGCAACATACGTTGCCATATACTTAGACATATACCTTGAGCATTTTCTCATGCTGAAGATTTTACAACATTTTTCTGACTCCGTGACATCCATCATATGATTACCATGATTTATTTCACTCGTCTGCCTTTTCTGTTTGTGTGGTTGTTACAAAAAAATAATACTGTGGTGAAAATTTTAGTTCACAAAAAACACTTATCCAAGTCTCCAAACTTCTCTGGGCAAGGGGCAGTCATTGTGTCTATGATATAGGAAATATTAACTTAATACTCCATTACATATCCATTAATTGCATTCAGGTCCTCTATGTTTTTGTATTCTATTTATTTGTCAAGAATTGAAGAAGGCTTTTTAAAGTCTCTTACTACTACTGTTTTTCTTTTCACATCTCCTTATATTTCTGAGAGCTACATATGGCCCAATTCCTACCTTTTCAGTACAAAATGATTCATATGTCTTTGTTGCATGCTATATTTTATATCAATAAAATTAAATATTTTGGTTTGGTTTAATTTTGGTTCTCTCTTATTTGTGTATCTGGTTTTCATCCCCCTTCCTTTTTCTATATTGACTGTATGTTTCTTATTTTTCCCCTTAGTACTTTGGAAGGCATACATTTTGTTTTAAAATAACATTTGCAGTTTTTCTAAGTATTAGCATAGAGACGAAAATGATATCTTTGTATTGGGGACTTCTACTTTATCATATTTCTCCTCCCTGACTTCCTCTACCTCATGTAGTTCCCAAGTTTATGTTAGTATAACCTGGAGTTTTAAACTTCAATTTTAAAAAATTACAATGTGTTAAGGATTATTTATGACACTTGTATTCTGTTCGTAACTATACATACTGTAGTTTTATTTGATTGATTTTATACTTTATATCTTCAATATTCATCACCTGCCCTTTTCATTTTTACCTTCTTGAATTCTGTCTTTTTTTAAAAAAAAAATAGGATCTCAATCTAATGTTTAGGTATGTGAATATGCTTATTTTTAAAAATACATGTTTTTATTGATTTTTAGAGAAAGAGGATAGGAGAGGAATTGATAGAAATATCTAACGGTATGAGAGAAACATCATTGATCAGCTGCCTCCTACATGGCCCCTACTGGGAATCGAGCCCTCAACCACAACCAGGGCATATGCCCCGACTGGGAATTGAACCAGTGACCTCTTGGTTCACGGGTCGATGATCAACCACTGAGCCCACACTGGCCGGGCTTGAATTATTTTTTTAAAATTATTTCTCCTTTGGTTAAATACGTTTTTCTTTAAAGAAGGTTTTGCAGGTATGTTGAGTTTTTGCATAGCTGAGGATGCTTTCAATTTCCTTCCCTTATGAATGAAATATGGCTTATTATGGAGTTCTTGACTTAAACATTTAACCCTCAGTAGTCTATAGATGTTCTAGTCTTTTCTGAAATATAGTATGTTATGGGCAAGTATGAAGCCAGCCTGATATTTTCTTCCTTTGAGGGTAACTTAACAAACACCCTTCCGAACTCCACACTGGGAGGGGTGGCTGCAGTGGAGAGCCCTGGGTTGGGTTTCCTGTCCTTGCCCTGCTTCTCTCTTCCCTGAGAGCTATGACTATCCCCCCGACCCACAGTGGCCTCTGAGAGGGAGGGGAATCTCTTCTCCCTAACGCAGCCGTGGGCAAACTTCGGCTCGCAGGCCGGATCCGGCCCGTTCGGCTGTTCTAGCCGGCCCACGGAGCCGAAAGCGCGGAGGGTTCTCTTGCTCTCCCCTCCGCCCCTTCACCAGCAGCCCAAGATGAGAGTGCCAGCATGGTCAGGTTGCTTTTGTCCTGGCCCTCCGGTCCAGTGTAAGAACCCATGGTGGCCCTCGAGTCAAAAAGTTTGCCCACCCCTGGTCTAACCTTTCAGGCCAAGTGCACAACCCTCCCCTCAAATCTCTGGATCCCAGCCGAGTCTAAGGTGTCTTAGTAATGAGACTGCGCTGAATGATAGCAATTATGTCACACCCAATAACATGTGCTGGTAACGATGGCTAATAGTTACCAAGTGTCTGCTCTGTGCTAGGTATATTCTGGGACTAACTCATGAACTCCCCACCTCCACCCCTAGCAGATACCATTGCTCCCGAATCTTTTGGGAACCTATTGAGCGCACGGGGACTTGGGATTCCAGGCTCCAGGGAATGAGCTCCAGAAGAGAAAGAAACTAATTTCCGCTTCTTCCTTTTAAAGGCTCGCCTTCCAAATCCTTTTTTTTCTTTTTCTTTTTCTCATTTTAGAATCTTTCTCTTTGGATGAATCGGGGAGTAATTATCAAACAATCGGACCTTAGAACGAATTTAATCTGCAGACCCCTCTGCTTCAGAAAGGGCACATTGTCCCGGGGGGAGGAAAGGTTTGGGGGAGGCTCCACTCTGGAGTGAATATCTTACAAGGGAACCAGTGGCAACCAGAGGGCAGCACAAGGGAGTTAGGACTGTGCGGGTTGTGGGAAAGATAGAAGGCAGGCAGTTTTTCTAGGGGCCTTTATGGGGTCCCCTGCTGGTGCCTGTCTAGATCCCTGCCAGTTCAACTTGGCTTCTCCCCGCCTACCTTAGCCTCCTTCTGCCTGAAGCAGCACCACTTTGGCTTAGATGAGCCACCTTGGTGACCACTGACTTGCTCCCTCTGCCCTGGGCATGGATTGGCGCTGGTACAGTGGCTCCGCGTGTGAAATATGTCCCTGCACCCGAGGCTCCTCCCTGACCGGACTCTATGCGTGAGGGTTGTTGGTCGTGGGGATGGAGGGCAGGAGACCTCGGAGACCCCTCTTGTTCCCTTCGTCTCTACATCCCTTCCAGGGATGCAACCTGGCCCGGGGCTGGATTCTGGGGCCCTGGCTGTTTGGACCCACACTTTGTACGAGGCGCTCCCCAGTGCCACGTGGGTGGACCAGCTGGCGCGGGAGCCGAGCCTCCTAAGGCAGGTCCGTGGGCAGGTGGCCCCTGGCTCCCAGCGGGCTGGGCACTGAGGCTGGAGAGGAAGGGGAAGAAAGGGCCTTCTTTGCTCCAGGGAAGAAAACCGGCTCCAGGCCTGAAAGCCTTAGTTCCCGGGGGGAAGGCTTTGGGCCTGGCTTGCTTTCTCTGAGGGACTCAGAACAGAGTTCCCAACAAAGTGAGGAGCGCAACTGTGTCAGAACCCAGGGCTACAGCCACTCAAAAGAAAGGACACTGAGAACTCTGGGTATCTCTTGGGCTGATTTCTTTTTTTTTCTTTATTTTTTTAAAATATATTTTTTATTGAGGAAGGGAGAGGGAGAGAGAGATAGAAACATCAGTGAGGAGAGGGAATCATGGATGGGCTGCCTCCGGCACACTCCACTCTGGGGATCGAGCCCACAACCCGGGCATGTGCCCTGACCCCGAATCGAACTGTGGCCTCCTGGTTCATCGGTTGACCTCAACTGCTGAGCCCCGAGGGCTGGGATCTCAGACTGATGATTTCAACTGAACACTCAAAAATGGTGCAGAGGGAGGGGTTTGGAAGCCACAGAAACAAGTTGAAACCATTAAAAAAAAATAGGACCGACTGCACCGGGAAACTGGGCTCCCTCGTGTGTGCTGAGCTTGCAGACCGGTGGCCCACCACTTGGCCGACACAGACCGGTCTGATCCACACGGGCATATTTAAAATGTAGCGGGCAACATTAAAAATATTGGAGATGTCACTTAAATGTTTGCGTTTCTGGCTTCTCTTGTAAAACCAGACGGCCTGGGAGCCGCCGCCTGGACGGGCAGGCAGCTGCCCTCTGCTCCCGGTGCTCCCAGTCCGGCCTCCGGGCATGGGGACAGGCCCCCCTCACCAGCCCAGTCGCCTGCCCGTGGCCTGGAGGGGCTGCCTGGAGGGGCTGCCGTTGGAACCCGGGATACAGGGCCACATGGTGTCTGCTAGGGAAGGGCTGGGTGACAGAGTGAGCTGGAGACAACGCTAGTCAAAAGGTCGGAGGCAATCGCAAGTGTGATCGGAAGGCTTTCTCTGGAGAAATGGGGACCAAGGCAGAGTCCAGGGGGCAGGAGCCGGGGGGCTGTGGGAGAGGGGGTTTGTCGGGGTAGCCCTTACACACGGGGAGAGAGTGCACTGACTGTGCAGCGGGTGAGGGGAGGGGCAGAAGGCAGCTCCTGTGGGCATTTTTCAATGCACCTGGCCCCACAGGCCAGCTCACTGTTTCCTCCTTCCTCCGGCGCCACCTCATATGGTTAGGTCATCGGACCGGGCCCGGCTGCTGGCTTTGCTCGCCCTGCTCAGGGGCCTGGGGTCGTCCCCAGCCGGCTCTGGCCCCGGGGAAGGCAGCCTCGGGTTGGCCGCCACCTTCGGGGCGGGCGGCTCCTCTTCCTCCCCCGGCCTCCCCGCCCCGCAGGCCCCGTCCGCCCCCTCGGGCCCCGCCAGGGCCTCGGGCCCGTCGGTGGTGCTCGCTCTCTCCGCCCCCGCCGCCCCGTCGGGGTCCGCGGCCTCCTCCGCCGGCGGCTCGCGCCCCTCGCCCCCCGGGGCGCCCGCCTGCGCGTAGGCGGGCAGCGCCCCCCGGGGCCCCGCGCCCCGCCGCTCCTCCCGCGGCCGGAAGGGCGGGGCGGGGCCGGGCTCGGCCAGCGGGAAGTAGTGCGACACGATCTTCTCCTGCTCCAGGAGCTGGTAGCCCTGGGCCGCCTGCACGGAGGCCACGGCGATGGAGCGCAGCGGCGCCTCGGGCCCCGGCGGCGGCGGCGGCGGCGGCGGGGGCGCGCCGGGCCGGCGGAGGGCGGCGCGCGCGCGCTTCAGGCCCAGGTGGCTCACCTCGAGCACGTTGAGCACCAGCGACACGGCGGCCACGCACAGCATGAACACGATGAAGATGGTCTTCTCCGTGGGCCGCGACACGAAGCAGTCCACCACGTTGGGGCAGGGCCAGCGGCTGCAGCGGTAGAGCGGCGGGATGCGGAAGCCGTAGAGCAGGTAGTGGCCCGCCACGAAGCCCACCTCGAACAGGCTCTTGCAGACGATGTGGCCCACGTAGGTGCGCAGCAGGGTGCCCTCCAGCCGGAACCGCCGCGCGCCCTTCGGGCCGCCGCCGCCCTGCTCGGCGCCCGCCGCGCCCCCCGCCGCGCCCCCCGCCGCGCCCCCCGCCGCGCCCGGCCCCTGCGCCTCCCGCGCCGCGCGCTTCTCCTCGGCGCGCGCCCGGTGCACCGCGTGGCCCACGTACACGAGCGACGGCGCGGACACGAAGATGATCTGCAGCACCCACAGGCGGACGTGCGAGATGGGGAAGGCCGCGTCGTAGCACACGTTCTCGCAGCCCGGCTGCTGCGTGTTGCACACGAAGTCGGCCTGCTCGTCGCCCCACACCAGCTCGGCGGCCGTGCCCAGGATGAGGATGCGGAAGATGAAGAGCACCGTGAGCCACACGCGGCCCACCACCGTGGAGTGCTCGCTCACCTCCTCCAGGATGTTCCCCAGGAAGCTCCAGTCGCCCATCGCGCACCACCTGCAGGGGGGTGAGGGGGGAGGGGGGAGGCAAGAGTGAGTGCCGGGGAGCGACCCTCTGGGACCCGCTGCTAACCGCGGGCTCTCCTTCTGGGCACACAGAAGTCTGGGGGAGACTGAGGCGCAGAGCGGGCACACAGGAGTCTGGGATAACCGAACCGCGGCGGTTCTGGCTGCCGGGCCCCAAGGCGGTCTTTTCCAGGACAGCCCGGGAATGCGCCGCCCGGGTCAGAGCCGCGACCCGGGCTCCTGTACCCCACATTTATGTTTCCTCTCCTCCAGGTTGAAATCTGGAGACCCTTCTATTTTTAAAAAATATATATATATTTTTATTGATTTCAGAGAGGAAGGGAGAGGGAGAGAGAGATAGAGATATTAATGATGAGAGAGAATCATTTATCGGCTGCCTCTTGCACGCCCCCCACTGGAGACCAGGCATGTGCCCTTGACCGGAATCGAACCCAGGACCCTTCTGTCTGCAGTCCAATGCTCTATCCCTGAGCCAAACTAGCCAGGGCAGGAGACCCTTCTTACCGGCTTTACAAATCGAGAGCAGTAGCTTACGATTATCATCACTCCTCGGTGAAAGCCGGGGAACGGAGGCAGTGCTTTGTAAGGAGTCACGCTCTGGAGCACAGAAGGCCCGTGAGGACAGTTAGCGTCCCGAAGAATGAGAGGCGTTAGTGTCTGGGATGCAGTGATTTCGCAGAGCTAACAACTGAGCTGTACCAACATGAACAATGAGAGTGTGCAATGCCCTGGCCACAGCAACAACGCCTGTGCGCTGGGCTACAGGGGCAGCGGTGAGGCGTGCACACTGGTCATTCACCCCGGCAGTCCCGGTGTGCAGGCCGGTGGCCGCTGCAGGACCCCGACAGAACTCCCACGGCCTCTCGGACAGACGCCCTTCCAGGTGGCCGCCTCCGGAGCGGCGGCATCCGCTCATCGTTGCCCTCCCGGGGCCGGAGCCCGCTGAGGCCTGTGCCCCGGGCCTCCCCTGGCCCGGCCGCCCCGCAGCATCAGGATCGCCGGGTCCCAAGCAGCATGCCCGCGACCTCTGAGGACAGTGACACTGTCAGCGCCCGAGTGCGTGGTGAAAGTGGAATCTTAAGTGAGGCGTGACTTCAGCCTGAGGAGAAGACAAACCAGTGGCATCTCAAAGCCTCCTTCCAACCTGTGCTCAGTCTGTGCTGGGCGCCTGGCCCACCGGCACTGGTTGTCAACACTGACTGCAGGCGAGAGCGATGCCCCCTCAGGCTCTCAGGGCACACACGTCAGCCATCTGCGGTTTGCTGGGGAGCAGAGGGATTTGTTCCTCTTGGAGCCCCAGACACCCCCAATTAGGCAAGGCCTCCAGCAGCAGTGTCTCTCCTCCCGGAGGGCGAGGGGCGAGAGCAGCTGAGGCTCCCAGGGTGATGGGCTGGGAGGAGCACCTGGCAGGAAGGGGGAGGTGAGAGCGAGAGGAGTCCTCTCCTCGGCACCAGCAGTTCGGAATCTCGGTTGCATGTGTCTGGTTGTGCTTCTGCTGCTAACGCTCCTCAGAGTTAAATCCAGGGCTTGCCCTGTGAACAGTGGCAGCCATTCACATCCTCCTCAAAAAAACCCCCCCACAAAAAACAAAACAACAAAACAAATGGAATACATCACAACCAGGCAAACAGCCCCAGTATAAATCCTATTGGTGGTAGAGCAATAAGTAAATAAATATATACATAAATTAAATAAATAAACCCAGAATTTCTCACCAAATAATGAACTCTAACATTCATGTTAAAACTACACCTGCATTTTACTCCTGTAAGATCGTGTCTGGCATCGATGTACTCTGCTGCTAGTGAATCTAGCATTGCTGATGTTTCATCCCCACCGACACGGCCACTCCGTTTTGGAATCTCACTTACGTTGCACCACATCCGTCCTGTGGGATGTCCGTGTCTATGTTACTCGTGGGCCCGCATGAAAGTAGGCGGCAAGCACCTGCTCTCGGGACGGTAGGGGAACAGTCTCGTGTCCCCGCTTTGGGATCAAGGCCCATGGAGGGCAGGCACCACGTGGTCTCCATCTTCCGTGGAACCATCGTGACACAGAACTAAAACCGTCCCAGAGTGGGCGCTCCACAGACAGCAGTGGCGGGACCCGCGGTAATGACCTGGAATCTGGAACTCTCAGTCCCCAGCGCATGTCCTATTACTATTCCTTAGCGTCTGGGGGACGCAAGCCCCGATGCTGCAGGTGGCGGTGGGAGAGGACAGACAAACAGCGGCGGACAGTACATTGATCTGGCGCTGCTGTTGGGAGACGTGTTGTGGATGAGGTCAAATCCGAGCGTCAGGACAGGCGCTCAAGACGCAGGAAGCGCCTCCTGGCCACCCACCTGGCAGTTTCTAAACGCAAACCAGACGAGCTGCCCCTTCCACACCCCACCCTGCGACGCTAGGATTATTCGATGTGTTTTTGTTTTAAAGATTTAAAGTTGCAACGTTTCTTGTGGAAAGGAAGGAGAGGGACTGAATCTTCTCGATTCCATGTCGCTGAAGCAGCCCGGGGTGCTGTGAGGAGGGGAGCTCGGAGGGAGGGCTCAGGGCGCGTGCCTGAGGGTGCTGATGCCTGCAGCACAAATTATTCGTGAAGGAAGTCAGAGCGAGCAGCTCCATGGGAGCCGTGGGACCGCTGAAAGAGTATTTCTCTCCTCTTCTTCAAAGACGCGATTCTCTGTTCTCGTTTGCTCATGAACATTTAGTGAACAGGTGACGGATGGAAACGGACCTGTGGAATCCAGGCTTCCCGCCCCAGGCCGCCCACCAGAGCATCCCGCCGGGGATCCTGGTTTTCCGTAATGATTACAAGAACACTCCAGGGTTGGGTAGCCCTTCTCTAGTTACGAATTATATCCTCTCACCCATGGCATGTCAGTCCTCACAACATCCTGTGAGCCGGCTCAGTGACTCCCAGACCTGGATTGCACAGACTAGGACAACAACAACAACAACAATAAAATAGGGTGGCAGCGTAGGGCGGCCAGCTTCTTATTTTGCCGAGCAAGGACGTAAAACTGAGAAGCGTATTAAATCACTAACTATGACTACACTCTGTTTTCACCATCGCTTCATAAAAGAACTTTAATACCACAGAACTAGAGATAATATAATTTCAGAATGGGAGACAGGCCTGTAAATCAAACACATTTAACGAGGTGGGAAGTTTACTACGCTGCTTGCTGCCCCGTTCCCACCTTTCTGTCATAGGCTGCTGAAAATGCACTGACAGCTCCACAGGTGGATGCCTGAGAACTAGTGAACTGGGCATTAGTCGCTCCCATTACCAGCTAGGGAGACAGACAAGGAGGTAAAAGAAGTCTTCTACGCTGGCTCAGCTGGTGAGGGTGTGGGCCATGGCTTTCCAGCCACAGGCCCAGGGCAGTTTCCATCCAGCACAGATGTCTCCTGGCTTTGAAGAGACAGAACAACATCTCCATATCCGTATCAACAAGCTCCCCAAAGGGTTAGTGGCCACTCACCACGCCGGCTGGTAAAGGACTGTGGCTGTGCCTCCATTCATGCTTCTAGAGCATTCTCTTAGCCCAGCCGTGGGCAAACTACGGCCTGCAGGCTGGATCTGGCCCGTTCGGCTGTTCTATCCGGCTCGCTGAGAGAGTTGAGGGTTCTCTTGCTCTCCCCTCCACTCCTTCACCAGCAGCCCAAGAGGAGAGTGCCAGCATGGTCAGGTTGCTTTTGTTCCGGCACTCCGGTCCAGTTTAAGAACCCATTGTGGCCCTCAAGTCAAAAAGTTTGCCCACCCCTGGGACAGAGCATTCTCTTAGCCAGTAGCTCCTGGGAGAGACCACGGAACCTACCCCAAGGCAGAGTTTTGCAGTCCTTAGCCAGACCTCCTCATGGGATCCGTGAAGCGCCCCAACATCTAAAATGCTGAGCACGAAGCCTCCCCTTCCCGTACCCCCCCCCCCTCCACTCCGCAGTGATCACCCGCACTGCCACTGCAGAGGCTGAATGTGAGAAAGTGCAGAACTGTCTCATACCCACCAAACACTCGCCCCTGGATTCCCGGGGCCTGCTCACTCATTCTGCAGACTGGAAAGACCTCAACCCGACACACTGTAGTTGGGCTTCGGACATCTCTGAGCCCTCTCACCCCCATTCCCACATTCCTTCCCTTCCCACGCCTCTGCCAACTCTCCGCCAATCCCAAGAGGGTTTTCGGAATTGAACTCTCAGGGCAGCCATCCCAACCCAAGACCCCACCTTAGCGGCAACCTTTTCCCTTTCGGAGAAGCCAGGGGTGGCCCTTCCATTAGGCTGGGGAAGAGGGGGGAGGGGAGGGAAGTGAGAGGGGAGGGGGTGGTGAGGCTACAGACTAATGTCACCCAAAGCGAACGCACTTGCCGATGAGAGGAGGGTCCCCTGGAGAAGTGCTCGCCCTCCTTCTCCCTCGGCGCCGGGCAGCAAATGGCAACTTGGCTCCTTTGGCGCCTAAAAGCCTGCCCCCCTCTCCCTCCCCACCCCGTGCGCTGCACGACTGAGCAGACGTGACTGGATTGGCCCTGATGGGTAGGTTTTACTGTCTGGCAGGGCTTTAAGCTCCGGCCAGACGGCTTTGGCGAAGGGAGGCCTGTGTGGGAGACAATGGGAGCGGGGGGGCTGGGGAGCTCTGCTGGGCGCTGGGGGGGAGGGCGGAGAGCTGACGTGGGGAGGCGCCGAGGGGCTCCTGGAGCCTCCAAAAGTTTCTTTCTTTAAAAAAATATACATATTTGGAATGGAGAGGGAGTGAGAGAGAAACATCAGTGATGAGAGAGCATCACCTCTCAGCTGCCTCCTGCACGCCCCGCGCTGGGAATGGAGCCTGCAACCCCGGCAATGGCCTTCACGGGAATCGAACAGTGACCTCCTGGTCCATGGTCGATGCTCAATCACTGAGCCACGTGGGCCGGGCGTGCTCCCAAAATTTCTTTTAGGGGCAGGCAGACTCTCTACAGCCTGGTCCGCTGGCTTCTTTCTCCCAGGGGCTCGAGTCCCGGTGTTTTGTCAGCGTCACACATCAGCTCAGAGTCTGGGGGCTGGAGGCCGGCGTGGTGAGAGGTCACCTGTGTGCACCCCTCTGCTCTGAGCCAGGCTGTGCCAGAGCCACGGAGGGTGGCTGTTTTTCACGGACGGTGTTTCATCCTCCACTGGTAGTTGGCGCTCGCGTCTCAGAACTTTCAGTGCGACAGGCTCCCTGTGTGCAAAGGAGCCCAGCTACTCCAAGGATTCTGGCAGCACTCATCAAGGTGATGACATTTCCCACCTTGTTTTGCTCACAAATACTTAAATTAAAAAAAAAAAAGGGAGACCAAAATAAGATGGCGGCCGTGGTAGTCTCCTAAGCTGCCACCTCCACAACAATTTGGAAAAAAACAACAGCTAAAATCAAAAGGGATCGCACCAGACCCACAGGAAAGCTGGTGGAATGGAAAGGCTACAACTAGACACAAAGCAGGGCGCCGCTGCTGCCATGTGGAGTTTAAAACTACGGCAAAACTGGACCTGCCGGAGCCGCTGCCACCGGGAATGAGGGAAGCCAGACCTCATTCCGCCCTGGGGCCCAGGGAGTGGGCCAGCCCGGCCGGCCCACCATGGGAATGAGGGAGCTGATGCCGGACCTCCGCTGCGCCTTCGGCTCCTGCTCCGACGAGAAGCCTTTGAGTGCAGTCTCCCCGCCCGCAATCATCCCAGCCTGCAGCTGTCCTAGCCCGCCTGCTGTGCTGGTGAGGAGAAGGCGCAGCATCTCCCCGCCTGCAGTCAGCTCGGCCTAGCCTCTGTGCATGCCATGCTGGTGAGAAGAAGGCGCAGCGTCTCCCCGCCTGCAGCCAGCTTGGCCCGGGACTCCGGCCCTCGGGCTGTAGTTTGCCCACGGCTGTTCTAGACGTTAGCACCTCTGTCTGTGAAATGGGGGTATGAGGTTTTGCTCACCAAGAAATTTCCGGATGACACACCTCACCCGTGTGATTTCATGAGGAAGGATGCTCTCTGCCTCTCGAGGCCACTCCCTCCCCACTGTCTGGGACGGACAGTTGGAGAGCTACAAACAACGGTTGTTCTGACACATTTTATGAACTCCAAACCGGAACATTTATGGAGGAAAGTAGTTGAAACTGAGATTGGGTAAGGAAACCTGCAATGCGTGATTATTAAATCAAAGGCAACTTTGAGGATTAATGCAAGAAAAACCACGTGCGTGCCCTACCCCTATCCGTGTCCTGCTCTCTCTGGCCGTGGGCACAGCCACGTTGATGGTGGCCGTTTGGAGGAGGAGGCCCCGTGCTGTGTGGGCACCAGATTCTATTTTCATTAAAGTGCTCAGGAGCCCGCGGCCTACTTACTTCAGAATTTGGGTTTCTTTTGAACCTTCCGTTGGGGGGCCCACACTGGCTGGGACAGTGTCCTGAGGGAGCCCCTCGGTTAAAAACAGCTGTTCAAGGCGCCCCAGGACCCGCGAGGTAGGAAGCCGGAGGAGAGAGGGAGGAAATGCAACCACCCATGACGAACATGCCAGTTCCCCACGCCCTGCCTTCCCTGGGACACCCTGGGACCCGCAACGCTCCTCTCCCAAATGAACCCCCCACCCGGGCCGCGGCCGGCGTGGCTACCGCCGTGGCGCCCGTGTCCTGACTCCGGCGTGTAAGGGCTGGCGGAGGGCCTCTGGAAGGACAGGGAATGTCAGCAGGCCAGGCTGAGTCCTGCTTTCCAACGTGGCTTCTTTACTCTGCCGACGCTGAAGACACTCACTGATAATGCCCCAAGGATTCCATTTGTTTGTCAGGCCTTCTGCTTGCAGCCGGGAGTCCTTGAAAATATAAACACTTAATTCCATACCTCTTGGGGAATGTTTTATTTTTAATATATATGTATATATATGTATGTATATATATACACACACACACATATATATATGTGTATATATATAAATATATATATATATATTACTGACTTCAGAGAGGAAGGGAGAGGGAGAGAGAGATAGAAACATCAGTGATGAGAAAGAATCATGGATGGGCTGCCTCCCGCACACCCCACACTAGGGATCGAGCCTGCAACCCGGGCCTGTGCCCTGACAGGGACTTGAACTGTGACCTCCTGGTTCATAGGTCAATGCTCCACTACTGAGCCACACCTGCCAGGCGGGAAATGTAATTTTTGTCTCTTGTTTATCCAACTATGGTTTCTTTGCTTGCACCTTTTTGAAACCCCAACAGCACCAACCCACGAGATACTACCCAGCATTCCCTGTGCGGCTTGCCCTTCCCGCCCACCACAGGCCTCTGCCAGGACTGTGCCTGCGCTGAGCCTGTGCCAGGAGCAGAGACGGAGGAGGCGCGGCCGTGGGGTGCCGGCTGGGGGAGTGTCAGAGGACTCTGTACGCTGCTCAGGGGAGGGGGACGGTGGGGAGTCTGGTCTCCCAGCCCGAACCCCCGGACCTGGCTCCATCTCGTAGGACACTGAGCACGGGGGCGTTACCAGCCGGCTCTGGCCCATGGTGGCCTCAGCATCGCCCCCAGCCCGCTGCCCGCTGCCCGCTGCCCATGGCGCCTGCGTGGCTGGTCTCTGCCTCCGTCTTCTCTGTGAGCAATGGGGCTGCATGCCTGCCTCAGGGAGCTCAGAGGCAGAGTAAACGGAGGAGCGTGGCACGGAGCTCGGCGGCGGCCTGCGGTGAGCACTTGGCGAGGAGCCGGTGCTGCCACTGCCGGGAGGAAGGTTTGGTGCTGCGGGAGGAAGTGCCAGGGCTCTCTGTGCCAGCCTAAGGACCAACGCCCGCTTCTTCCCGTGCCACCTGGACAGGCCCAGGGGATGCGGCCCCCTCTGCCCTCTCCCTGGCCCTGGGTTGTGAGCCAGAGGTTCCGCTCACAGCCTTGGCCCGGGTTCAAGGGCTCCCGTGCCCGAGGGGCAGGGCGGGCGGAGGGGGCGCCCGGTCAGAGGATTTCCCGCAGACGCGCTGTCAGGACCGCCGGCTCCATAGAACGGAGCCGCTCATGCGTGAGCAGCTGAGCCTGCTCTATAGAGCACCCCTCCCAACCCCCCCAAACCCCTTCCCCTGCTGCAGTTATCTCCCCATCACCCCCTCCGGTGCTGAGCACACACCCAGGCAGGGCTGCTCTGGCTACTGCCTGCCCCCCCCCAAAAGCTTGGGTTGTCCTCAGCCGTCCCATCACCTTGGAGAGAGGGGCACAGGCTACAGAAGCTGCCGCTGGCCGGTGGTGAGGCGGCGGTGCCTGGGGCTGAGCAGAGAGAGCATTCCAGAAGCTGGGTAGGGGAAGAGGCTGCTGCGCTGAAGTCCACGGGGCGGGCCAGGGGGCGGGAGCAGCGGCCGAGGTCCAGGTCAGTGGCCCCCACGGTGACTCCCAGACCCGCGGCATCTGGGAGTCTGGTCTCCCAGCCGGACCCTCCTGACCCAGCTTGGCCGGGGCCTACGTCTTGCAGGGAGCAGAGCCTGGAAGCCGGAGCCGGGCTCTGCTCTGCCGGAGGGGGCTGTGCCGGAGGGGCCTCGGCATCACTGAGAACTCATCAGGGACACAGGCTCTCCAGCCCACCCAGGCCTCCCGGGTCAGACCCTGCAAACTGGGAACAGGCCCTCCCGGTGATTCTGACGTTTTATCTTATGTATTTATTTTTAAAAAACATATTTTTATTGATTTTAGAGGGGACAGGAGAGGAAGAGAGAGAGAAACATCAATGATGAGAGAGAATCATTGATCAGCTGCCTTTGGCGCGCCCCCGACTAGGGATCGGGCTCACAACCCAGGTATGTGCTCTGACCTGGAATCGAACCCGGAACCGTTCCGTCTGCAGGCTGTGCTCTACCCACTGAGCTAGACCAGCTAGGGCGCCTGCTAACATGTTAGAAATGCCACCAGAGGTGTCCCCAGCCGCTGAACGCCTCTTCCTGCCCCTGCGCCCAGAGCTCCTGGGTACAGCCCTCCTCCCCCACAGCCCACTGCGCTTCCCACACTCTGCCACCAGGCGGGGCCCTGTACACGCATTTTGGGTCCATGAGAAACAGCAGCCCCGTGGACGTCCCTGCCGTCCCTCAGCTGCCCCATGGCCCACCCTGCGAACAGAACAATATAAAACACAGGGGAGAGAGAACACGGACACACATGATGGGTGAGCTGAGATGGAGGGGAGGCATTTTTATTTCCACTTCCCCGAGACTCAGCGCGGTGGAGCCACTTGCCCCTGGGCCAACAAGGAAAGGGTCAGGGCAGCCCGGGACGGCTTTGCTGGCCTCCAAAGCCGTGTTTGCTTTGCCCGCCCCACTGTCTCCTCCAACCCCCAGAGTCGCTGCCAGCTGGCCGGCCTCTGTGCTCGGCGGCTAACATTTGGGGTGTCACAGACTTTCTGGTTCTGAAAAACCAACACAGCTGCAGATATTTTCTCAACAGACTAATTTACTTTGCACCTATCCATACGTGACTTTTACATTACACTTGTACCGCATGGGTACTTGCACAAAGAAAAGAAAATATCAAGCAATATAGGAGCTTGTGGGATAAAAAGCAACAACCTCTCCTTCCCCACGTCTTTCTATGTCAGCATCACGGTAACTGTGCTTAGCAGTTTGGGGTGTGTCCTTCCGGACCCTTTTTCTATGCACATATGTATATAAAGGCAAACGAGATTAATGCATTCTATGTTATTGTGTGACTTGCTCCCTCCCCCCCCCTTAATATATCATGGTGATCAACCTCATCCTTTTAACGTCTGCAACAGTATTCCATGATACATCTTATGCATTTGTTCAATCTGTTTCCTTTTGAAGGACATTTAGGTTGCTTTGGATTGTTCCAAAGATGGGTAAAATATAAAATTTGGAGCCGCATGTCCCAGGGGGCCGTGTGCCCCGGGTGAGCCGTGTGTCCCAGGGGGCAGTGTGCCCCGGGTGAGCCGTGTGTCCCAGGGGGCTGGGTGTCCCAGGAGAGCCGTGTGCCCCAGGGGGCCGTGTGCCCCGGGTGAGCCATGTGTCCTAGGGGGCCATGTGTCCAGGGAGAACCGTGTGCCCCAGGGGAGACATGTACCCCAGGAGAGCTGTGTGCCCCGGGGAAGCAGTGGGACCCAGGGGGAGGGGCGGTGAGAACCAGAGGAGGAGCGGTTTCTATTCGTGTGGTCCTGAGATAGTCACCATAAAACAAGCAGACTGCCAAATGAGGAGCGGATTCTATTCATGTGGTCATGAGATAGTCACCATAAAACAAGCAGATTTTCAAATGACAGTGGGGAGGGGAAGGAGACCTGGGGGGAGATAAGAGAACAACTGAAGGACTGGTATGCATGCATATAAGTACAACCAACGAACACAGAACTCTGGGGAGGGAGGGCATGAATGGGAGGTGTGGGGGGGCAATGGTAAGCTATGTACAGAAATAATACCTTAATAAATTAAAATTAAAAAAAAATTGGTAGGTTCTACCAATTACCCCAAACACAGACTGTTCCAGACTCTACTCTTGATAAAACTTGTGAGAGGGCACTTTATGATATTCTGTACTAGAGGCCCGGTGCACGAAATTCGTGCAAGAGTGGGCCTTCCTTCCCCTGGCTGCCAGCTTCCCTCTGGCACCCGGACCCAGGCTTCCCTCGCAGCCCTGGCTTCCGGAAGGTCGTCTGGAAGGATGTCCGGTCTAATGAGCATATTATGCTTCTATTATTATAGATTCTTACCATCACTGGCTATTGTCTATCTTTACATTTTTTTGACAATAGAATGGGCAGAATATATTGTTACTATTTAACTTTTTAATTTAATTTATTGGGGTGACATTGATTAAAGAAGTTATGTAGGTTTCAGGTGTACAATTCTATAAGACATCGTTGTAATGTTGTATTGTGTGTTCACCACCCCCAATTCAGATCTCCTTCCTCCACCATAAACTCTTCTACAATCCTTACCCCTTTCACTGGTAATCACCATACTGTTGTCTATGAGGCTTAAATATATATATTTGATTTTTTTACAGAGAGGAAGAGAGAGGGACAGAGAGTTAGAAACATTGATGAGAGAGAATCATTCATTGATCAGCTGCCTCCTGCACACCCCCTACTAGGGATGTGTCCGCAACCAAGGCACATGCACCTGAACGGAATCGAACCTGGGACCGGTCTCTCAGTCTGCAGGCCGACACTCTATCCACTGAGCCAAACCGGTTTTGGCAAGGCTTTTTTTTTTTTAATGTCTTAATTGTGTTATTTTAATTTACATTTCCCCCTATTATTAGAGAGATAAAATGGCTCTCATCTGTCTACGAGCCATTTACTTTCTTTTCCTCATATTCTTTGCTCATCTTTGGTGGGTTGTGTGCTTTACCTGTATTGATTTACTGTAGCTATTATTCCTCTGTCCCCTGTTATAAAAAATTTAAAACTATTACTTGTAACTTTGCTTTTAGTATGTTTCACTGTACAGAAGATTTATATATTTATGTAATCAAATCTGTCATTAAAAATGTATGGTGTCTTTACTTTGTGCCTGGCATAAAAAGGCCTCTACGTTTTGTTAAAATTCAGGAAACCAGTCAGAAAAAAAAAAAAAATCGCCAGAGTAGAATCTGTCTCAATTGAGTAGCATGTACGCCAAATTCTTGAAAACCTGAATTGCCAGAGCGATATGAGTACTGCCTGATCTCCACCTAATTTTTAGCCTCTTTTTTCTGTGGATCTTTTTATTTTAGTAATAAGGGAATTCTATAAGTTTTATTCCTCAATTGGCCACAGATTTCACCATCATCACCATTTCCAAGGGCCTATTCTGTTGGCCATTCCTGGGGATCATCTGTGCTCTTTGGTTTGCTGGAAGCTGTTTTGTTTTGCCTCCTTATGGTTCCAGATGCCTAACTTGTACTTATATTCAGATACTAGACGCCTGGAGCACAAAAATTTGTGCACTCAGGGGGGAGGGGGGCAGAGAAGGGGGAGGCTACCCCAGCCCGGCCTGCACCCTCTCACAATTAGACCCCTCACGGAGGGTCCCTAGGCCGGCCTGAGACCTGGGCCTATTGGGGCTTTCCTTCCCTGGGCTGCAGGCAGCTGGGCCCACCCCTGCCGCTGCCACTGCCTGCCATCTGTGCAGCGCTGCCCCCCCTCCCCTGCCACCGGTGGCCTCCCTCTGCAGGCCACAGGCTGGGGTGCAGTGACTAGGCTAGCTGGGGCCTCCCTCTTTCTTTCTGGGGGCTGGGGCCAGCCCTGCGACTGGCCTACCTGATCACTCCTAACTGCTCGCCTACCGACCTGATCACCCTTAACCCCTGGTCTGCCTGTCTGATCACTCCTAACCAATGGCCTACCTGTCTGATCACTCCTAACCACTGGCCTGCCTACCTGATCTCCCCTAACCACTCTGCCTGCCTGCCTGCCTGATTACCCCTATCCACTTGCTTGGGGGCAGGGCCAGCCCTGCAGGGGGCCATCTGCCAACCTGATCACCCCTAACCCCTCTGCCTGACTGCCTGATTGCCCCTTACTGGTTGCTTTGGGGAGGGGCCAGCACTGACTTACAGTTGGTCAGCCTCCAGTCATTACTGGTCATTATGACCCAGGGTTTTTATATATCATTAGAGGCCTGGTGCATGAAATTCGTGCACAGGGGTGGTGTTCCTCAGCCCAGCCTGCATCCTCTCCAATATGGGATCTCCCGAGGACTGCCTTTTTAGGCTCAATCCCAGTAGGGCTAGAGTAACAGGTTCAGGGCCCTCTGCACTGTGAAGCTCGCCTGTTACTCCAGCCCTACTGGGATTGGGACTAAACGGGCAGTTGGACATCCCTCTCATAATCCAGGACTGCTGGCTCCCAACTGCTCGTCTGCCTGCCTTCCTGATTGCCCCTAACTGCTTCTGCCTGCCAGCCTGATCACTCCCTAACCACTTCCATGCCAGCCTGATCACCCCTAACTGCCCTCCCCTGCAGGCTTGATCACCCCTAACTGCCTTCCCCTACAGGCTTGATTGCCCCCAACTGCCTTCCCTTGCAGGTCTGGTCCCTCCCACCTGCCCTCCCCTGCTGGCCATCTTGTGTCCACATGGGGGCAGCCATCTTTGACCACATGGGGACAGCCATCTTGTGTGTTGGAGTGATGGTCAATTTGCATATTACTCTTTTATTAAATAGGAGGATGTGTGGGTGGAGGAAGAGAGAGTAAAAAGGTTATTCATTTTTTCTTTACAGGCATTTTTTTCCTACTTTTTTATGGGGAGGAGATCTTTTCTTTTTTCTTTTTCTTTCTGACCAAAAAAAAAAAAAAAAAAAAAAAAAGCTCGTGGTCTGGGCCAGTTGCCCTGAATTCCAAAAAAGCCTCTTTCTTTATCTTTTACCACTTGGTGGCTTATTTTTTTAGCCTAAAGGAGGGGTTTAAACTTGGCCACGTTCATCATTCAGAACATGGTTCTCGCAGCAGGAAAGCTTCATTGTCCATGGCTTTCGCTCGCTGGTCTCTCAGTGACCAAGGCCTTCAGGTTCTCCCCCCCCCCCCCCGTGAAGCAGGGATTCGCCAATCGCAGGTAGACCATCTAGCGCTGGGTCCTCGTCCAAAGGAGACTGAGAACAAGTATTGCTTCCTGCCCAGCACCAGCTTCCTGACCCTCACCAGGCTGAACAAAGAGCATCCCTCGCCGAGTTGTTTGGGGAGTTAAACAAGAGAGCACAGAGGTTTACAAAGAAACGTGGCTCACGTTATTCCCAAGCTGCAGCTTGGTTCCTCTTGGGGTCATGCTGCCTTTGTGCCACTAGATGGCGACATCGGCACAGACAGCTGGCTCGGATGGGTCCCTCTGAAATCCGAGTGGGGGAAGGCCATTCCCACTTCATTTTCTTTCCTCTGAATACAGTAAGTAGCAACAATGACCATACATGTGACAAAGAAGCTTTCATATATATATATATAATCCCCCCCCCCCCGCAAATCACTCGTCACTATCAGAGCGTTTCTTAGGCAGTCAGATTGCCCCGAGGAAAGGTGGGAAGCGGGGTCTGGAGCTGGAGCTGTCTTTCTGCAGCAGAAACTTGACCACACCCTCCCCAGACTTAAAACCCTTCGGTGGCTTGCCATTGCATCAGAGACACTGTTCAATGTTTTTATTTCAAGTTCAACTTACTCTGGAATTGCGCATATGACACAAGTCACTGAGGTCGAGGGGATGGGGTCCTGTCCTGCCCCCTGGGCACCGCCGCCGACCCCAGTGAGACAGGCCCCAGAGCCGCTGCGGGGTGAACCTGGCATTGCACGCAGGCCCCCTGCGCTCTGAGCTCGCCCGTTACCCTGGCCACTCAGCGCCGCTCCCTGGACCCTGGGCACCTGCAGTCTGCGGAGTCCCCCACTCACACTGCCCTGATCTCGCCTCCACGCCGTTGCCCATGCAGTTCCGTGGACTTGGACCCTCCCTCCCCGAACTCTAAGAAATCATCCATTAAATCTCATTTCAGGCTATACTTTCTCCAGAACTGTTCTCTGACTCTAGAGAGGAAGTGGGGGAGGAGGGAGAGAAATGTCACTGTGACAGAGAAACATCAATCCATTGCCTCCCATGTGGGCCCCGACCAAGGCATCAAATCTGCACCCTGGATATGTGCCCTCACCGGGACTCAGACCTGACACCTTTTGGTGTATGCAACGATGCTCCAACCACGTGAGCTATCAGGGTTAGGGTTTTTATTTTTTTATTTTACTAAATCTTTATTGTTCAGATTATTACAATTGTCCCCCCCCCATAGCTCCCCTCCACCCAGTTCCCACTCCACCTTCTGCCCTTACCCGCCACTGTCTTCATCCATAGATGTATGATTTTTGTCCAGTCTCTTCCCGTACCCCCCAAACCCTTTTCCCTCTGAAAATTATCAATCCACTCCATTCTATGCCCCTGATTCTATTATATTCACCAGTTTATTCTGTTCCTTATATTTTTAATTCACTTGGTTTTTAGAGTCACTTGATAGATATGTATTTGTTGTTCATGATTTTTATCTTTACTTTTTTCTTCTTTTTCCTCTTCTTAAAGAAGAATACCTTTCAGCATTTCATATAATACTGGTTTGGTGGTGATGAACTCCTTTAGCTTTTTCTGATCTGTGAAGCTCTTTATCTGACCTTTAATTCTGAATGATAATTTTGCTGGGTAGAGTGATCTTGGTTGTAGGTTCTTGCTGTTCATCACTTTGAATGTTTCTTGCCACTCTCATCTGGCCTGCATAGTTTCTGTTGAGAAATCAACTGATAATCGTATGTGTGTTCACTTGTAGGTAATTAACTGTTTTTCTCTTGCTGCTTTTAACATTCTCTCTTTGTCTTTTGCTCTTAGCATTTTAATGATGATGTATCGTGGTGTGGTCCTCTTTGGATTCCTTTTGTTTGGGGTTCTGTGTGCTTCCTGGACTTATGAGTCTATTTCTTTCACCAGGTGGGGGAAGTTTTTAGTCATTATTTCTTCAAATAGGTTTTCAGTATCTTGCACTCTCTCTTCTTCTGGCATCCCTATAATTCTGATGTTGGTTCCCTTGAAGTTATCCCATAGGCTTTTTACACTATCTTCAACTTTTTGGATTCTTTTTTCTTTTTGCTTTTCTGGTTGATTGTTCTTTGCTTCTTTGTATTTCAAATCTTTGACTTGATTCTTACATTCCTCTAGTCTTCTGTTGGGTCTCTGTATAATATATATATATATATATATATATATATATATATATTATTTCAGTCAGTACATATTTAATTTCTAGTTGGTCTTTTTTTCATATCCTCCAGGGTCTCGTTAAATTTATTGGCCTTTTCTAGGAAATTCTTGAAAAATTTTAAAACTGTGGTGTTGAACTCTATATCCAGTTATTTGTTCTCCTCCATTTCTTTCTTTGTGATCTGTTTCCTTGTGTCCTCATTTTTGTTGCTTCCCTGAGTTGGTAGGGTGGCTTTGTGTGCTAGATGTCTTATGTGGTTCAATTGGTCATCCTCCCAGTTCCCTGAGATGAACACTCTTGGTGCACCCCTTTGTGGACTGTGTGTACACCCTTGTTGTAGTTAAGTCTTGATTGTTGTTGGTGTCACTGGGAGGAATTGACCTCCAGGCCAATTGTCTGTGAGGACCCACTGTGTCTATAACGGAAGAATTGCTGTGCTGGAGACACACTGATGGGGCAGGACTTGTTCCAGTGGGGCTTTGGTGCTCACTGAGTCTGCCTCTTGAATGTGTCTCTTATGAGAGTAGTTGCAACCTGGTGTCATCTCACACACACCACTAGAAACACTAGCTTCTAGATCTCCAATTGGTTGCAGGTCAGCTACTGTCTGAGAAACAGACCACTAGATACACTAGCTTCTGGGTCAGCTACTGTCTGAGGCCACCCAGCAGGAGCTACAGCAAGAACTAGAGTTTTCTCCTCTTTGCGTGGGGTTTGGAGGTTTTGGAGCTGTCTGACTGGAGCTGCAGTTTATTTGGTTAAACTGCTACAGGGCAGGCCATTCATATGCAAAAGTCGCTGCACGGAGCTTGGGTGTATTTGTGGATTGTGCAGGGCAGAGTCTCAGGGCATCTCTAGGCGAGGGGGTGGCACACAGCGGTGGCTGCCTGTCAGCCTTCTCTGCCTTTCTGCGTTTCCAAGTCCTCGCGTCCCGCGCTCCAGCGCAGTAAACAACGATTGCTGGGCGCACCTCTGCAAGAAAGCCACCCTCACTTTCCAACCCGATGGCTGACAGTCCAGCTTCTCCCCGTACGTACCTCAGACTTCGGATCCCCAGGGTCTCCCCAGAAACTGTATTTCAGAGTAATGGGGAGCTTGTCTCCCTTCCAGGTGAAAAAAAAAAAAAAGCAGCGAGCCCAATCGCCCGCCACCAGCCCGATTCGCGTGCCTCCGTACCTCAACGTTCCAACGCGTGCGCTCTTTTCTCTTTCCTTCTAGCTGTAGAACTTCCACTCAGACAGCTTTCCCGTGGTTCTGGGTGACAGATGTTCTGACGTTTAGCTGTAGCTTTGGAATTGTTGTGCACGGCAGCCGTTTAGGTGCTTACCGTTGCTGCCATCTTGGTTTCTCCCAGGACGAGCTTTTTTAAATGGCTCCTTTATATGCCTGCGCACTCCCCTAATTGATGCGCTTTCTGAGTACAGGAAGCGCGTCACACTCGTACCTATTTTAGGAAGGCTGCGCAAAGGAAAAGATCTCAATGGGTGTTTGGTGGGTGAATAAATGAATGAGCGATGAGTAGAGGGAAGGACATTCCAGACAGGTGAAATGGCAGGAGCTGCAGACATCGACGTGGCAAAGGGACAGGAAGGCTTCCGGGGATGGGTGGCTTGAACCTGGGAGCGAGGGGGGACCTTCTCAGGCCCCAGCTGAGCTGCGCCCAGGAGACCGGGTAAGCCCTCTCCTCTCAAAGGCCAGGGCCAGGCCTCCCCGAGGGTCAGCGGGGGGAGGGGCAGTATACTTCCTTCGCCATCCGGCGGCGGTGAGAGACCCCAGCAATGCTGCCTCTGAGAATCCTTTAGGCAGTGAGGCCAGGGGCCTGGGACTGAGGGTCTGGAGCTGCCCAGGTTCATCCGAAAACAAGGGCACACGAAACCTCACGTTTCCCTGTGTTTCCTCCTCCTCTGGGGCAGGAAGCCGCCTGAGAATGCCCGCGGCCTTTTCCCGAGAAGGGAAGGGTCAGAGAGGGTCCGGTGGGTTAAGGAAGGTGACTGCCCGGATGGGCAGACACGGGGAGCAGCCCCCACGGTCAGGGATGCAGGAAAGGGGCGGGCGGTGGGGAGCGCTGCTGGCTCGCTGGGATTGCAGACACGGGATCGGCCCGAGCCAGCGCTGCGTGTGGGAACCAGGAGAGCCGGCCCAAACTCCCCCACTCTGCAGCCTCCGGCCTGCAGGGCACAGGCTTCCAAACCACGGGGAGATGTGCTTTCCCCCAAATGGCACTGGGGCTGCCGCACTCCTGCCCGGGCCCTGCCCGCCTAAGCAGCCGGCCCACACTGCCGGGACGGCCCAGGTCTTCCCCTGAGAATGGCGCCCCGTTCCCGTCACCTGCCCCCCGGAGCGGGAGTCCTTCCTTGCAAACTCCTGTGAATTTATAAGGAACTGAAAAGTCTCACTCGAAGTGCTTGGCCAATTCCTGCTCCTCCTGGAGGGTGACCTGGGACAAGGCTGCCCGGCTCCTGAAGACTTGCCACCGGAGGGCGCTTGTGCTCCCGGGTCCCATGGCTTCTCAGGGGCCTGGGTTTTCTTTAACGTGTGTGTGTGTGTGTGTGTGTGTGTGTGTGTGTGTGTGTGTGTGTGTTGGGGGGGGGTTTGGGAGGGGGTTAGGGTCAGGGTTTCTGAGGGGGTTTGCCCAGACCCCACCCTGGAGGCAGCAGGCCCCTCTTCTGGAGGCAGTTCAGCCAAGTGGGTGGCATCAGATCACACTCCCGCAGGCGGGGAGGGGTGTGTGTGGGAGACTCAGAGGGCAGATTTCTAAACCTCTGACCTCTCCACAAGCGCCGGGCTTTAGCTGTGTCCCTGAGATCCACTGAGGCGAGTAGCTGCTCCCCAAACTGTAGAAAGGACATCCTGGCCACAAGCCCCATTTTGTACCCGAGAGCTGGCAGAAGACACGGAGGGTGCGGAGGAAGCAAAGGAGGGAATTTTACCGGGGGAGGGGGGAGGAGGGAGGTACAGGCACCGCTCATGCCCTCGCTCCCTCTCACCGTCCACAGGGCTCCCCGAGGGCAGAGGAGGCTCTGCGCCTGCACCTGGGGAGAAACCACCTGAGTTTCTTTAAAAATTGCTTCTTCCTCCATCTGCCTTCCGAGCGGGTCCCCAGGCGTCCAGACAATGCCTCTCCAGGCAGCCTGGCACGGATGCCACGAAAGGCAGCCGGAGCCGGTATCTATGGAAACAGGCTGCTCCCCTGGCCGCTGTCCTGCTGCTGGCTCGGCTGGGATGGGTCTGGGCGCTGGGCTCCCCGCTCCTGTCGTGGCTGCTTCAGCCGAGCCCCCCCTCCCCCCCACCCCGTGTCCACTGTCCTCTCCACAGGGGCAGGAGGCGCCGGGAGGAGGGCGACCCGGGGGGTGTCAGAGCCTCAGATGGTCCCAGAGATGCTGCCCAGAGGAATGCTGCCCATCTGCCCAGGGCTCCGGGGAGAGCAGACAGCACAGGCCGGGCACAGCGCTGACCTGGGCCCCTCAGCTCCGTGCCCCCATCCTGGCTTCCGAGCTCGAGGCCCAGAAATGTACCCCGTCAGCAAAACCCCTACCCTGCCTCCCCCACCTGCTCTGGGATGCCCTGGGCCTTTCTTTGCCGGAAAAGGATTCCTGAGGGCCGTGGTTGGCAAACTGCGGCTTGTGAGCCACATGCGGCTCTTTGGCCCCTTGAGTGTGACTCTTCCACAAAATACCACGGCCTGGGCGAGTCCATTTTGAAGAGGTGGCATTAGAAGAAGTTTAGGTTTAAACAATTTGGCTCTCCAAAGAAATGTCAACCGTTGTACTGTTGATATTTGGCTCTATTGACTAGTGAGTTTGCCGACCACTGCCTTAGGGGAACGTATGTGATGGTGTTTGATTTGAGAAGGTTTTCTTTCTTTATTTGGCGGTAAGACAAATGGGAGTTGGTCTGCTTCAACGTGGCAGAATGGAGCAAATGGAAACAAGTGATCAGAGCTCTCTCTTCTCCCCCAGCCCGGACCTGCTGACCTCCCAGACCACACGTGTACATGTAGAGGTAAGGCTGGGGGGGGGGGGGGAGGGTGGTGTGTGGAGACCTCACCATCCTGACCAGCGTAAGTGGAGTTTCTAAGGAAGCCATTTCCATGCGCCCAAGGTGTGCCTCCCCCAAGGGGTGTCCTGGAGGCTTCCAGAACCTTGGAGATCGGCCTTGCATCACTAGGGGGCGGTGCTGTCCCTCTTTTGCTCCACGCTCGGTTTTAGGAAATCAGGGACTTTGGGCAAGGAAAGGCCACGTCCAGATCTGCAGCCGTTGAGGGCACGCTTGGAATCAGGCCGGAATGGACGGGCCTGGTCTACATGGGAGGGGCTCGCAGTCCAGGAAATGCCCCGGGGCGAGACCTGGGTCTGAATGTGGGGGACTGTTTGCCGTATGACCACATTTCCTGGGGGGCCTCTCGGTGCCCTCCCCCTTACTCCTCAATGATTGTTACACGGATGGAGCTGGATACTCAGAGGGTGTCCCCCATTCTCCTCTTCTTTTTCCCTACGCACTGCCCCCCTTTCATCACTTAAATAATGACCCTGTCCCTCACACGCCCCGGCCCCAGACTGCCAAACCTGAGTCTCAAGACCCCCTCTTTTTTCCTCCCTCCCTCCCTCCCTCCCTCCCTCCCTCCCTCCCTCCCTCCCTCCCTCCCTCCCTCTCCCTTCTCCTGGGTCTGCCTGTCTCCTCTGCCCCCGCACTATGGCACTGATTGTACCAAGGCAGTATGTGACCGTGAAAGGGCAGAGGTAAATCGCAGAGAACGTGGGTTCCACGGTGGCAAAGCAGAGCGTCAACTTCAGCAGACGGCAGACCCTGACCTCGGAGAGAGAGGAACATCCTGGGGCCATTTTGGTTAAGTGGCCGAGAGTCCACCTAAGAGTCATGGCTGAGGCTGTGCATTAGCTCATCCGTTTGCTGTGGGAGCTGTTCCTGGAGGCAGGGCTGGTGGGGCTCCTGGGGCCCTGGAAGCTGGCAGTGAGGAGGCCTCCTCGGCGGTGAGGGCCACCCTTGAGCTCGCCCTTCAGAGGCCTGTTCGCTGGTCAGAAGTCACAGCCTGCGTGACAGACTCCAACCAGGCTCAACCTCATCCTCCCCCGGGCCTGGCTGCAAACCCACTAGCGCGGAGACCCTAAGGAATTTCCTCACCAGATCCAACAAGCACACTTCCGGTCCTTCTAAAGGAGAGGGTTCTTGCAGGGAAGCCTCTGCAGTGAGGGTTCATTGCTGGCTTTCTCTGTGTGGCTTCGTACTTTCTTCACTCTCAGTCTCTGTAATCAGACAGCCTGGCTCTGAACCTACTGCTTCCTAATATTTGGCAAGTTAACCCTTTAATAAATTATTATTATTTTTTATTGTTGAGAATATTATAGAAGTCCCCCGTTTTCCCCTCTTTGACCCCCTCTCTCTGGCTCCTCCCCACCCCAGGCCTCTCCCGGACTGTTGTCTGCGTCCATGAGTCCTTTGGTTTTCTCTTCTCGCCCCACCCCGCTTCCTTCCCTCTGAGATCTGTGAGTCTGCTTCATGCTTCTCTGTTTCTCGATCTATTTGTATGTTCATCAGTTTATTTTATCAACTGGATTCCACATATAATTGAGATCAGGTGATATTTGTCTTTCTCTGTCATATTTTGCTTAGCATAATAATCTCCAAGTCCACCCATGCTGTCTCAATGGGTAAGAGGTCCCTTTTTACAGCTGCATTGTATTCCTTCGTGTAAATGAACTAGTTTTTTATCCACTCATCTGCTGATGGGCACTTGGGCTGTTTCCAGAGCTTAGCTATTTTAAATAATGCTACACACTGAACGTAAGGGATACATATATTCTTTAAAAATTTATTTTTTATTTATTTTCTTTTATTTCAAATATATCTTTATTGATTGCAGAGAGGGAAGGAGAGAGAGAGAGAGAGATAGAAACATCGATGATGAGAATCATTGATCGGCTGTCTCCTGTATGCCCCCTACTGGGGATCAAGCCCACAACCCGGGCATGTGACATTGACCACAATCAAACCCGGACCCTTCGGTCCACGGGCTGATGCTCTATCCACTGAGCCAATCAGCCAGGGCCATATCTTCTTTTGAATTAGTGTTTTGGGTTTCTTCTAATAGATTCTCAGGAGTGGAATCACTGGGTCACAGGCAGCTTCAATTTAAAAATTTTGAAGTAATTCCATACTGCTTTCCACAGAGGCTGCACAAATCTGCCTTCCTACCAACAGTGTACAAGGGTTCCCTTTTCTTCACATCTTCACCAAAACCTGTTTGTGTATTTATTGATGATAGCCATTCTGACAGATATGAGGTAATATCTCATTATGTTTTTAATTTAATCTGGTAATTAGTGACATTGATCATCTTTCAGCATGTCCATTGGCCATCTATATGTCGTCTTTGGAGAAGTGTTCCACCGATTTTGGGCTGTTGTGTTCTCATTTTCATTTCTTTCAAGGTATTTTTTTATTTCTTCCTTGGTCTCATTGTTAACCTGTTCATTGTTTAGTAACATCTTATTTAGCATCCATGTCTTTTTAAAAAATATATATTTCATTGTTTTTTTTACAGAGAGGAAGGGAGAAGAAAAGATAGTCAGAAACATTGATGAGAGAGAAACATCGATTATCTGCCTCTTGCACACCCCCTACTGGGGATGTGCCAGCAACCAAGGTACATGCTCTTAGTGCTAACTAAAAGATGAAGTAACCCCCTACTCCGAACTTTGTCTGGACTCATGGTTAGTCTCTCGATGGGCACAGGTTGCTTCAGCCTAAAGCCCAGGCCACTGTGTCTGCCAGAACTTTCTCCCTAAAGGAGGCCAACTTCCTTCTTTAAACTCTGTATGATGAATGAGTGGAAATAGGCCGAGAAATGGTTCTGTCAGTTCCTGGAGCAGAGATATTAGTTTAGCTCCATTAATCCATCATCCATTTTGGTTGGAAATCTGACAAAACATAAAGAAAACACAGCAACTTCTGGATCAAAAGGCTAA
Source organism: Vespertilio murinus (assembly GCA_963924515.1). Lineage (NCBI taxonomy): Eukaryota > Metazoa > Chordata > Mammalia > Chiroptera > Vespertilionidae > Vespertilio > Vespertilio murinus. The sequence continues at coordinate 36,094,882 of OZ004719.1, forward strand.
GCAGAAAGGTCTGCTGCTGCCTGTCACTCATGCCATTGGGGACTGACACAACGCAGTTCTCATCAGCCAATTGTACCCTAAGAGTTAGACATGCGGATGTGAGCATCGATGTTATTATGAGAAGTGAAAACGTTATACACCTAACACTGACTAGTGTTTTCTTCCTGATAGTTGCACTTACTAAATACACATTATATGACTTACACCTCTACATACATCATTTCATTTGCTCATCATATAAGCCCTAGAAAGTACCACTTTTATCCCCATTTTAAAGGAAAACAGAAGTTAAATAAATTAATTTACTTGCCCAAGGTCACCGTGCTAAGAAGTTACAGAATCGGGATTTAGAGTCAGGCCCCCTGAACTTGAGACCTTGTGGTTTTTTTTTTTTGTTTGTTTGTTTTTTCCCTTTATGTGGTACTGGCCCTTTGGAGAATGTGGAGATAGAGATAATAGCTAGAGTCCAAGGTTTTGGTAATATTAGTTTTTTTCTCTCGATAAAGAAGCAAGGAGGAGAGCGGAGGAAAGAGTCTACAACGGAGCTTTAAACTGGGATTGGTGGGAGTGGGTCTCACACCATTTTGGGTTCAGCATGTTTATTGGGTGGGAATGAGAGGTGGGAAGTAAGAAGGGGGTGGAAGGTCCTGTACGTTCACACACCCGTTCAAGTGAGAGATGGCCAGGAGAGGGCATGGATACAAGAAACAGAGACACAAAACTGGCAAATACAGAAGAGATAAAAGGGGCCAAGACCCAGAGGATTACCAAAAAGGGGGCCAGAGCTCATTGCCAAGCCCGAGTTATTTCTGTTCAGAGCGAGGCCGAAGTTCTTCCTGCCCTTCCTCCTTCGTCTTGGAAATGTGGGGCCCTTGGGGTCACTCAGGCTCACCCCTCTCCCTTCATGATTCCCGTGTCATCAGATCCTCCCTTTTAAGGAAGGAGGTCCTAGCTGATATGTCTCATGGTTTATGCATAAGCCAGTTCCTTTCATGTTTTGTGGTGTACATTTTTGCTTGTGAGTTGCATTTTTGAAAGCCCGTTGTAAGTACTTCTGGGAAGGGGAGATTCCTTTATAACCAGACCAGTTGGCTGCTCTTTGGCTGCCCGCTGAAGCGGATCGGAGGACGAGGCAGTAGAAGACCTGTGCAGAGAGGGCAAGGTAAGAACGTTGAGAAGATCTGTGTCTGGGCATTTTCAGTCTCCAGTCCTCCTTCCTCTCATTCTGTCTGTCAGAAAGCAACCTTGGACAGCTTTCTCTGAGCCTTCTCCAGCTGCCGTATAGCATGTTAAACATCCAATGGTATGATTTCCCATGTTCCCATTTATTCTATTCTTAGAAATAGAAAAAGCTATGGCACCAAAGGGATCTTTTTTTCTCCCTTATGTTAGTTTTAAGTTTAATGGTTTTCATAACTCTTTAAACGGGTCTTTCTCCCGCACTAGCATAGTGAAATAAAGTTTGTGTTTATAGTTGCTTAGAAGTTAATTAGCTTAGTTAATGTAGCAAACTTTCACTTAACAACTGAAATAGCCACCACCATAACGATGACACTGAGTATAATCAATGAAATAATTAATCTAGCTTAATTATTGATAGGAACACTTCTGGTTGTTAGAATTTCCAGGCAAGAGCATGATTCTAGAAATTCCTGGTTAGTAGCAGCCCTTTGTGGACCCAATTCAAGTAGATAAGTCCAGGAGAAATGGAGAATGCTGGGTTTCCATCTCTGCCCCCAAAGGCAAATTTGTTACTATTTCCCTAACTTCTCCCCATCCTGCCTTTCACACGTCCTCTCTTCTCCTCCAAATAAGGCGTTTAGACTGCTCTATTTGAGAATGGGGGTTGGATGGAGGATACGATCCAATCACCAATTGTCTTAATTCTAATTAATTGTCATTGCAGGAGTTTTATTAAATAGGTGCTCAAAAAGCATTTGTTGAATGAATGAACAACTAATTTGTCTCAGGAAGGCAAGAAGCACTGGCTGATGTGGCTCAGTTGGTTGAGTGTCGTCCCATACACCAAGAGGTCCCTGGTTCAATTCTCAGTCAGGTTACATGCCCATAAGCTCAATGGGAACTCAACCCCCAATAGGGGACATGCAGGAGGCAGCTGAATGTTTCTCTCTCATTCTCTCTCCCTCTCCCTTCCTCTCTAAAAACATTAAGAAAAATATATTAAAAATAATATACAATGGAGTAAAGACATTTATTCAATAAATAGTGTTGGTAAAATTGTACAATATATGCAAAAAAGGAAATCACCTCCTTACACCATGTAAAAGAATAAACTCAAAATGGGCTAAAGACACAAATGTAAGGCATGAAATATTTTTCTGATATGGCTCCTCAGGCAGACAAACAATTAGAAAAAAAATTAAAAATAGGACTACATCAATCTAAAAAGTTTTTGCACAGTAAAGGAAACCATCAACAAAACAAAAAGACAACGTAGTGATTGGGAGAAGATATTCACCAATGATATATCTGATAAGGAGTGAATATCCAAAATTTATAAAGAACTCATGCAACCTAACCCTAAAATAAACAAACACTTCAATTAAAAAATGGGCATAGGACTTGAACAAACATTTCTCCAAAGAGAATACACAGATGACCGTAGGCATATGAAAAGATACTCAATATCACTAATCATCAGAGAGATGCAAATTAAAATCCCACCTGTCAGAATGGCTATCATCACTAAATCCACAAACAATAAGTGTTGGTGAGGATGTGGAGAAAAGGGAATCCTCATGCACTGTTGGTGGGAATCCAAACTGGTGCAGCCACTATGGAAAGCAGTATGGAAGTTCCTAAAAAAAAAATAAAATAACCTTATAACTCAACAATTCCCATTCTGGGTATTTATATGAAGAAATCCAAAACACTAATTTCAAACGATATCTGCATCCCTATGTTCATTAGAGCATTATTTGCTCTAGCCAAGATATGGAAGCTCCCTAAGTGCCCATCAATAGACAATTAGACAAAGAAGATGTGGTACAGTCCTGGCCTGGTGGTTCAGTTGGTTAGAGCATCGTCTCATATACCAAAATATGCTGTGTACTTGAATCCTGGTCGGGGCACATACCTAGATTGCAGATTCTATCCCCAGTTAGGGTGTGTACCAGAGGCAACCAATCAACATTTCTCTATCACATCAATGTGAATATCTCTTTCTCCTTTCCTCTCTCATTCTCTCTCTCAATATATATATATATATATATATATATATATATATATATTCTTAGGTGAGGATTGAAAGAAAAAAAGATGTGATACATATATACAATGAAATATTATTCTGCCATAAAAAAGAATGAAATATTACCATTTTCAACAACTTGTCTGGACTTAGAAGATATTATGCTAAGTGAAATAAGTCAGTTAGAGAAAGACAAATACCGTATGATTTTGCTTATATGTGGAATCTAACAAAGTAACAAATAAAACAGAAACGAACTCATAGATACAGAAAGCAAACTGATGGTTGCCAGATAAGAGGGGAGTTGAAAAAGGTGATGGCATTAAGAAGTCCAAATTGGTAGTTATAAAATAGTCATGGAGATTCAAATTACAGCACATGGAATTTGGTCAATAATACTGTAATAACTATGTATGGTGCCAGGTAAGACTAGACATATTGGGGAATCACTTCGTAAATTATATGAATGTCTAACCACCATGCTGTACACCTGAAACAAATATAAAATAATATTGAGTGTCAACTATAATTGACAAATTAAAAAAATATATAACTTGTCTCACTTAACATCACCGTGCAGTGATTTGAACTTCTTAGAAAGCCAGACAACAAAAATATACAAATAACCACAAAAAGGATCAACATTTGATCCCAAAAAATCTTACAGGTAGGTAGCTATAGTATAGACTAGCCAACGATATACTAATGACATACAAGTCTAGATTTAAAAAACTAAAAGAGCTGCATGGGAAACACTCCACACTAGCCTAAATTCCTTAGTCAAAATGGTGCCCCGTTCTAGCTTAAGGGATTTTGTTTTGGATGGAAATGAAGGTGCTGTGTGGTAAGTCAACACAGGATCGGATAATTGCCGCTGAAACAGAGTGAAGTGTACCAGAGCATCCAACATAGCAAATAGCAGGGGCAGAACATAAAGGATGATGGAGGAGACATCCGACATTTATTTTTAAAATATATGTCATTAGATTCTGGGACCACTGAACACATCAAACTATGTTCGCAAAGGTTGTACAGCCATTTGTATATAGTGTGTTGGAGAAAGCCTATTCACATGCATAGGGATGGAGTCATCATAACAGACCAAAGGAAGACAAACGAATCCGGCCATAGTGAAAGGCAGTAGTAATGGTCAGAGGGTAAAGCCACCTGTGCCTTAAGAAGAGGAGCCAGCACAGGTGTGATGGCTGGAAAATGTCTCCAATGACCACCTTGGTGACTATAGTGGTTATGCGTCCATTAGGCAAGTAGTTTGAGGAACTGAAATTGCTTTATATGATGCTATCAATTTATACAATATTCCTTTAGAATCACCCACATATTTATCATTTCTGTGGCCTCTTTTCCTTTTTGCATTTTCAGCCTGTCACTGGGATGATTTCCTTTTTCTCCCCCTGAAGAACCAACTTTTTCTCCTAAGATCATAAAAAGTTCTCTTGCTAATATTGTATGGAAGGTCCCAGCTAATAAAAAAGACAAGCAAAAGAAATAGACAGCACACTCGGCTGGTGTGGCTCAGTGGTTGAGTGTCCACGCATGAACCAGGATGTCATGGTTCAATCCCCTGTCAGGGCACATGCCTGGGCTGTAGGCTTGATCCCCAGTAGGGGGTGTGCAAGAGAGAGCCGATCAATAATTCTCTCTCTCGTCATTGATGTTTCTATCTCTCTCTCCCTCTCCCTTCCTCTCTCTGGAATCAATTGAAAAAGAAAGAAAGAAAGAAACAGCACAAAGTTTAAAAAAAGAGGCAAAACTGCCTTTATTTTTATATGGTCTGATTGTGTATTGAGAAAATTCTAAGGAATCTAAAAAAAATACCCCATTGGAATTAATAAGATCATTTAGAAAATCATAGAATATGGAGTCAGTATACAAATATCAATTGTGTTTGTATACATTAGCAGTAAAAAAAATTGGAGAATAAAATGTAAAAATATAATGGTATCAAAAACATCAAACACTTAGGAATAAATTTAATACAAGTGCAAATAGTTTACACTGAGAAGTATAAAACGCTGAGAGAAATTAAAGGAAAGAAACAAATGAAGAACTATATCATGTTCGTGGGTTTGAAGAATCAGTACTGGAAAGGTGCCCGTTCTCTGCTATTTGGTCTATAGATTTAGTGCAATTTCAATAAAATCCTAGATGGTTTTAAAAATACAAATTGACATGTTGATTCTAAAACTTGTGCAGAATGCAAAGGACTTAAATAATCAAAATAATCTGGAAAAAGACCAAATTTGGAGAATTCCCGTTATCTGAGTAAGGGAAGACTTTAAAGCAATTGTAATTAAGTCAGTGTGCATTGATGTGAGCACAGAGCCCAGAAAGAGACCCAGTTTCACAAATTATCAAGTCAGCTCAGCAGAGAAAGGGCACTCTTCCCCCAAATAGTGCTAGAACAACTGGATAAACGTATTTCTAAGTGAACCTTACCCTTAGTCCCATATTACATAATTACTTTGAGATGGATCATAGATCTAAAAGTAGAGGGTAAAGCTATTTGTGTGACCTTGAGGTCGAAAATGCTTCTTAGAGAGGTCATAAACAGCATAAATCAAAAAGAAAAAAATGTTAATACATTGGGTTTATCAAAATTCAAAACTTCTGCTCATTAAAAGACATTAAAATGAAAAGGCCAGCCACAGTTTAAGAAAACAAAAAGGGCCCAAACCGGTTTGGCTCAGTGGATGAAGCCTGCGGACTGAAAGGTCTCGGGTCCGATTTCAGCCAAGGGCAGGTGCCTTGGTTGCGGGCACATCCCCGGGGGGAGGGTGTGTGTGTTCAGGAGGCAGCTAATCGATGTATCTCTCTCATTGATGTTTCTAGCTCTCTATCTCTCTCCCTTCCTCTCTGTAAAAAAAAAAATCAATAAAATATAAAAAAAGAAAACAAAAGGTAAGACATATATGACAAAGAATTTTTATTTCTGATATATATATATATATATATATATATATATATATATATATATTACAAAACAATCATAGAAAGATAATCCAGCAAATATAATAGACAAAAAAAGCCTTGAATAGGTATTTCACGAAAGAAAATACACAAATGGCTGACGTGTACATGAAAACGTGTTGGTCACCATCGGTCACTGGGAAATTGTGAACTAAGACCACAGCCACATGACACTGCACGCCCACCCAAGTGGCTGGCGTTGAAAAGGAGTGACACTGAATGCTAGCCAGTGTGGGAGCAGCTGAAGCTCACACACCTCGGGGTGGGAGGGTCACAGGGGCCAGCACGTGCAGCTGTGCCGGGAAGTTTATAAAAAGCGAAAATACACCTGCTCTGCAAACCCAGCCGTTTAACCCGCGGGTATCACCCCCAGAGAAATACAAACATATTGGCAAAAAGGCGGGTGTACGAATGCTCCTAGCAGCCTATTCGTAAAAGGCAAGACCCATAAACCACCCCAGCAGTAAACAACAGGATGCGTAAACAAATGGTGCGTCTCCCTGCTGCTCCGTGGCTGGTGCCACCGCAGGCGACAGGCGGGAGAGCCAGCGGTTCCCAGCAGCTGGCACAGCAGGGGCGGAGCGTGGCGGCGCCTCTCCTGGCCAGCACCCCCCCCCCCATCCCTCCACCAGATTCTCAGTGCCCAGAGCTGTCATCAGTTGGGCGGCGGGAGGAGGCAGGGAAATGCCATCGTCTCCAGCTTCCTGGGATGACGCGGTACCCACACCCCTGCCGGTGGGAAGGATGGGAGACGTGGTGATGAGTCACACGTTTCTCGAGGTGGGACGTGGGAGGGCCACCTCTTCATGCTTCCCCGGCGCTTCCCACACGAACACAGTTTGCAGTAGCCGTGGGCCGTGCACACAGAGAACGGGTTCTGGACGAGAGAGCCCCTTCACTCGGAGCCCAAGAGGACCCACGAGCAGCTGCATTGCTGGTTTTTGCTAATAAACAGCGTTAAAGAATGCGTGACTGCCGCAGGGATCCCAGGGTTTGGAACACACCTCTATGGCAGGTGTGCAGAGCTCTTGCTGTGAGGGGGGTCTGCCTAGAATTTTTAAAAAAATATATATTTTGTTGATTTTTTTTCAGAGAGGAAGGGAGAGGGATAAAGCGTTAGAAACATCGATGAGAGAGAATCATTCATCAGCTGCCTCTTGCACACCTCCTACCGGGGATGTGCCCGCAACCAAGGTACATACCCTTGACCGGAATCGAACCTGGGACCTTTCAGTCCGCAGGACGACGCTCTATTCACTGAGCCACACCGGTTTCAGCCTGCCTAGGATTTGAATGGATAACTTCACGATTTAAGATTCGATGAGTGACCCACCTCTGCTCAGAGGCTTGGCATAAAGGAAGCGGCAGACATCAATTGTTCAGACACAGATAGAGTGAATGGACTCAAACTTTTTCTACAAGAAGAAACATGAAGAACATTTATTTGAAAACAAAGCTGAAGTTTCACCTTGTGATTGCCTTCTCATTAATTCCGTCCAAAGCAAAGTTAGGGCCGTGACTGGCACTTTCCTCACGATGAACGCTCTCAGGACGGCGTGCAGCCTCGTGTCAGGCTGACAAGCACTTAGGGGCGAGTCTCCAGACAGGACGCAGAGTCAGAGAGCCGGCCCCTGGCTCCAGGGACCTGGATGCTGCAGGTGTCGCAGCTTGAGGCCAGATCCTTCCATGTTGTGCCTCCACCTTGCAGCCACCGGCATGAGGCCTGAGGAGGGGACAGGCACTGCAGGAAAGTGTCTCCTGAAATGCCTCGCTCAGCCCAGGAGTGCTCTTTCCTCTGGCAACACTTCAAGGGACCACTCAGGCCTCCTCTGCACTCCCCTTGCCCACCCTCCGCCTTCCGCAGACGGCCTTGCTCCAGAACGAACCCTGGGAATTAGCTCCCTCCCTTCTGGAGGCTGGTTATAGCTCCTTCCATAGCGGCTCGCTTGGTCCCGTTTCTCCTGCATTAGCCTCCCAATGGTTTGCTTCCTTCTGAGACCATGGTTGAGCTCCTACTATGCGCATGCTGTTATGCCCTATGCTGGGAATGTAGCTGTGACCACGAAGATGGTCAAGGTGGAGCTCCCTTTTCACAAGAAGAACCTTCCTTACTGATGTTCAGTGTCTTTCAAGCAGCTCCACCATCACAGCTACACCCACCTGTAGTGCTCTGTCTGCTGAAAACAAAAGCAACTGTGGCATGTCCACACAACGGGTTCTGTTCAGCAGCAAAAATGAACAAACTACAGATATGCACAACATAATGCATTTCAAAAGCGTTACCCTAAGGCAGTGGTCGGCAAACTCATTCGTCCACAGAGCCAAATATCAACTGTACAACGATTGAACTTTCTTTGGAGAGCCACATTTTTTAAAGTTAAACTTCTTCTAATGGCACTTCTTCAACATAGACTCGCCCAGGCCGTGGTATTTTGTGGAAAAGCCACACTCAAGGGGCTAAAGAGCCGCAGTTTGCCGACCACTGTCCTAAGTTAAAGAAGCCAGGCACAAAGGCCTATGACTATATGACTCCATCTATGTGAAATACCAGGAAATTACAGTGGTGGGAATCAGATCCTTGGTGGCCAAGGGGCAGGGCATGGGGCGGGGGAGGGGATTAACGCTGGAGGGACTCTGGGGGCGAGAGAAATGTCCTCTATCTTGATGGCAGTGGTGATTGTGGAACTTCATGGCACGTAAATTACACCTCTCTAAAGATGCTTAAAAACACACAACCTCACGAGGATGGGCACTATTGTTCCTATATCACAGGTGGGGAAATTGAGATCAGAGAGGTGATATTAACTTGCCTAAGTTCATACAGCAAGTATGAGGCAAAGACAGAGTTTGAACCTCCATATGTTTTTAAAAAATCTTTATTGTTGAAAGTTTTAGATATGTCCCTTCCCCCCCACCAACCCCCTCTAGGCCTCCCCGCCCGCCCAACCTTTATGTGTTTTTGATGAAAAAGCCATGTTCTTTCTGTTACACAAAGAGCTTCAAAGAGATGTGCGTGTGTTTAGGTGTGTTTAGGTGTTTTTAGGTGTGTTTAGTTATGTTTAGGTGTGATTAGGTGTGTTTAGGTGTGTTTAGGTGTGTTTGGGTGTGTTTAGGTGTGTTTAGGTATGTTTAGGTGTGTTTAGGTATGTTTAGGTATGTTTAGGTGTGTTTAGGTGTGTTTAGGTGTATTTAGGTGTGTTTAGGTGTGTTTAGGTGTGTTTAGGTATGTTTAGGTGTGTTTAGGTGTGTTTAGGTGTGTTTAGGTGTATTTAGGTGTGTTTAGGTGTGTTTAGGTGTGTTTAGGTGTGTTTAGGTGTGTTTAGCTGTGTTTAGGTATGTTTAGGTGTCTTTAGGTGTGTTTAGGTGTGTTTAGGTGTGTTTAGGTGTGTTTAGGTGTGTTTAGGTGTGTTTAGATGTGTTTAGGTGTGTTTGGGTGTGTTTGGGTGTGTTTAGGTGTGTTTAGGTATGTTTAGGTGTGTTTAGGTGTGTTTAGGTATGTTTAGGTATGTTTAGGTGTGTTTAGGTGTCTTTAGGTGTGTTTGGGTGTGTTTAGGTGTGTTTAGGTGTGTTTAGGTATGTTTAGGTGTGTTTAGGTATGTTTAGGTGTGTTTAGGTGTGTTAGGTGTGTTTAGGTGTGTTTAGGTATGTTTAGGTGTGTTTAGGTATGTTTAGGTGTGTTTAGGTGTATTTAGGTGTGTTTAGGTGTGTTTAGGTGTGTTTAGGTATGTTTAGGTGTGTTTAGGTGTGTTTAGGTGTGTTTAGGTGTGTTTAGGTGTACACGCAGGCCCCCCTGCTTCTTCAGCAGTGTGGCAGCTCTTCCGAAGACAAGGCTTTCCTCCGTGTGCCTTCCCCAGCCTGGCACAGAACGCTCGGAGCAGGGCAGGCAGCCTGGAGACCGGAGCTGGCCGCCGCTGTGTGCAGGGACGTAGAACGGGTCCCAGGGGGGCCTGGGGTCCCGAGCCCCCACCCTCGGAGCGCCTGGGGTTCCTGGAGCTCAGCTGGTCGCCCGGGTCTGTACAAGCATCCCCGCCTTGTGTTCTGTGAGGAAGGCGAGGAGGCACGGACTACAGAGCAGGTGCAGTGGAATGCAGTGTGAGGGGCTCTGCTGGGCGCTCCGGGTCAAGGACCATGGGAAGAATCTGCTACGGAGAGACAGGGAAGGGGTGGTAGAAGGGGAAGGATGCGGGACGGACTGGAGTGAGGTGACATTGCCGCATGTTTGGGGGAGTGCGCCGAGCCCCCAGCTGGAGCTGGGTGGTGGGGTTGTGGCTGAGGGGAGACGGCTGCTTTTCCCGTGTGGACCTGGCACTGGGGCTAACGGGGCTGCAGCGAGCCCTGCAGGACGGAGTGCCCTGTCCAGCCCTCCCCCCCCCCCGCCCCGGCCTTCACTGGATGTCTGAGGGGGAGGAGGGGGAGGAAGAGCGTGTGTGAGAATAACATGCAGGTCCTGGGCCACGGGCTTCGGGTCCTGCGGGAAGCCGGGAGGGTCAGCCCCGGTTCGGTCTGGCTTCCCCTCCGCCGGCGTTTGTTCCCAGCCCCCGGCCGTCTCCCCCGGAATGTGGGGGGCGGTGGGGGGGCACATCCGTGGGGACAGTTCCTGTTTCCCTGCCTTCGCGGGCCCTTGCCTTCCTGAACGTGATACGATTGTTTCTCTGGGCACAGAGCAAAGATGCCAGTGGAGAACGGAAGTGTCTCATGCCTCAGCAATTTTTTAAAGCGAAAAAGAAAAGGCGATCTGACTCGGGAAGCCGGGCCCTGGAGCCCCGGGTCCCTGTGAGGGAGAGGAGACACGGCACAGGCCCGGCCCTCAGCCCCAGGCCGGGTGCCCAACGGGAGCCACGACTCCCACCCCCCAGCTCAGCAGCGGCTCACCCTAAGCCCCTTCTTGCTCTCAAACTGCCCCGTCTATGCTGTCCCTCTGGGGTCTCGGGACTCGGAAGTAGAGGGCTTTATCCTCGGTTCCCCTCTTTCCACATCCTCACCCCCCTTTAACCTCCACTCACTTATTCACTCACATGCTCACCAAATATTTCTCGAGTCTCTGCCATGTGTGTCTTGGCCTAAATACTGAAAACACAGCATCGCTTAAAGGAGACCCATCCTGTGTCTCGGGTGCTTAGAGGCTGATGAGAAAGATGCGTCAGTGGGTGCAGCATCGCTGTGCCAGGCACGGAAAGACAGAAAACACCGAAGCGGAGACATGACAGCAGTGAGGACCGTGGGTTAAATGCCACTATCTCAGCAGCGTCTTTCTGGCCAGATCTGGAGTAGATGCATTCTGGAGTCCCCCCCTTCTCCTTCTCTCATTCCTGGGGCACAGCTCTTTCCCTCCCCCCTGGGACACTCCCGGCTGGTGTCATGTCTGCTGCTGCGTGCAAACTAGCAGACCGGGTTCCTTGAGAGCAGAATGGTCTTGGCCAGCTTCTAGCTCCATCTCTCCCGGCCCCAGCACAGCTTCCGAGACGCCGGGAGCTGTCAGGCGTCTGCTGAATTGCAGACCATCGTGAGGCCCGAGCTCAGGTTCTGTGCCCACTGAAGGCCGTTCGGGGAAGCGGCAGGGGAAGAAACCCCGTGGCTCTCAGTAGCCTGCGTGGTGACGCGGAGAAGCCGCTGCCGTGCTGTGACTTCAGGGGTCGGCGGCAGCGGGCAGAGTCTGCAGGGCTGCGGGCTGCCGGGACCCGAAGCCCCTGACGCCTGATCTCTGTCCAGGCGCAGGGGGCTGGAGGGCAGGTCTGCTCTGATGGTCCCATTTAAAGAAACTCCTCCCGGCCTCAGTAAAGCCCAGAGCCAGACATCAAAGGGGAGGAAACGGCTTTATGTTACCTATACACGTTGCTAGCCTTTCATACTCCGAAAATGCTGTCTAATGTGGTTTTAGTATGCCCTTTTTATTTATTAAAACGTTTTTTTTTAAAAAAAATATATTTTATTGATATTTTACAGAGAGGGAGAGAGATAGAGAGCTAGAAATGCCGATGAGAGAGAAACATCGACCAGATGCCTCTTGCACACCCCCTACTGGGGATGTGCCCGCAACCAATGTACAAGCCCTTGACCAGAATCGAACCCGGGACCTTTCAGTCCTCAGACCGATGCTCTATCCGCTGAGCCAAACTGGTTTCGGTCTTAAAGCAGTTATTTTTCTTACCGTCCCTGCCCACACTTGTGCAGACTGGCCAGCTGCATCTGCACACTGGGCTCTATGCCCCCTGAGGGCAGGGGCCGTGCGGTCCCACCCAGTCACAGCTACATCCTCTGTGTCTACATGGCGGCCAGCACAGTGTATGCGCCCAATGAGTGTGAGTGGAATAAATAACGGATTAAACAAAGCTACCATAGACGGTGTAATTGCCAATAATAATTCTTACTTTAATTAGCAGGGCTAGGGGTTAACCTTGCTGCCTTCCTAAGCACTGAGTAAATACAGCAATTTGGCTATCCAAACGTTCTCTTCACAAAGAACTCAAGACACCCCTGCCCACCGCCCTCTGTTTATCCTCACTCGCACTTTGACAATAGGCAGCGGCTAGTGTGCTATTCTCACGTCATCCACAAGAGCGGAAAGATTCTTTATCTCGCCCGAGGGCACGCAGACGTGCACAGGAGCAGCTGTTAGTGGATTTTGTTTCTTTATATTCAATCCTTCGCTGAGACTGCTAAATCCGACTGAAGTACCGGAGCCGCACGCTGCTTCTCAAGGGCTGACAAGGCTCCCAGAGCGAATTCATGGAAATGGCTGCATAATTGTGCAAAAACAGCTGGCTACCTCCCAGCAGAACTGGCTGCAACCAGTTTAGTCACTTGCGGAGAGAAGGCAGTAAATCTCATGCAAACATCAGTGACATTCCTCATCTATACTAATAGAGGGATTTTTGCAAATTGTCCAGGATGCCACCATAGTAACTACCAAACAGCAGGCTGTGTGGGGTGACCAGGCCGGAGGGAGGGAACAGTTGTGGGTGACCAGGTCGGCAGAGGGGACAGTTGGGAGCAACCAGGCCAGCAGGGGGGGTCAGTTAAGGGTGATCAGCAGGCAAGCCGGTGAGCAGTTAGGAGCTGGCGGTCCCAGATTGTGAGAGGGATGTCTGAAATCTGGCCTGAAGTGGCAGTCAGATATCTCCCGAGGGGCCCCGGATTGGAGAGAGTGCAGGCTGGGCTGAGGGGACCGCCATCTGTGCACAGATTTTATGCACTGGGCCTCTAGTATTATAATAGCAAGTAAACCTATTTCTGAGGAGACTCCGGCCAGGCCTGGTTGGGTTAGGAGGATTCAGGGGCAGACAGAGACCTTCGGTCTACGCAATGAGATATTTCAGAGCCAGGCCTGGGTATCGCATTTGTGACTCCGTGACAGATATGGCACGTGCTTTGCGAATGGCAGGAATGATTCGCCAGTGAAGTTAAAGCAGACATGTGGACAGAGGAAACCTTGAAGCCGGCTCAGGTGCCTGCTGCTGTTCTGAGGATAGTAGCTCCTCTCTGCAGTCTGAGGTTGGCTCTTCATTCTCACAGGTGGGAGGGGGCCTGCAAGGCGGAGGCGGGGGTAGCCTGCCCAGGGGGAGTCAGGCCATAGCCTCGCTTTAAAAATAGTATATTTAATTAAGTATTTTTGGAAAGAATTACAAAGTTCCACAAAAAGCTATAAGTACCATAGAGGTATTTTCCCTTAGCTCTTTGAGAATAGGTTGCCAACCTCTTTTACCCTGATAACTTCGGTTGTGTGTATTTCTTACACATCTCTTGTATCCTTCTGCACTCCAGCAGTACAAGCAACACAATCTGAAAATTAACCTCAATACACAACAGCCATCAGACCCCATCCAAAGTTTTGCAATGATATAGTTTACAGCAAAATGGTCTAGTTTAAAGTCAACAGGTTGCATGTGTCAAGTCTCTCCGATTAATTCCCATTTTAATCGTTGTTTGACTTCACGTCCTTGTCATTTCCCAACACCATTAATCAAGAGACTGTCTTTACTCCATTGTCTGCTCTTGCCTCCTTTGTCAAATATGAATTGACCGTAATGGTGTGGGTCAGCGTCTGGGGTGTCTGTTCTGTTCCATTGATCTCTATGCCGGTAGGACCTCCTCTCCTTGAATGTGAGTGGCACCTGTAAATAGGATGCGATAGCCCCTCCTGTGGTCACCTTCTGCTTTATAGAAGACTCCATGTCGTGGACTGGAGAGGGCGAGCTTCTCCTGCTGGCCTCGAAGAAGGACCAGGTTGTGAGAGGCCGCCTGGCAGGGGGCTGTGGGGCCTCCAGCAGCTGGGAGAAAGAGCCAGGAGGAAAGCAGGGGCCTCAGCCACAAGGAACTAAACCCTGCCAACAACCACAGGAGCTTGAAAGGCAACCCCAAGCCCCAGAACAAAATGCAGCCTGACCGACATTTTGATGGCAGCCTTATGAGGCTCTGAGCGGAGGACCCAGCTAAGCCATGCTGGGCCTCCTGGGTCACAGCTGATAGTGATGGGTGTTGTTTTAAGCAAAGTTTGTGGTAATTTGTTACACGTCAATAGAAAACGAACGTCAGCCCAAGTTTCTAGCTCTTGTCTTAGAGCACTAAGCTGCCATTTTCTGTGCTTGTTACCTCCACCCCAAAATCTAACCAACTTTGGGCTTTACACCAGCCAACAAACAAGCATACCAACAAACACGTCTTTCAATAAATATTGGGATTCATTACATTCAACGTTTGCTACTTGGGGAATATCCCGGGTTGGGTTTCATGGACGGAGCCAGCAGCTGGTGCCCGCGTGCCGTCTTTTCTCCACGACCCCCGGGTTTGCATTGGAAGAAGATTCTCTTTGATTCTATGTGGTGAGTGAAGACCCGCCGCGGGGAGACCAGGTCGGAGGCTGCCGTAGAAGCCCAGGTGAAAGGTGAAGGTGACTTTATAGGTGATGCAAGGACTCTGGAAGGAAGGGAGGGATTTAGGAAAGGCAGAGGAAGTTACTCACAACCCCAGTGCTCAGAGACAGCCCGTGTCAACATTCACCATGGGAATATTTTGGTGTTTTTCTTTCTTTCCGTCTTCCTTTTTTATACACAAAGATATGTACAGTTGGCCCTCCATATTCATGGGTTTCACATCTGTGGGTTCAACTAACTGTAGATAAAAAAATATTAAAGAAAAAAGTTACGCTGTTGCTGATACACTACGTAGTTGGGCCTATGATAATGTGTCTGTACTGAACGTGTACAGACATTTTTTTCTTGTCATTATTCCCTAAAGAATATAGTACAACAACCATTTACATGGCATTTGCATTGTATTAGATATTATAAGTAATCTATAGATGATTAAAGCATAAGGGAGAATGTGCATGGGTTATAGGCAAATAATACGCCATTTAAATGAGGGATTTGAGCATCCATGGATTTTGGTATTCATAGGGGTCCTAAAACCAATCACCTTTGGATACTGAGGAACAACAGCAATGCTGTATTTTTGTAGTTGGGATAACACCGTGTTTATAATTTTGTATATGAACCATTACCCTTATCTTTTTAAAAAATATATATTTTATTGTTTTTTTGTTTTTTTTACAGAGAGGAAGAGAGAGGGATAGAGAGTTAGAAACATTGATGAGAGAGAATCATCGATCAGCTGCCTTCTGCACACCCCCTACTGGGAATGTGCCCGCAACCAAGGTACATGCTCCTGACCGGAATCGAACCTGGGACCTTCCAGTCCTCAGGCTGACGCACTATCCACTGAGTCAAACCAGTTTCGGCACCCTTATCTTGTTTAACCAATTATCCAAGGCATTAAATATTATTTAAAAGTATTTTAAAAACATATTTTATTGATTTTTTTAACAGAGAGGAAGGGAGAGGGAAAGAGAGTTAGAAACATCAATGAAAGAGGAACACCGATCAGCTGCCTCTTGCACACCCCCTCCTGGGGATGTGCCTGCAACCAAGGTACATGCCCTTGACCGAACCCTGTACCCCCGAAGTCCACAGGCTGATGCTCTATCCACTGAGCCAAACCAGTTAGGGCTTAAAAGTATTTTTAATGTGATTACTTTTTTTCATGGTCACTGGAGCCACACTAAAACATATTAATGAAAAATATCCAGAAGGATTTAGGAGAAAAAATGGAGCGAACGATGCTGGAAGCTAGGGGCAGTGTAGCCGGTAGATGCACGGATTCTCTGAGAGAAGGCGGAAGCGGTGGGATCTTCATGGAGCTTACACCTTGGAGGTGCGGCTTGGGGAGCAGGACCTGGCCTCAGTGGTCAGCCCTTGACTACAGGCCACCCCCCCCCCCCCCTTGCATCTGTCACAGCTCACCGTCCCCAGCTGCCAGGTGCTGGTTACAACCTACAGTATTTAATGCCAGTCAACAAGTTTGCCACCCTGTAACCACTTACTGGGCACGCAGAGTGATCTGGAGGGGGCAAGAGTACATTTCCAAATGGCTTTTTAGGAGGGAGCAAGGACAAGTTGGCAAGTTGGGTATTAGGAGAGCAGCTGGCTCACTCTTCTTCTTCTTCTTCTTGTACCCCCTCATGAAAACAATAGATCAGTCATCCCCTACGAGCTTAGGAGCTCCATTTAAGCTAGGAAGACTCTCCTCTCTCCTGCAGTCCTTTTCTCAGAATTGTTGTCTGCTTCCATGAGTCTTTACAAAGACTACAAGCACACACACACACACACACCTCCCACCCCTCCCTCCGTCCTCTCCCCCCTGAGTGCAGGCTAAGTAGAGCAAGTGGTCAAGTTAGGAGCCGTATCTCTGGCATCCTCTCACAATCCTGTCCTCCCACTTGGCATTCCCCCAGCCTGTCTCCACTTCACCTCGCCCCAGCGGGGTCTCTTTCCCACACGCACTTGGAAAGTTGTCAAATAATTTAAGCCAAGGTGTCTGCTGATAACAAAGGTGCTGTGGCTGATAAGGAAAGTGTTAGCTGATAGGCTCAACATCTCAGGAATATGGGCATTTTCCTAAGGGCCCAGGACAGAGAAAGGCTGTCCTTGGGCCTCAGAGAAGGGAGTAACTCGGAATGGCTTTGGGGGATTGAAGTTCGGGAGGAGAGCTCCCAGGCTAAGTCTCAGACCACGCTAGTGTTGTAGAAGTTCCCCTCCCATCTGCACATACCCTTTATTTTAATTTTTCCTATTTTTTTCCTTTTTGTCAAATTTATTGGGGTGACACTGGTTAACAAAGTTACACTGGTTTCAGGTGCACATCATCCGTGCACTGTACTGCGTGCTCACCACCCCAAGTCAGGTCTCCATCTGCCTGTCCCCATTTGTCCCCCCTGTGCCCTAGTCCACACCCCCCATCTCCACTCCAATCACCACTCTGTTGTCCATGTCCTTGAGTTTTCTCTCTCTTTTTTCCACTTCCCTCATCCAGCCCCTACCTCCGAGAGCTGTCAGCCTAGGACTCTGTCTCTATTTGCTTGGTAGTTGAATTTGTTCATTGGATTCCACACACGAGTGAAATCATATGGTGCTTGTCTTTCTCTGGCTGGCTTATTGCACTTAGCATA
Source organism: Vespertilio murinus (assembly GCA_963924515.1). Taxonomy (NCBI): domain Eukaryota; kingdom Metazoa; phylum Chordata; class Mammalia; order Chiroptera; family Vespertilionidae; genus Vespertilio; species Vespertilio murinus. The sequence goes on from OZ004719.1 coordinate 36,112,584, forward strand.
ATGCCCCCCAGGATCATCCATGCTGTTGCAAAGGGTAACATGTCCGTTTTTTATGGCCAAGTAGTATTCCATTGTGTTAAAGCACCACGACTATTTCATCCACGCTTCTACTGATGAACAGTCAAGCTGCTTCCAAATCTAGGCCATTGTAAATAATGCTTCAATGAATGCAGGGGTGCATATATTCTTTGGAATTAGTGTTTTAGATTTCTTCAGATAAGTTCCCAAAAGTGGAATCCCGCATCATAAGGCAGCTCCATTTTTAAGGTTTTGAGGTAACTCTATACTGCTTTTCCCAGTGGCTTCCCTAATCTGCCTTCCCACCACCAGTGCAGGAGGCTCCTCTCTTCTCTGAATCCTCAACACTTGCTGTTGGTGTATTTATTGATGGCAGCTATAGTGACAGGTGTGAGGTGATATCTCATTGTGGTTTTTAGAAAAAAAAATATTTTGTTGATATTTTACAGAGAGGAAGGGAGAGGGATAGAGAGTTAGAAACATTGACGAAAGAGAAACATCGATCAGCTACTTCCTGCACACCTCCCACTGGGGATGTGCCCACAACCAGGTTACATGTCCTTGACTTGAATCAAACCTGGGACCTTTCAGTCCACAGACCAACTCTCTATCAATTGAGCCAAACTGGTTAGGGCTCATTGTGGTTTTTATTTGCATTTTTCTGATTAGTGACATAGTGCATTTTTTGTATGTCTGTTGCCATTTGGAGAAATGTTTATTCAGGTCCTTTGCCCATTTTTTAAATTGGATTATTTGTTTGTTTTGTGTGTGTGTGCATGAGTTTTATAAGTACTTTATAAACTTTGGATATCAACCCCTTATTGAATGTATTGGTGAATATGTTCTCCCATTCAGTGGGTTGTCTTTTCATTTTGTTGATGGTTTGTTTTGCTGTGCAAAAACGTTTTTGTTTGATGTAGTTCCACTTGTTTATTTTTTCTTTTTCTTCCCCGGCCTGCGGAGATACACCAGAAAAAATACGGATACAGGAAATGTCCAAGATTTACTGCTTGTGTTTTCTTCTAGAGTTTTTATGGTTTTGAGGTATTTTGAGTTTATTCTTATGTATGAAGTTAGAAGTTGGAACTACAAAAGAGCCCTAATAGCATCAGTGATCTTGATAAAGAAGAACAGAGTTGGAGGAATCACGCTACCTGATATCAAACTATACTACAAAGCCATAGTAATCAAAACAACATGGTACTGGTATTAAAACTGGCATTAAAATAGAAATCCATGGAACAGAACAGAAAGCCCAGAAATGAACCCAGGCCTTGATAGTTGATTACTCTTTGACAAGGAGACAAAAACATACAATGGGGCACTGACAGTCTATTCTAGAAGTGGTGTCGGGGAATTAGACAGATACGCGCCAAAAATAGAACTAGACCACCTTCTTCACATACCTTTTAGGTAAGATGAGCTCACTCATCAGTGAGTGATGCACTTTTTTCTAAACATTTAAAATTTACTTTAAAATTTTAATAGGAACTATATATTTTTAAATTAAAAACTAAGCACTTAAAATATTAGCGATTTCAATATATACCTAATCACATATTTTTTAAAACTCAAAATAACTATTTTGTTTTTGCTATCTTGCACTATGGATTCGGAGCCAAGAGAGATGAAACAGCTTGTTCAAGGTCTCTAGTTAGTAGGTTGAAGAGTTGAGTTAGAGTCTAGTTCTGCTTGACTCCCCACACCCTGTCTTGTCTACACTGCGCCCCTGCACAGTCAGAAGGATGCGTCTGTTTGTCTATTTTCGAGCGACACTTGGAGACAGGACTCTCTTCATCACCCCCTCGGTGGGAAGAAGGTGAGTCATTTGGCCTATGAACTAAGTCCTTTCCTCTGAGCACTAGAGAGCAGGTTGTGGCACTTGCGGGCTGTGACTTCGGATAATCACACACCTATTCCCGGCAGCTCCCCCTTCCCGTGGGAATAGGGCCCGCCTGTCTCTCTGGGTTTTGTGTGGGAAGGTGCCCTGTCACCTGGTACACACACCTGAGGTGCCATTGCTGTTAGTGCCCCCGTGGCGTCTCAGCCAGCTCTGGTCCTCCACGGGCCAGTCCTATCAATGACAGCCCCTTGTAAGGCTCTTCCTCACCGACGTTTCATTACCTGGTTTCCAAGTGACCTCTAACCACCCACTTTCTCCAGCTTTCCCGTCCTTTCCCCTCGGGGGCTGTCTTTCCCTTAGACACTGCTGGTGAGCCAGGGTACAGGCGTTTTTCAGCTGCTGGTGTTCCGCCTGCTTCAGACCCACCCCTTCCCACCATCACCTTCCCCCTCCCACACTCCCTCCCCTGCACGGGCATTCAGGCTGGTGTGTCAGCTGTCTCCAGGCTTCCCGTGCATTCCTCCATTTGAGAGTTCTGCCTTCTAGTGTTTTCTTCTGGATGTTCCCTGTTTGGCCATAATCATCTTTTTCCACCAGCCAGGACAACTGATTGCCCCACACGAATGGGGGAAACAGTGGCTCGTGACCTGGGAAGGTGGCGGGTTGGAATAGGTGGTGTCAATGGTCAGAACCATCCCAGCGTCAGGTGGCCTTCAGTCCAGCGTCTAACTCTGCAGGTGGAATGAAGAGCATGGAAGCACGCGCTCCTCAAATGAGCAGCCCCTTCTTCTATGTTTATTTTTTTTTTTAAAAAATATATTTTATTGATTTATTGCAAGAGGAAGAGAGAGGGAGAGAGAGTTAGAAACATCGATGAGAGAGAATCATTGATCAGCTGCCTCCTGCACACCCCCCAATGGGGATGTGCCCGAAACCAAGGCACATGACCTTGACCGGAATCAAACCTGGACCTTTCAGTCCGCAGGCAGATGCTCAATCCACTGAGCCAAACTGGTTTCAGCAATGTTTATTTAAGAAAAATATTTTCATTGATTTCAGAGAGGAAGGGAGAGGGAGAGAGAGAGAGAAACATCAATGATGAGAATCATCGATCGGCTGCCTCCTGCAAGCACCCCCACTGGGGATCAAGCCCGCAAACAGGGCATGTGCCCTTGACTGGAATTGAACCTGGGACCCTTCAGTCCGCAGGCCGACGCCCTATCCACTTAGCCAAACCAGGTAGGGCAATCTTTTCTAAGGTTAAAGGAGCTCTTAAGCCCCTGCTCTCCACTGGGAGCCAATGTGCCTGTCCCCGGTGAGGCACTGTGGGGATGCCACGATGAATGAGACCTGGTCCCTGACCAGTAGGGCTACTGGGGACAAAAGACTCCTGGACCACAGGGATCTGAGTCTCAGGTAAGGAGAGGGGTTAATCCCTGCAGGGCTTCTTCCCACCCCTAGAAAAAAGGCAGTTTCAAAGCAGCGCCTCAAGGGTTTCACCTAAACCTGCAATGTCTCCTGAGAACCCGTGAGCCTGACATCATCAAGCTCCAGCCTTGCCCCTTGCTGCCTTCCTTCCTCACTAACTGGGAACGCTCACACGCAGCGACCTCTGTGTCCTCTTCCTATGAGTTCATCAAGAGCAGAGGGTTTCTAAGCGAAGGCTTTATTCGCAGAGCCCTATGGAATGTAAAGCACTTTCTTTTTCCATGTACAGAACAGCTGAGTGCCAGGAATTTTTCTCCCACAAAGCCCTGCTAGCCACCCTTTCTGTCTCCCTGGCTTCTCACCTTTAGATCCCTCTGCCCCACAGGGCAGTATCAGATGGCTGCAGGCGCGCCCAGGGAGGTGCAACGTAATCTCAACCTGTTTCTTCAAGGGTGTTGCTCTTCTGGAGCACATTTTTGGGAGAGCATACATGTTTTAGGTCTGACCACCGGCATTCCTTGTCCTGCTGGGGGCCAGCCCCTCTGTTGATGCACCCCCTTGTCTCCCTCAGCAGTCTCTTTGTAAACCTGTTCTGTTACCTCTACTTGCACCAGTGACCCTTCCCTCACTATCATGATTCCTCAAGCCCAGGTACCCCCAATCAGCAGGAGTTTAGAGACCACTGCGCTGGGCCTGGAGGTGGCTCTCTTGGGCATGTCCAGGTGCAGAGTCCATCCTTGTCCATCATAGAACACCCCATGCTCTCCAAATACCCTTAAGTAAACCAAGTCCTTGAGCGGCTTGTGAGGTTGAGTTCTGTCTCTGGTGCAAGCACTTTCAGGAACTAGGAGGACACTTTGTAGAGCATGTTAAGCTTACATAAAAGCACACCTGTAGATCCAAGTTATTCTTTTTGTTGTTGTTGTTAATACTCACCCAAGGATATTTCCCCATTGATTTTTAGAGAGAGTGGAAGGGAGGGAGAGTGACAGAGAGAGAAACAGCGATGTGACTGTTAGGATGGAGATGGAACCTGCAACCGAAATATGTGCCCTCGATTTGAATGGAACCTGGGACCCTGCAGTCCAAGGGCTGATGCTCTATCCACTGAGCCAAACTGGCCAGGGCTAAGTTATTCTTTATGTCCTTATCACTACTACTATTGCTCAGACTCCCCTGATTTTAGCGGATTACAACAGAAAGTCAGCAATGCTCTAGTGCACTAGATAGCACTAGTTATGGCTGGGTGCACATTTCTTGTGAATGTAACAAATATCTATAGGTTTTGCTTTCTGAACTGCCCTCAGGGTGTGATGTCATGACTCCCAGAACCCCTGGGGACAACTGGGTAGTGCAGTAGCAATCTTTGTAAAGTGGTTGGTCAGATACAGCCATACCCAACAATGTAAACGAATTTCACAAAGAGGATGTTGAGAGAGAAAAAGCCAGCCATAAATATAAACTACTATATGATGCCATGTTTTAAAGTTAAAAAACTAACATGTTATGCCAGATGTCAGGATAGTGGTTACCTTGGAAGGTAGTGACTGACACCAGATGGGCGGCATCTAGGGTGCTGATAATATTTCTTGAACAAGTACAAGAATACTCACTTTATGAGAGTTCATAGTGCTATACATTTGTGATTTGTGCACTTTTCTGTATGTGTGTTATCTATAATAATAAGAGGATAATATGTTAATTAGACCAGACGTCCTTCCGGATATCATTCTGGACAAAGCCGGGCTGGAGCTAAGCCAGTGCCCAAAGCCAAGGGAAGGAAGGCCTACTCTTGCATGAATTTTCGTGCACTGGGCCTCTAGTATTCTAATAAAAAGTTAAAAAATGTGGTTGGTCAAGGTTCTGGCTGCTGTGTTTGGGTTACTACAGTTCCAAATTACTTACAACTTTTGATGACGACCAGTTCCTTCCAACCCCCCAGGTGACCGTAGAAGAAGCAGACCACGGCAGACTCTCAGTAAAATACATGGAAAAGCTTAAGGAAATCTAGGGATCACACTGGGCATTCCCCATGCTCTTGGATGCTTTACCTCTGAATCCTACACTAAGCGGGGAGGGTGAGAGAGACAACTCTCCCCTCAGGAAAGCCCCCTGGCACTGGGGCATGCTACGTGGCTCAGGCTCAGCCAGTGGATGCTTTGGTCCTGGTTCTGAATCTTTGGGGCATTTGAGAATGTGTAAGGGAGCAGAGGCCGAGATTCAGGTGCCTGGCGATGATTCCGTGTAGTGTCCAGTAGGATAAGAGTTTATGGCAGGGGAGCCCTCCACAGCTTTCCAGACGGGCTGCTCTTGTTGCGGACTCTACATGAGTTTTCTCCGCTGCTTACCCTTTCTGGGGTCTGTCTGACTTTAAGTCTTCCCAGAGCTCCCAGGACAGTTCCTGACACCCTTTCTAAATCCTTTTTTCTAATCAAGGTCATCAGAGCTGTTATTTGCATTCAAGAACCTTGAAATACAACTCCCCTCCCTCACTGCCGCCTCTACCCCTCGCTGTCAGCCAGAGATTTCCAATTCTGCTTGCAATTCTTTACCAAAAATGTATCACATAGCCTCTAATTCACTCATTAGAGACTAGTTGGGGTTACCTATGCTTGTTTTAAAAGTGCAGGGCAGCCAAAACCGGTTTGACTCAGTGGATAGAGCGTCGGTCTGTGCACTGAAGGGTCCCAGGTTCGATTCCGGTCAAGGGCATGTACATTGGTTGTGGGCACATCCCCAGTGGGGGGTGTACAGAAGGCAGCTGGTCTATGTTTCTCTCTCATCGATGTTTCTAGCTCTCTATCCCTCTCCCTTTCTCTCTGTGAAAAATCAATAAAATATATCTTAAAAAAATAAATAAATAAAAAGTGCAGGGCAATTAAGCACTCATACCTCGATGTGAATTCTTTTGGTCCAGTTGCTTTTTTCCTTTATCTCTACCTGAGATCAGTGCTTTAAGAAACTGGGATGGAGGAGGGAGGGGTTGAGGAGGAGGAGGAGTTCATTAAGAAGCTTGTGGTCTTCCAAGTAGGCCAGGAATGAGATGGGGTACCAAGGTGGGGATCCTTGGGAGGACAGAGGGGCTCATGAGGTCACATGGTTCATATGGGGTAGGGAAATGAGGGTATTATAAAATAGGGAGGGCTCAGAGAAGCAAAGATAAACTTCACAATTTACCTTCAGGCTGGTCTTCGGTATTTAAGTAGTTTTGCTTTGCGTTAGGGGAGGTCCTGGGGAGCTCTGGCCTGCTAGAGCTCTGGGAGTGATTACAGGTGACTTACCCTGTCATTGCAACGCCCAGCGTATGCTCAGACATCACCAGGAGAAGTGCGGGCTCAGATCCACCCGCCAGGCTGATCCTTACAGAACAACAGGGGCTCCCGCAGAACCAGGAACGCCAGACAGGGCTCATTGCCTTTGTTGCTCGGTGATCAGCCCGGTGGGTTTCCGCAGGACAGAGCCCCGTGAGCCCGGGACAGTTGAGTGCGTTTGTAATTGGGTGAACGATCACGGGCAAAGACTGATGGCTCATGAACCTGTGTCAGCTTTGAGGGGGGTCTCTAGTCACTTGCTGTAAGGTCTCAGTCAACATTTTTAGTAATGACTTGGCTGGGTTTGCAGAACAAGCTGATCAAGTGGGCTGAGGGGGTTGGATGACACAATCAGGATTTAGGAAGCTCTCAGCAGGCCAACGCGATGTCCCAGATAGATAGAACAAGGAGGGACTCAACAGGCATAAACGGGGAAGCCTCCCACTTAGTCCGAAAAGGCCAACTGCGTGTGTGCAGAGGTGTGCTGGCGTGATGAGCACACTCAGGAGACTTACTCTGAAGTAGGGGCATAGTGTACCCGAGGGAGTCAGATACAGCCATACCCAACAATGTGAATGAATTTCACAAAGAGAATGAATTTCACACGGGCAACACCTGGGGTGGGTGCCTCGTGCTGGGCACTGTCCTTGTTGAGTTGCTGGGACCCAGGGGAACATGTCCAGAGGTGGAAGCCATTCTGTAGGAAGAAGACGGATGAAGGATGTCTAACCTACAAAGGAGAGGGCCAGGCAACAGGCCACCTGTTCTTAACGACCTGCAGGCAGGTCAAGCGAAAGGTGCGTGAGGCGTGTTAGGTGGCCTCAAAGGGGAAAACTAGCAACCGTGGGTGGAAGTTGCAGCCTCCACCTAAACTCTGACCCTTAGGAAGCCTTTCCCACCACGAAGGAAGCAGGGACGCTTAGCTGTCAGACCACAGGCTTAGAAGCTTGGCCTTGGAGTCTCAGATATGCCGCTGGTTAACTATGCGTTTGGACAAGCTTAGTTCTCTTATTTCATGAAGAGTAACTGAGGTAATTGGCGTCTAGCTTGTGGGCCGCTGCACGTAGGGTCCTCAGTGGAGAGTATGTTAGTTCTCTCTGGAGAACTAAAACAGCTCAGCTGGGAGCCCAGCTGAAGAGGAGCTGCAACTCAGGAAACAAACCAGGGGCCCAGGAGGCAACCCCTGTCCCTCATCCAAGTCAGAGTATGGGGCCCATTCCTACACTCAGCACTGATTGAACGTCTACTCTTTGCTAGACGCCAGGAGCTGAAGCAGGCGCTAGAGATCAGCACATTAAGATCCTGGTCTCAAAGATGCAGGTTTGGGGGAGAGAGTGGTCACAAAAGTACCAAATTAAGGTGGAAGTTAAGAACTGGGGAGGCAAGGGCAAGAGGTAAGGCTGCTTAAATCGAGAGTAACAATAGCAGTCACCATTTATGGGCACTTGCCATGTTTCTGGCCCTTTGGGCATATTATCTTGCTAAATGTTCACCCAAGAGTAAGTGTTTTGTACCCACTTTACTGTTCAGGGTCACACAGCTAGACTCTAAGGCCTGTAACCACCATGCAACAGCCCGGGTGGATCTGAGAAATGGGGCAGGGCTCAGAATGAAGGGAGAATGGCTCATGAAAGGGCTGGGGAATGGTAGGCAGAAAGGCCAGAGCTGACTTCTGTATTCGGATTGCTACCCGATGTATATTTATCCAATGGAAATTTTACCTCCCCTAGAGTTTATTCTGAGAAGGAGGGTAAGATCTCGGGCACTGGTAGAAATGGGAGAGGAGGTTATCCAGTGACAGTAAGAAAAAGATGTAGGGGGGAAAAAGAGTTTGAGGCACATTTTGCTAAACACATTTTTCTTTTTTTCAAGAGTTGCCCCTGGATAGATAAGACTTGCCCAGTAATTAGAAAGGATTTAAGACTTGAACCAGCTCAGTAACTAAGCTTTCTAAATCTTTCAGATGGACGCCATTGCGCTTCTCCGTCTAGCCAAGCTGATGCCATTCCACCTGACAAAGAGGAAGCTGCGGCAGGGAACTCTGTCGATTTGGGGATTAGCCCCGTGAAGGATGGTGATAACCAAAGGGAACTGACTGCACAGCCGCCCAGCCTGGACTTCAATGTCAAAGTTATTAGGTAATTCCGTCTTTCATTGAATGAGTGTCAGCTAGTTGAGCTGTTTATTGGAAGGCTCAGTCCTTGCCCTGAAGCAGTTTATCTCTGAGGTGGAAGAATGGGTGGGGGGAGTAGCCAGTCTTTTTTGCCCTTGGCTAAAGAATGTAAGAGGTGAGACAAAAATAAGCCATAGCATTAAACTGCCAAGGCAAAATAATAAAGCAATTTGACTTATTGCTCAACCTTACGTCTGTTTATGTTTCTATTTTTGGAGACCGTTTCCCTTCACTCCCGTTACTTGAGCCCTGATCGTTTTCCAGGCATCTCGGCTCAGTAACACTCAGAGTGTATGTCACAAGATCCCTGGGTCTGAGGAAGTGGCGGCACCCACGGCCAAGGACCAAAATGTCCCAGGCTGCTTGGCAAAGCAAGGCCAACCCATGGCCAGCGAAGGAGACGTAACATTCATTGTTGGCAACCAACTCCAACAATGCTGAGTGATTAGGTGTGTCTGTGATGGCCATGCTGGCTTGGACAGTCCCGACGTCAATCAAGGTCTTTTTTTTTCTTCTGAATTTTCTTTTGATGTAATTTCATTCTTCAAAAAAGGTAGTTTTTTGAATATACTAGTACAACAGAACCTGAGTTAGTTATTTTGGCTTGGCTTTGAAACACTTTTCATGTAAGTAAGTTAGTCCATATGAAAGAGGGGGGACTGGGGAGAAAAACACCAATCATGTATATTCTGAGGTTGTGCATTTCAAATTTTGTGTTTTTTTTGGAAAAATATGAGACAGTTAGGCATCAAAAATATATGTTTTTCACCTGTAAGAAGCAGCTTGTTGTCAGAAAAGGAGTTGAAGCCAGACTAGGAGAAGTCAGCAGTGTAATCTACAAGTCTGGGCAAGGTAGATCCCCAAAGTTTTGAGGTTACAGTCAGTTGAGAGAAGATGGGAAGGGAACTAATATCCATGGAGCATCTCCCTTGTGTGAGGCTCTGGCCAAGTGCTTCCCACACAACCTCATCTAATTTTCATAACTGCTCTCCAAGGTGAGCATCATTAACCCAATCTCTCTATATAAAAGGCTAATATGCTAAGTGTCCCTCTGACCATCCGACTGGTCGCCATGATATGCACTGACCATGAGGGGGCAGATGCTCAATGCAGGAGCTGCTGTAACACGCACCAGCCATTTACAAAGAAATAGCTTCCCCCAAGTGAGACACAGGCTCTGCCACCACCCCAGACCAACAGCTCACCAAATCGCAGTCAATGCTACAGAGACCTCCATGGTGAAAAATGCGACCCACAGCCCAGCCCAGCCCAGCCCAGAAATGGTAATAAAGTCACATAGCAAAGCCTGGCTTCCTCTCCCTAGCAACTAGTCTCTGTTGGGTTTCTTTAACCCAGGAGCACAATTTGCTTTAAAACTAGGTGGAAACATTTTACACTTTAACCAAATCGTGCCTCATCTCATTTGATCCTCACAAAAGCCCTGGAGTAGGTAGATAGGAGACTCGGTAGAATCCTATTTTCTTTTCATTAGCCAGAAAACGGAGATTTAGAAATCTTAGAAACTTGACCCACCTGAAAAGAAGAAATGATGGACTTTGAAAATGACTTCAGGTTTTCTCAGAATATAGTCAAACACTGCTGCAGTTAAATATTTTACCCTTTGTTCTCCCTGTGTAATCCACAATAATAATCTGCTTCATGTTGATATTTACTGCTGTGCTGCTGACAATTACCTGAAAGAGAAGTTGGGGTGCTTCACTGGGCTGGAAAAAGTTTAGCTAAATCAGAAAGCAGGTCTAATTAAGCAGGTCTATCTGTCTATATAAAGCTCTCACTGGCACCAATCACATGCATATGTTTCCATCTGTCATTGTTGATTGTGAATTTGGTTGACACTTCTATTATAGAGAGAGGGCGAATAGTGATATTAAAATATTTCTTCTAATGAATTTCCTCTTCATGTGCACAAATCCGTGCACCAGGCCTCTAGTTTGTAGATAAACACCCTGAAGCCCACCACTAGTGCCACTTAAAAAGACTAAGCAATTATTTAAGTTTTCTTTTTACAAGATGTGCATATAAAGAAACATTTCCTAGCAGATGAAAAAAGTGAGGGAAAGATTTGTTTGCTTAGAAGAGAGAAGACCCCCTTCTTGGCTCTGCTCATGTCAGAGCTCCCACTTTCCCTCCAGTAAATTGACAGGTGATTAGTCCCTTGGCTCAGTAACAGCTGTGGAGATGATCTTGTATTTGTACCTTCTTCACAGCCGAAAGGGAGCTTCCAGTCTCCTCCAGGGCTCCCATATCATGCGTGTGAGTCATTTGAGATAACTCTCTGGACCTAGCACGATAAATCTTTCCTGAAAGCTTCTGCTTTGACTCGAGAGAAACTAAATAAAAGCTTTCAGTGTGCCATTGTGTTATTATCTACTCCATTTCAAAGGAATCCCAAGTGGAGGATACAATATATTGTTTTAATTACAAAGGGATAATAGCCCAAAGTAAAGGAATTTTTACCAAGAAGAAATGAGCCTCACAAAATGAACAATAAAAGCTACTGAGATTGTTATTATTGATTTCATTCAGGACCAGACCACAGCAAGCTTGGGACAGAGGCCAACTTGTACTTGAACACCATTCTCCCTTGCCCCAAGCATTTCCTTCTTCTCTGGGCGTCATTTCTTTCTTTCTTTTACATAATTCTCAATCTTTCTTTATTAAGAGTACACCCTGGCCGAACTGGTTTGGCTCAATGGTAGAGCGTCGGTCTGCGGACTGAAAGGTCCCAGGTTTGATTCTGGTCAAGGGCATGTACATTGGTTGCGGGCACATCTTCCGTAGGGGGTGTGCAAGAGGCAGCTGGTCGATGTTTCTAGCTCTCTATCTCTCTCCCTTCCTCTCTGTAAAATATCAATAAAATATATATATTTAAAAACAAACAAACAAACAAACAAACAAACAAAAAAAGAGAGTACACCCTGGGTTAAATGTATTTATACAAAGTAATGGGGTTGTAATGTATTACTTCTCCAAGGGGTATTTATGTTTTATTTATTTATTTATTTATTTAAAAAATTTTTCACCCAGAGATATTTTTCCCCACTGATTTCTATAGGGGCATAGGAGTGAGGGGGGAGGGGAGGAAGAAACATAAATGTGAGAGAGACACATCAATTGGCTACCTCCCACACATGTGCCTACCAGGCCTGGGAGCCTGCAACCTAGGTAAGCACGCTTGACTAGGAATCAAACTGTCCATTCTTTGGTCTGTGGGCCAATGATCTAACCACTGAGCAACCGAGCAGGGGGTATTTACATTTTAAAACTTTGCCCAGAAAGGGCAATACTGAATGCAGAGGAACAAGTTTCCAGCAGTGGAATTGTGGGCTGTATGGAAGGAAGAATTTCAAGCGAGACTTTTAGAGACAAGGACCAAGGGGAAAAGAGAAGAAACAATGGCATCTTCTTCTTTTTCTTTTTTAAAATATATATTTTATTGATATTTTACAGAAAGGAAGGGAAAGAGATAGAGAGCTAGAAACATGGATGAGAGAGAAACATCGACCAGCTGCCTCTTGCACACCCCCCACCGGGGATGTGCCCGCAACCAATGTACATGCCCTTGACTGGAATCGAACCTGGGACCTTTCAGTCCACAGACCGACGCTCTACCACTGAGCCAAACCGTCTGGGCAACAATGGTACCTTCTTATGTTCATTACACAGGATAATGTCCCCATATAGGGCAGTGAGTAGGATGAAATTCTTTTTCTGATTTCCCCATACCATATATACTATTCTATGGAGATGCCTGTTCACCTTGCTTCTACATAGAGGTAGCTCAGGTTTTATTTACAGCTTTTACTAGTACAGAGGAATATTTTTGTTTACTGTTTTCTAATCAAAATGAGTCATTTGAGAAGTGGCTTAGCTCAACTCAAGCCAAGTCAGCTGGTGGGAGTGTGTGGTGATACAAAGGAGTGAAATATGGTCCTTCCTTCCAGGGAGGTTCTAATGGCCCTGGGAGACAGGAGGACTCCCCTCCATGGCACAGTGGAATAAACAGTGTATTCCTGAGGGCCACCGAAAACTTTAAACCCATCTTCCATCAGGAATTCCAAGGTCTCAGTCCCTTTGCTTAGCCTTTTTGGACCACTCTGGGTTTCACTTTAATTGGAGTATCTCTGGGTATCAGACCCTCTTTTACCCCTGAATTCTGATTCCTCTTCCCCATTTACTCAACACTCCCAGCTGTAGCTGCCTTTGTTCCCTTGCCCAGTTCAAGCTCTATCAGGACTCCTCAGGTCAGAACCCTGGGCCCCTGTTCACTTAGGAAGGGGAGTTAGACACTGGGCCCCTACGTAGCAAGAGCAGCAGAAGCAGCCACTGTTCTCTGAGGCTATTTAGATCAATGGATGGGGACTGAGTGATTGGTGAGCCCCTGGAGAGCCCTGAGATTCTAAAATAACTGTGATACCATCCAGTTTCTCCATGAGGCTCTGTGGAAGGCAGGAAATCCTCCCACATCACCCAGGAGGGGTAAAGCAGAGAATAGTTATTTATATATAGCCAAGATTTCCAGCTCTTTAGCTCCCAGGATGTTAAGCAATCATAAGTAGTTTTTTAAAAGAGAAATTCTTAAGTGTAGAGGATGTGTTGAGCTTTGTACAAAGGCAGAATTAACAGCGAAGACAAGTAAGAACTATGCATCAGAGGCAGCCACCTGAATCAACTGAGGTCATCAATCTCACAGAAATGGGATTTTTGCCATGCAGCTGGGATGTTTGATATTAGTTTAGAGCTGAGTCTCTTAAAATATGATTCCTAGGCCACTTGCATCAGAATTGTTTAGGGGGCTAGTTAAAAATGTAGATTCCTGGGTTCAGACCAAGTTAGGATGTTTTCAGCTGCAAATAGGAGAAAACACAGTTGGTTAATTTAGAGGCCCAATAGCTTTTTCAAACACCTCCATCCTATCTCTCTTCCTCTACATCAGCCATGTCTTCAGGTTAGTTCCACTCATGCTTGGAGGATGGCTTCAAAGTGCAGCCACAAGGATGCATAGTAGAAGGAATGACTCTAAGTGAGCAATGAGCCCTGTTCTCGCATCCTCCCTGCCAGGGATGGCTTCATGGCCATGACCCCTTGTGCTCAGAAGGGCCATGTACTGGCTTCAGTGCTTGTTTAAGACTGTCCCCATCTTGGAATTCTTAGTAATTTTACCTTTGAACTTGCTTTGTAAGTGAGGTCTGATGGGGCAATGGCACGTGAGCAGAGGAGATATGTGTCTCTGCCCTTCCTTGACATTCTGTTCTCATAAAACATTTGTCATGTCCCATGAGCACAAATAGGTGGGAGTTCAGAATACATCAAAACCCAAAGCTAGTCCCAGGTAAGAATGCTGGGGAAGCCGTCAGCTTCAATAGTGTTGGTAGAACATATGCACACCAAGAAGTAAAATAAAACAGCTGAGTTTTGTACAGCCTTTCCACTGTTCTGGTAAGAACAAAGTATGTGTATGAGTTTCATAATAGGAATTGTGTGATTTGGGTGATTCTGCATATGAGTTAAATACTCTTATACTTGCATTTAAAATCAGTAGCACACATTCATCCTTCCTCCTCCTATATAAATAAAAGGCTAATATGCAAATTGACCGAATGGCAGAATGACCTGTCACTATGAAGCACACTGACCACCAGGGGGCAGACACTCAATGCAGGAGCTCCCACAGGGGGGAGTGCTGCTCAGCGAGAAGCCGGGCTCACTGCAGGGGGGTAGTAAGAAATGAGGGGTCCGAGACTGTGCAAGCCCCAGACTGTGAGAGGGATGTCTGACTGCTGGCTTAGGCTTGATCTCCTCACTGGAAGGTGGACATCCCCCGAGGGGTCCTGGACTGCAAGAGGGTATAGGCCAGGCTGAGAGAATGCATCCCCCAGCCCCATCCCAATGCACAAATCTCATGCACCAGGCCTCTAGTATAAAGATAAACAATACAATTCATGCTAATAATTTAAAATTTTGTTCTTTCTTTACTTAGGATGACAGTAAAACAAAACATAACAAAAAGCTATGAGAAGGTTAGAGAGAGGCCACAGACGACAGGAAAAATGCTTTATATTTTAGTACCTTTAATGACAGTTCTTTCTTGCTTTTTGAACAAGGGGCTCAGTATTTTCATTTTGCCCTGGGCCTCACAGATTCCCTAGCCAAACCTGCTCTCAGCAAGCTTTCCGCGTTTCCTTGACCATAATTATTACCAGAGAGGGGAATGGGCTTACTATGATTAAAGTGGAGAACGAAGTAATTTGCTGTGAGGATGAGGAGGATTATCAGAACAAAATCAGGATTCTATTAGGAAGGAGGAGAGGAAGTGCATGATTGTTGGGTGGTGCACTGGACTGAATGTCTCCCCCTAAAATTCATATGTTGGAACCCTAATTCCAATGTGAAGGTATTTAAAGGTCTTTGGGAGGTAATTGGGCCACAAGGCTGGAGTCCTCATGAATGAGATTTGTGCCCTTCTCAGAAGAGGCCTGAGAGCCGGTTACTTCTCTGTCTGCCCCTTGAGGTACAAGGACTAATCAGCTGTCTGCAACCCGGAAGAGGCCTCCCACCTGAGCATGCTGGCACCACCATCGACCTTCTAGCCTCCAGAACTGTGAGGGATAAGTTCCTGCTTTTGAAAAGCCATCCAGCTCATGGCATTTTGTTACAGAAGCTCAAGTTGACTAAGGCAGCTGGGCTGCCAACAGTGTATGCATCACCTGTGTGTCTGTGATGTTAACTAGCACTGCAGGAAATTCTATAAAAGGTGAGAACTTTTCCACATTGTGTTTCATGAGAAAGAACTAAATGGTAGATGGTGCTTCCTTCGCACCCTTAAATCAGGTTTTTCTTTGAGTTTTAAACATCTTTGGGACTAACTGAACACACTTCGAAAAATACTCCTCCCCTAGAGACTATGATTACCAAGACTAACAATACTGTAGATGGGTGTCTGCCTCCTAGACTCTACATCTAAAATTGAGGTAAGTGATTAATCCTTTATAATAAAAGGCTAATATGAAAATTGTCTCTTTGACCGGGAGAAAGTTGGACCAGGAGTTTGACCGGAGGTGGGGCTGGCCCACCAACTACCCGCATCCCCTCCCCCTGGCCGGCCCAGCCTGATCGGCCACAATCGGGGCAGGCTGGCCAGACCTCTGCAGTGCACAAATTTGTGCACTGGGTCTCTAGAAGAGAATAATAGAATTTATGACAATGTGGGCCATCCTACTAGGTTTTTTGCCAGATGTGGAGAGCTGAGCTTCACTTCATTTAGTGTGTGTTCCTGTGAGGGTTTATCTTCTATGAAAATATAGTTCTGTTAGAATAACTGCAAACTTTACTTAACATGCTACTCAGCTGCTCTCGCCTCTTGAATTCCACATATTTTCAGGAGTTTTGAAATCCCGATTGCCCTCCCTTCACGATCATTGAACTATGGCCTCTTTGCGTCTAATAAAAAGCTTCCCAAAACAAGCTGGGCACGTAGTTTCAGGTCTGATCACGAACTTTATGGGAAAGGATCTGACTTTGCTGCTGCACAGATAAGGCAGCTGAGGCCACGCCAGGAAATGATTTGAACAGGGTCCCGCTGCAAGTGCGGAGCAGGATTCAGATTAGAATCCGGGTGCCTCGTGTGCTTTTTGGCTCTTCGTCAAACTCTTTCTTCCTGCGGCCTCAGTGCTGAATTGCGCAGAACCAGCTCAGAAAACAACAATGAGAACAATGTGACTTGGTTGGGTTTCCTTAGCTTGTTTCTCTTTCTTCCGTGACAATGTTCTCAACCTCGAAATGATTTTCTTTTCTGTCTCTTTTCCCCATTCATCCTCCAAAGTTCCCCCACCTCTTATCCTGCCATTGAATTCCTAGTAAGAAGGAAACCGTCTATCCCTTGATAGGCTTGAGGGTGGAAGGCTAGATTCCCCAGGCTGGCAGGAAACAAGAGGTGCTAAAACGTAGAGATGCTAAACTGCTCTGCATAAAAAGTGACCAGGGCTGAAACCGGTTTGGCTCAGTGGTAGAGCATCAGTCTGCGGACTGAAAGGTCGCAGGTTCGATTCCGGTCAAGGGCATGTACATTGGTTGCGGACACATCCCCGGTAGGGGGTGTGCAAGAGGCAGCTGGTGGATGTTTCTCTCTCATTGACGTTTCTAGCTCTCTATCTCTCTCCCTTCCTCTCTGTAAAATATCAATAAAATATATATTTTTTAAAAAAGTGGCCAGGGACTGGGCAGGGGAGGCGCAGGGACGCAGAAGGGAGATACAAGGAAAAAACCCACATTGCTGGGAAATTGCAGGAGGACCCAGACTCTTTGATATTACATTTTAACTTGTTTGCGTTCCTGCAGGGTAAATCCACCCTTCGTGCTTCTCACAGTGTCCGCAAAGGCCTTGTCAGATCTGCGGAGGTTGTAATAATGAAGGGAGAGGTTTCACTTCTGGGTGAGAGGGTGTGCTGGATGGAAAGAGCTGATAAACCGAACCAATTCCAGAACCGGAGACCACAAAAATGTGATTGCCCTGGGAAAGTGCAGACGTCTTGGGGAGGGCGGTGAACTTTTCACAGGATGTGGAATGGAGACTCAAGCCAATTTGATCGGGATCTCAAGTGGCAAGGGGCTTGCTGCTGGCATTTGGGTTATGTTAGATTCTTATTTTATTTCTACGTAATATAAAAGCCATTTCCTGGGCCTTCCATAATCTTGGCCTCACTCTCTGAAGCCAGCCTCTGCGCAGAACCCCCTGCTGCAGGTGGGGCAATACTGGTGTAGTCTTCAGATTAGGTCACACTGGCTAGAAAAACTAAGAGGAAGGTATATATAATTGATTTTTTACAGAGAGGAAAGGAGAGGGAGAGAGAGTCAGAAACATTGACGAGAGAGAAACATCAATCAGCTGCCTCCTGCACACCCCACAATGGGGATGTGACCACAACGAAGGTACCTGCCCTTGACTGGAATCAAATCCGGGACCCTTGAGTCTGAAGGTGGATGCTCCATCCACTGAGCCAAACTGGTTAGGACAGTTCAGGGATTTTTTAATATACCTCCTGTTCCCATTAGTGTATTCATCATTATACATCATACAGAGTAGTCTCGCTGCCCTAAATATCCTCCGTGCTCCCCTATTCACCATGCTTCCCTTTACCAAGCAGTGACCTTGTCCTCACTACCTCTAGAGTTTTGTCTTTTCCAGAATGTTCTATAGTTGGAAGCATACAGTAGGTAGCCTTTTCAAATTGGCTTCTTTCACTTATTGGTAGGCATTTAACTTTCCTCCATGTCTTTTCGTGGCTTGATGGCTCGTTTCTTTTTAGTGCTGGGCTTGTTGGCATGGGGCAGCCAGACTTTTGGCCCTGCCTGCTGAGACCAGCCTTGCAGAGAGATCAGAGCACTGTGCAGGGCTGACTTTTGGCCCATCCTGCGTAGTTCTGTGGTGTGGGCGAGCGGAGGGATGGCGGCCAATGAGCTGGGTAGAGCTGCGATTTCAGGGCTTGTCTCCCTGGAAGGCTTCTGTTCAGGAGCCAGACAGGCAAGTGCTGGGTCGTGAGGCTGCATTGTAAGGAGGCAAATCCAGGAGCCCCTGCCAGTCCAGCCTGCGCCACCCTGGGAAGGAGAAGAATGGCCTACCCCCATCCTGCAGATTGTGGGCATCGCCCCAATGAGAGATGGTTTGGTTTAGCCCTGCCAAGTCCCGGATACCCACCCTGGGCACAGTTCCGTTGGGGGCGGGGCGGAGAACAGCGTAGAGCAGGGACTTTTAGTGTGAGACCCATGGAAGCTTTTGTCGGGGTCTGGGACACTGCTTAGCCCTCGCCTGTGTGATCCCCCACTAGGGCCCCACTAGGCCTATCTTGACGAGCCTGGGCTCATCCTGCTGTCTCTCTTTGGCAGCCTCTGGAGCAAGCATGGCAAACTCAAAGGCTAACATGGGCCAAATAAACAAGGTTTAAGTGTATGCAGGCCACACAAAAAGAAAGGCTTCAATTTTCACAGAAACGTAGGTTTATTTCGATAGAGACCTGCTTAATACAAAGGTCTGAAATAAATGAGTAACCATTAACATAAAAATAATAGAACATTTTAGTAAAACTTAATACTTTTTCTTGAACGTTAACTTACCAGACCCTGGATAACTGCATAAATTAATAAATGTAATGCAAACAAACCTATTTTCTCTTTTTCTCCAAACAAGCCAGTCCAAGACTAATGACATAGCCATCAGATGCTAAAATATTTGCTGCTAGTATTAGTGGAGAGAAATGGTGCACCCCAGCGTAAGGCGAGTAGGGGAAATGATTATAGAAATCAGTTATTAGCAAACGTTGTAGATCGTTATTAATAACTAGAGGCCCAGTGCACAAAATTCATGCAAGAGTAGGCCTTTCTTCCCCCAGCTGCCAGCACCGGCTTCCCTCTCAGCCCCAGCTTCATCTAGAAGGTTGTCCGGGAGGATATTGGGAAGGACGTCTGGTCTAATTAGCATATTATGCCTTTATTATTATAGATTATGTATAACAGGATATTGTAAAAATTAAGTTATGAAGTTTTTATGAAAACATTTCTTACCGTTATATTGGCTGGGCTGCAAAAATATTCGTTGTGGAACAAATGTGGCCTACAGGCTGTGAGTTTGACATGCTTCCTCTGGAGGAGGGAGCGGGGAGGCAGAGTAGCTGGAAGGTGGAGCAGACCTCAGGGAGCCTCAGTCCTTTTACAGATCTTCCCCGGCTCTGAGCTGGAGAAAGCAGACCCTTTTACACAGACTGGCGCCTCCCATGCACACTCAGGTCTGGTAGAAGCAGACACAAACCGTGAATAGTGAGGTAGCTACGGACAGGTAGCTCAAGGCCAGTTACACACAATGTCAGAGAGTGACCTGTACCTAAATCTTCCCCAAGTAAACCCAGAACCAACTCAACCACTGGGGCGCTTCAGACCTCACCAGAGCCTGACCCAACTAGCCACACAAGGCACGGCCAGCGGTGGATTCTGGCAGGCACCAGACCTGCTGGGAAAACCCGCCTCAGGGGCAGCCCTTGCACAGCGCCTCCTACATGGTGACTGTGGATAGTCACCAAGCCCGAAGGGTGAACTCTGCTCAAGAAAGGGCCAATAGCATTCAAGCCTCAACTACAACAGGGGGTGCAGCTAACCCACAAAAACATTCCTGGAGCACGGAGCTCAGTTGAAGAAAAAAGTCACAAAAGTTCAAAAGCACAGGGAGTACCAATCCAGATGAAAACAAAGAGGCCGACACCAAGACACATCATAATTAAAATGGCAAATGTTAAAGTCAAGGAGAGAATCTTAAGGATAGCAAGAAAAAGAGAGAGACATTTACCTACAAGGGTCTGTCAGCTGATTTCTCAATAGAAATACTTCAGGCCAGAAGGGAGTGGCATGATGTATTCAAAGAAATGAAATTACCGAATTGAGACTACTCTATCCATCAAGGCTATCATTGAAACTTGAAGAGGAAATAAATAGCTTCCCAGAGAAAAAAGGCTCCAGGAGTTAATTATCACCAAACCAGCATTGCAAGAAATTTTAAAGGGACTTCTTTAAAAAGTAGGAATAGGGAAAGAGGGGAACAGAGGTCTAAAGAAAAAATGACAATAAGTATTAATAATAACCGTAAATGTAAATGAATTAAACATTCCATTTGAAAGACGTAGGATCGCTGAGAGGATAAGAAAACATGACCCATATATATGTTGTCTATACAAGACTCACCTTAGAACAAAAGATGAGAGTGAAGGGATGGGAAAAAAATTTGTCTTTGATCTGAACCCCCATCTCCCAACCCCTAACTCGACTGACTCAGCTTCGTCCTTCTGGTTCTCTGGGTTCCGTCTTCCTCACTCTCCCTGAGGGATTCCTACTTCCTTGCCCAACTCCACCCCCATCCCTCGGTTGCAGTGTTCGCTGGATCTAGCTCTACCCACGCAAACCCAGCTTCTCACCCTCAGGGCAAGCAGACAGGAACAGGGACACAGTTACAGTTGGGTACTCCATAGAGCCTTCTGGTAATAACCTATATAATAAAAGCCCAGTGACCATTATGGCGGAACAACCAGAATGACTGGTCGCTACGATGTGCACTGACCACCAGGGGGCAAGCGCCCAATGCAGGAACTGCCCCCTGGTGATCAGTGCACTCCCACAGCAGGAGTGCCACTCAGCCAGAAGCTGGGCTCACGGCTGGTGGTGGGAGCCTAGCGGTAAGGAGCGAACAGGCGGGTGGTTAGGAGTGAGGAGTCCCGGATGTGAGAGGGCACAGGCCAGGCTGAGGGACCCCACCCCACCCCACCCTGCATGAATTTTGTGCCTCAGGCCTCTAGCAGCTAACATTACTGAGCACCCCTCTGACAAGTCTCATGTGTTATGCCAGTCCATCAGCAGAATCCCACACTGCTGAAACTCAGGGCTCGTTCTCCCTCGTCTTACTTAGAATGACCGATGGGCTGCATTTGACTTTCTACACTTGCATTCCAGCTGCCCGCTCTGGGATTTCCTCCTTTACAGTTTCCTGTGAGAATTCCTCCTCTTTCTCCTGACCTATTCATTCCAGTGTGGCCAGGGCTTGGTCCTTGGTCCTCTTTTCTGTTTATATTCATTTACTTGGGGATCTCGTTCACTCCCATGACTTTAAAGCCTCTCTCCTGAATTTTTTATAACCAACTACATACTTGACATCGAATAAACATCTCAAGCTCACATCCTTCTGATCATACTTGTTCTACCCTCAGTCTTCCCCAACTCAATTGGTGTCAACTGTATATTTCTGTGGAGTTATCCCCCGCCCCCCCTTTTCTTTGCACCTCACGTCCAATCCTTCAACACATTCTGCTGCCTCTACCTTCATAACATCTGGAATCTGGCCACTTCTCACCATCCCACTGCTGCCACCTTTGTTATCTCTTGCCTGGATTATTGCAACAGGTTCCTCACTGCTCTTTTTCTTCCACTCTTGTCCTCTAGATCATCCACATGGCAGCAAAATATGTCATTTAGAGAGTACAAGCCAGACCATATCATTCCTCTGCTCAAACCCCTGTAACGGCTCTCTGTTTCTCTCAATGGAAAAGCCAATGTCCTCACAATGACTTATGAAGTGTCCTTATGCCATCTGGTCCCGTTACCCTTCTGACCTCATCCCCTACCTTTCTCCTTCGTTTCTTGGCCCCAGTCACACGGCCTTCCTCATGAAGGGGACCAGAATGTGCCACCCCAAAAGATGTCACTTTGGCATATGGGTTGTTCTGAAGACGATTGGGAAAGAGCAGATGCGGGATGAACTCTCTGTCCTCTTCCCATCTACCTAAAAGCAGGACATAAATTCCCTGGGGAAGGTGTCCCCCTCTCTCTTCTCCATGTCAGGAAGGGGCGACAACTCTTGTCATTAGATGGCACAGACTTGAATCAACATAAATAAACCTACAGTGATAACTCTTCACTTCCAGTCGTTTCCCTTCACATACTTACCTTCCCAGAATCCACTGCCCCTCGAAGCCCAGGCTCTTTCCTTTGCCTTGCCCCTGCACAAAGGTATTGCTTTCAGTAAAATGGTGGCTAAGCTCCCAGGCCTAACCGCTTCCTTTTCTGTGAGAGCCCCAGGAACACCTAACATTACATTAAAATATTAACATCAAATAAAATGGGTTTGCCTCTTCTCCTGTTGGTCTGTCTTGTCGGTTTCAGGGCCCCAGATACTGACCATGAGGATAGTGGAAGGTTTTTTCCTGCTCTGCACTGACTATTCCTCAAATACACCAGACACACGCCCCACTTAGGACCCTTGTATGAGCTGATGTCTCTACTGCAATGTTCTTTCCCCAGATGTAGGCCTGACTCATACTCCTTTGTCTCTTTCAGTTCTTTGTTCGGAGTTCAGAAGTCACTTTCTCAATGAGGCCGAATTTAATGACCTTGTTAAAGATTTCAAGGGACCAAAATCTTATTGACACCACTGATATCTTCTCTGTTCTCAGGGTGCACTCTGAGCGAGCTGTAGGTGAAGACTCTGGGATTTGCTTTTTTTAAAAAAATTATTTTTATTGATTTCAGAGAAGAAGGAGGAGGGAGATAGGGACATCAGTGATGAGAGAGAATCATAGATGGACTGCCTCCTGCATGTCCCACACTGGAGATTGAACCCACAACCCGGGTCTATGCCCCGACTTGTCAAACCTTGACCTCCTAGTTCATAGGTTGACGTTCAACCTCTGAGCCACGCTGGCCGGGCCCGAGGCTTTCTTAAAGGCAGTGATGAGGCCATAACACAAGGAAGTCACCTGTCCCCCAGGTTAGGCTGAGGCAAGGATAGTGTGGGATATGAAGGAGGACCAGCAGAATCTGCATCAAGAAAGGAGACGAGAAATCTGGGTT
The DNA here is from genome assembly GCA_963924515.1 of Vespertilio murinus. Taxonomy (NCBI): domain Eukaryota; kingdom Metazoa; phylum Chordata; class Mammalia; order Chiroptera; family Vespertilionidae; genus Vespertilio; species Vespertilio murinus. The sequence continues at coordinate 36,135,757 of OZ004719.1, forward strand.
CATCACAACTGAGCCAGTCCTGTGGGTACTGCCAGCTAAGCGTTGTCGTATTTCCTTACGGAGGAGGGGCTGTGAGTCACCATCAGGGTCCACTGTGAGATGTTTGCACCCATCTGTAATCATATTGGCCACCTACAGTGCAGGAAGGCATACACCGCTCTCACCGTCAAGCCAGGAGGGAACTCATCCTCTCGATGTTTTCATAACGCTCTGGACGGTGGACCTGAGCCCTGTGGATCTGACGGCTGTTGTGGTCCTGGTTATGGATTTCAGTTTGGGTAGGACTTGCTTGTTGACAAGGCGTATTCTTGCACGTGTGTGCTCTGGCTCCACCTGAATGTAGAGGGCACCCCATCATTGCTCAGGGAACGAGCGGCTCAGGTGCCGGTGCCATCCCCTGTCCAGCCTCTCACAACGCGCACGCGGGGCCATTTCTGCAAGGTTAGTGCTCCTTTCTCTGAACCCACCTGTGCTTGTTTTTTTCTTTTCTTTTACAAACACCGCCCGGATGGCTAAGCACTGAGGAGTCAGAGCATAGCTCCCAGTGTAACTCTGCTTTGTCCTTTCTCCAGAGAGGGAGACAAACCTGCTCAAAGGAGCATCTAAACACCATAGCTAAAGTTTATTCCATCCGATCTGTTCCTCGAGTTCAAGCTTAACAGTGACAGATTCTGTTCTGGTTTCCCCGCTTTCTATTTGTTTATTATTCCTGATCTGAGGATATTTTTCCATTGATTTTTGAGGGAGAGTGGGAGAGAGAGGGAAAGACAAAGAGAAACATCAATGTGAGAGAAACACATGGATGGGTTGCCTCCTGCACAGGCCCCAGTCAGGGCCCGGGCTGGGGAGGAGCCCGCAATCAAGGTACATGCCCTTGACCGAAATTGAACCCGGGACCCTTTGGTCCGTAGGCCGATGCTCTATCCACTGAGCCAAACCGGCTAGAACTGGTTTCCCTGTTTTCAATTCACCAGGCAGGAAGCCACCTGCCCTGATGAAAATGATTTAACACTGAAATTGTGTGTCTTGGAGACAGAGAAGCGGGGTCCTAGGCTAACGCTGACTGAGTTTCTGGTGTGAACCAACCAGAGACTATTCCGTTGACGCCCCTATTGGGAATGGACAGCTGACTCCGGACGCTGGGCTCAGACAACTCTGGGTTTGGGTCCCGGCTGCAATGCTTCTGGGAGACCTGGGGCTGCTTCTCAGTGTCCCCGAGTCTCACCCCCTCATCTCCAACATGGAGAATTATAACGCCCACTGAACAAATAGCTCCTGTAAATTCATGTTATTATGGGAAGGAAGCTCACCTGTTGGTTCACCCAAAGGGGCTGATAATGGACTTGAATTTAATGCACTATCTCCTTCCAGAGACATTTTTAAAAAAAATATATTTTATTGATATTTTACAGAGAGGAAGGGAGAGAGTGTTAGAGAGCTAGAAATGTTGATGAGAGAGAAACACCGACCAGCTGCCTCTTGCACACCCCCTACCGGGGATGTGCCCGCAACCAAGGTACATGCCCTTGACCGGAATCAAACCCGGAACCTTTCAGTCCGCAGACCGACGCTCTACCACTGAGCCAAACCGGTTTCAGCAACATTTTTCTTTTTTAATTTATTTTCTTTTTCCATCACCATTATCCCCTCTATCCCTTCTTCCTCCATCCACCCCACTGCCCCACCCCCACGGTCACACACTGCTGTCCCTGGTGAGTCAGAGGCATGCTCAATGGCGACCAGAGCCTGACTCCAGGGGAGGGAGCTCTGATCGGGGCACGGGGTGCTCAAGGTCTTGGGCAAATAGCAGTGTGACTCAGGAGAAGAGGAGCTTCCAAAATCAACAGAGCTAAGAGAGGGCGCCCAGCAACGGGGAGAGAGTGACCCCGGGAGGACAGTTCATTCATTCCGCTGACATCCGCGTGCCTGGGCCGGGCGCTGGGCTGGGCCCCGGAGACCCCGCAGCGAATTCAGACCCTTTCGCTCATAAGCTTGCATTCTAGCGGAGAGAGCCGGGTAATGAGCAGGGGGGCTGGGGGAGGGGCTTGCTGGGGTTTACAGTGTAAATCAAGATGGTCAAGTATGCCTCCCTGACGTGCCATTTGAGGGGGGGAAAAAGGAAAGAAAGAGAAGGAGATCAGGATATCTCCCAGAGGAACCGGGCAGCGGGGGCAGCGGAGGTGGGGGACAGGGGTAGGGGCTGGCAGGAGGAAGCAGTGTGCCAGGCCGGGGCTCCATCGGCTCTCCGAGGCTGGTGACGTCAGAGAGCAAAGGGCAGCCTGTGCTCATTGGGATCCTCTCTCCCCCGGCGGTGACCAGGGCCGCCGGCTCTTCGCCTGCCTCCCAGCCTCGTCTTGCACACGGCGGATGGACGAGCCCTTCTCTGAGGTAGGATCGCTGTGCGTGGCTGTGAAAGCTGGACACTGCTCGGGTGGCACCTCTGAAGGGGTCAGCTCACACCTAGACATTCTAGATCGGTGCGTTATGGCAGGTGGCCGTCAAGAACCCATTCCACCAAAGGTGATAAATTATCTGACTTGGAATATAGCATCTTAAAGGAGGGGAACCTTCTAGTGCACACAAGGTTCCTGGCAGCCCTGACCTTCCAGATTTCCAGGAGGCCCTCCCAGTGGTTTTGGGGACAGATTTTGTGGGTTAAAGTCAAATCGCTCCTCTGCTGGGATTTCTAGTGTGGCTCCATCACACACCGGAGAGACCTCCCCGGACAGGCATATAAGCCGTGGGAATTCCAGAATTCCCGGTGGGCGGGGCCTAACGCAGCGGCCTAGCCCTAACGGGAGGCTGAGGGACAAGCAGCCCTGCGGAGGAGAAGCTGCGTTGGCAGGGCAAAGGCCCAGCCTGGGTTTAGCTGAGGGAGCAGCTGCTGGAGATGCGGGCAGTGAAGTCCGAGCCCCTCAACCCCAGCCCTGCGAACCGGCTCCTCCTCAGCTCGGTCTCGGCCGCTTCTCTGGCCTCCGCTCCCAGCCCTGCACGGAGTCCGGGCCCAGTCATCCCAGCTCCTCGAGGTGGAATCGCTTACGTTTGCACAAGACGCTTCTGCTGCTGGGCGGGCCTGGGCCAACCCTCCTGCCCCTCGCGGTGCCCAGAACCAGCTGCCCTCTGCCCGCTCCCCGGCTGCTCGGAGTCTCTGCTGCCTCCCTGGCCTTCCCCGATGCCCACACGTGCTCGCTCTGTCCCGGCGCTCACAAGCATGGCATCGGAGTTCCTTTCAAGCACTTTTCCCCCTCTGCATTCAAAAGAAACACACATCCGTCCATTCATTTCACCGCACCACGGGCTCCTCCAAGGCTTCGTGCGTCTTTTTATTTTATTTTAATGTATTTTATTGATTTTTAAAAATATATATATATTATCGATTTTTTACAGAGAGGAAGAGAGAGGGATAGAGAGCTAGAAACATCGGTGAGAGAGAATCATCGATCAGCTGCCTCTTGCACATCTGGGGATGTGCCCGCAACCAAGGTACATGCCCTTGACCGGAATCGAACCTGGGACCTTTCAGTCCGCAGGCTGATGCTCTATCCACTGAGCCAAACCGGTTCCGGTGGCTTCGTGCGTCTTGCCAACCTAGGCAACCGCCCCGGAGGGTGGACAGTGGGGCCGCGGGCACTCAGTGTGACTGACCAGCCTCTTCTGCGACGACAGAGAACACGGTCCTTTCGAAAGTCTGCGCTTCCAAACGCTGGCACGTGCCACCAGCTGCCGTTTCTAAATCCCTTGCGTCCCAAGAGACAGCTTTGCCCACCTGGCCTGTCAGCGCCGAGCCTGACAACCTCTCAGTATGGGAGCCGGAAATAGGCACCGAGCGCGCAGGTGCAGATGAGAACGGCGCCCGGCGCCTCGGGGCCTGGATCGAACCTTCCAGCTGCAGCCTTCTCGCGGGAGGGCAGAGGCTCACGCCCCTTTGGGGAGAGAGGAGTCCCATACCCAATAAGGCCAGCACGCACCCCTAAAGCCTGAGCCCGGACAGCGAGCTGGGCCGCCCCCGGTGCCGCGGCAGCCTCTCGGCCTCCTCGATCACTGGGGAAACACACAGAGTATGTGGCCTTGTGACCCCATCGCATAAGTCCTCATGGAAAGTTGCCATTTTCAGGCACCAGGCATGCCCCTGAGCGCGGTCCCCAGGGTGACTCTGGGACAGAAATATCCCAACTTAAAAATATTCTCCAAGTGGCGGATAAAATGTGTACAAGTTCAATTCCTCTTGGCCCCCATGTGCTGTGGCAGCTGGCCTGTCTGTGTTTATCTGTTCCCCGGCCTGCGATTATTCCGAGGGACTGCATTTGTCTCCCCGACTCCTCCCCGACAGGCAGTCAGGGAGCCCCCGAGACGAGGGGTCGGCAGCCTCAAGTAAGTGGTGGGCCCCGGGGTGGGGGCGGTGTGCTCTGGGGTGGAGATCAAAGGAGGGCTGATCCTCCTGAGGAGACGGGACGGGCTGGGCGGCCGTGTGGTCACCACGGGAGGGGCCCCTGGGTCCCACTTACTGTAGATGGACAGCCTGCTGCCCCGTGTCCTCGGCGATGGTGGGAGGGAACCGCTAGTCTAATAAGGAAGCATGCAGAGGAGAGCTGGCAACGATGACCAGACCAGTAACTTTAGCAGCAGGAGCCACGGCTGTCTCTGACCCCCCCCTTTGGCCAGCAGGGGGCTCGGGGTGGCCCAGCTGGGGGGCCAGGGCTGGAGGTAGGGATTTCTCGGCTAAGGTTTTGGGGGGTGTCAGCCACATAAGACATGCTCATGGACACTTACAAAAGGAAGGAGGATCGCCCTAACTGGTTTGGCTCAGTGGATAGAACATCGGCCTGTGGACTGAAGGGTCCCAGGTTCGATTCTGATCAAGGGCATGTACCTTGGTTGCAGGCACTTCCCTGGTAGGAGGTGTGCAGGAGGCAGCTGATCGATGTTTCTCTCTCATCGATGTTTCTAATTCTCTGTCCCTCTCCTCCCTCTCTGTAAAAAATCAATAAAATATATATATATATATATATATATATATATATATATTTTTTTTTTTTTTAAAAGGAAGGAGGATTAAGAGGACACAATGAAGCCCAGCATCATCCCTCAGTCACCCCGCAACCTCGGGGCCCGTCACACCCCCACTGACCGAAGTGGGTCCCTTGGCATAGCCTGCTGGGATGGGGCCAAAACTGGTAGTCCAATGCCTCCTGCTCATCCCGGCCCCGCTGCGGCTGCCGCTGCTGCCGCTTGGTAGGCTCCTGCCGCTCCTCTGGGGTCTCCGGGCGGCTGTGGCCAGCCGTGAGCCCTGCGTCCGGTGCCTGTCGGTCAGCTGAGCCGAGCACACTGACCACAAGGGGGCGGCTTCTGCATTGAGTGTCTGCCCCCTGGTGGTCAGTGTGCATCATAGCAACCGGTCCACTGGCTGTTCAGTGGTTCGGTGGCTTAGGCTTATATACATATAGATATGCATAGCCCACGGACACAGACGATAGTGTAGTAAAGGCTTTAGTGGGGGCAGGAGGGCTGGAGGGGACCAATGAAGAGGACAAGGGCAACATCTGCAATACTTTCAACAACAAAATGTAAAAAAGGAGATAAGAAAGGGCCGATAAGCAGTTATGGAAGCTCTGGCCCGGAGTCAGACCAAGGCAGAGGCAGCAGGGCGAGGGTTCAGGAACTGCCCCCCAACCACCTGGCTTCTGAGTGGCCACTCACTGAGCCCGCGCTATGAGGAAGACGAGAGCTCTGTTCATGCTGCTTCTGTGAGTTCAGCCACGTCGCTCATTGTCTGAGCTCCCGCCTCTGCGCGAGGCTCCGGGCCCGAGAGGCCGGGCTCCGGAGCTGGATTAGCCACAGAGCTCTGGGAAGCCACTCACCTGCTGGGCGCCTCGGCTTCCTCATCTGTCAAGAGGCGATAACAGCTGTGACTACTGCATGGGGCCCTACAGGGCTGGAGCAGAGCTTGAAACGCAGGGAGGGCTGCATGTCCTTGCTATGGTCAGAACCATCATCTTCCTAGGCTGATGGGGTCTGAATTCTCAGGGCCCCAGGGCCCCTGTTTCCATCTCTGGCTCCATCTCAGAACATGTCTGAATGCAAAAGTGGCCACATCCCTTTCTGGCGAGGATGTGGGAAAAGGGAAGAGAGTTTTGCCCCGTGCTACATGAGACAGGAACTCAATCCGATGGGAAGAGTGGGGTGATGATGCAGGAAAACAGATTTTAGTACAAGTCCGGCCACACTGGACACGTCTGCGTCCCTGGCCCCAGTTCCATCGTCGCCACAGGGAGTGCTTTGGAGCCCGTGGTCGAAGGGGCTCCTTCCAGAGCTGACATTTTGACTGTGGCCTGATTTACTTCGAGGTGTGATTAGCTGTAAAAATTTGAATTTCAAACACTCTCCTAGATTTAAAACCTGATCATAAGGCCTCCTTATCTTGGCTCGACATGTGCCACATAACCATGTGCCTCGTGGCGTATGCCAGAGTAGCCTTCAAAATAACAAGCCACAAATTATGTATTAAACTGTAAAAAAGACACAGATGTTTCACATTCTTTAGTATACATACACGATGATTGATGGGTCGATAATGAAGGAATTCATACCAGGATATCAAATAAAAATAAACAAGTCACATAAGCTGATCTCTATTTATGCAGTTGTATATAGCTAGTCATATATATCTCTATCTACATATAGGTATTTTATAATACATATGTCTAGTTATACATAGGTAGATAAATCTAAGATATATATCACATAAACACCTAGTTCCCTTCTGTCATAATTACCTGGAGCATTGCACTTAAGAAAAAAAAATGTTCATGATTTAAAAAATCCACAACTTTTATGAAGTCACATGTGTCTATATATATAGTTTCTATAGACATAATCACTGACTGTTAATGGTGATTATTTCAAGATGGTAGCATTTCAGATGATTTTTAATTATTGTCCTAGGGTTTATGTATTGTGAATTTTTTTTTTTACATTGAGTATCTATCCTATATAATAAAAGGCTAATGTATAAAAGTCCCCTGATCGGGTGGGCTGGCCTGACCCCACCCATGCACAAATTTGTGCACTTAGCCTCTATTGTGTGTGTGTGTGTGTGTGTGTGTGTGTATATATATATATATATATATATATATATATATATATAATCAGAAGAATGAGCCCTTTTCATGGTGAAAGAAGAGTATCTAAAAGTCACTCATTCAGAGTCCGGTATAAAGACAAAACTTTTAAAGGAAAAAATCAGCAAAAGGTCTGATGTAATAACCAAACTTTACAAAAATTCTGAATCTCCCAAGGTAATAAATCTCTAACATGTGTCTCTAAATGCGATGTTTATGATACTTTGTTCCATGATTGAGTTCATGGACTTCTCACGGACAGCTCAGGGGACTGACTACAAGTGGGAGACGCTCAGCCATGTTCAGAGCTGGGCAGTGGAGCCTTTGAAGACAATCCAGTACTTCAACACTCGAGTAACGCTTTTCTTTGTGCAGATTATTCATTTTTCTTTCATTTTACAAAACTATTCATCATCACATTTGTAGTGGGTGTTTCAAAATGTTAATACTGGGGAACCCTTACACTGGGCCCCCTATCTCAGCCTGTCCCCCAACACTCCCCCCCTCAATCCTCCTATGAAAGTGCCCCTTCCCCACTGCAGTCCTACCCCCGCGTGGCCCAGGCAGCGTGGCGGCCGTTCCCACAGCCAGGCTGTGACCGGGAGAGTGATGAGAGCCGAACAATGGTGCAGGAAGCCGGAGCAGGGCGCTGGGCTGACAGCCTCACAGACGGCGCAGGCGGGGACCTGGGCCCACTTCCTCCGCAGGGGGCTTGTCTGGATCAGGCTCTTCTTGGGAACAAAGAGTCTCAGCAGCCACGGCTCCGAGAGTGGGCAGGGGGAGGCGAGGCTACCATCGCAGGAGCTGGTGCCTCCAGCCCTGCTTGTGACCTGCTCATCCCCTCTGTGGCCTCAGGTGAGGACCCTCCAGAAGCCACTCAGCAACGTCTGGGTGGGCTGGGGAATTCCCCTTCACGAGGGCAGCCCTACACATTCCTCTTGCTTGAACTCACTCTTATTTTTTAAAATTCTGCTAAAAAATACCCATTCAATGCTTAAAACAGTAATAGTAGCAAATGTTTATTAAGCACTTATAAAGTGTCAGGGGTCAAGCCAAATGCTTTACATGTGTGAGCTAATTTAACTTCACAGCATTTTTGCCACTTTTACAGAAGAGAAACCTGAGTAATAGTCGCCTTCTCTACGTCACGTAATGCGTGAGTAGCTTGTAGGATTCAAACCCAGGTCCAGCTTTCCCTGGAACCCATGCTCTCGACCTCTGCTCTGTGCAGCCACACGCTGTGCTCAAGCTGTGAGCAAGGCAGGCGCGGCCCTGTCTCCCTGGAGCTCACCCTCCAGCAGGAAGGAAGGACCAAAGAGTTGACTGTGGTGAAACATGGTGAGAGAGGAGAATGGAAGGACTCACGGCAGAGAGCTGCCCGCGCTGGCCAGATGGTCCACATGTGTTTGTGAGGCACGCTCTAGAATATTTCATGGACATAAGCCGAGTTTAAAAGCATACTCTGGCTTACCAACACCTTGCCTGAATCTTTGCTGTTAAGGAGCTGCCTGACCTTGGATGATTCAAGGCTCAAAATTAGTTGGGGTTGGCGAGTAGGAGCAAGGTGAGGAAGAAATGCATGTAAATTCAATGTGAAGATTAGGAAACTTTTCTCCTTCTTCAAATCCTTTTTTCATCTTGTCCAATAATTGTGTGTGTGTGTGTGTGTGTGTGTGTGTGTGTGTGCATTTTAATATATATTTCTTTATTTCAGAGAGGAAGGCAGAGGAAGAGACAGAGAGAAACATCAATGATGAGAGAGAATCATTGATCTGTTGAATCATTGATCTTGCACGCCTCCCACTGGGGGTCTAGCCCACAACCCTGGCATGTGCCCTTGGCCAGAACTGAACTTGGGACTCTTAAGTTTGCAGACTGATGCTCTATCCACTGAGCCAAACTGACTAGGGCAGTGGTCAGCAAACTCATTAGTCAACAGAGTACAAAAATCAACAGTACAACGATTGAAATTTCTTTTGAGAGCCAAAATTTTAAAACTTAAACTTCTCTTAACTTAAACTTCTTCTCCTTCTTCAAAATAGACTCTCCCAGGCCGTGGTACTTTGTGGAAGAGCCACACTCAAGGGGCCAAAGAGCCACATGTGGCTCGTGAGCTGTGGTTTGCCGACCACGGGACTAGGGCATTGTCAATAATTTTGGAATTTCCTCTGGCAAAGAGAATGGGAGATTCTCTTCTCTCCAAAACATTTCTTTTGACCACTACTTGGGGATTCTAAGTGTGACCAGTGATCCGGGCCTTTGTTGGAGAGAAAACAGGCCTTCCAGAGTAGAACAAGCTCAGCCCTTCCTCAGTTTCACCCTCACGGACCCCTCCATCCCCAAGCCTCAGTGTGGTGCTGTGCAGGCCAGAGATAGGAGAAAGGGCTGATCTCTGAGTTGGCCTTCTGGAATAGAAATTTAATTACAAGAAGGCACACGATTGTCCATATTTCTTTCTGTCTACATGAAAATCAAATGTTACATTTTTCATTCTAAGAACTCTGGTAAATAAAGGATTTGCTCCCTAATCTGTTCCTGCAAAGACAGCAAAAGATAGTGTCAAACATATTCCAACTGATGGAGCGTCTTCAAAGCAGGAGCATGGACTGGAGCGTTACAGGGTGCTTATGGAGGGATGGTGAATGTCCAAGGTTTCACAGGAAGCTTGTAATTGCCAAGTCAACCATTTTGGGGAAATTGCAATCAAACTCTGTGCTGGCTGGCCAATCCCTTCTGACCATTTGATTCATGTCAACACACAACTGCTTAGCCCCTATGACACAATGCAGGGGGAGAAAGAAGCGTTAACTTGGAGTCCAAAAGTCCGGGACCTAAACCCTGTTGTTAACTACTTGACCTGGAGTGAATTCTTTGAACTCCCTATTCTTCACTGACTATATCTGTCAAATAAAGGTTATACTTCCCTGACAAGGCCATTTAAAGGATCAACACAATAATTTTAGGGGTCCAATAAATGGCATCCCCATTCTCTGTCCATGTTGGGGAAAATGGGAGAGCTGGGTGCAGGAGGAGGTCAGGATAGGACCGTTATTGCCACTGAAACCCAGTTCCAATGCGTGGCTTTCCGTGCACAGCAACAGAGGGTTCTTCTTCAGGGTCACCACCGCTGCCTCTTGGATTGCTAACTCAGGCTCCTTGTGCCTCAGTTTCTTAATTATTGTAATACCTACCTCATCGGACTATTGTGAGAAGCAAATATGTGTAAATACAGCGCTTAGAACAATGCCTGGTAGAAAATAAACATACCATAAATATTAGCGATTTTTATCATCAGTCTTTCTCAAAGCTAGGACGAGGGAATGTTCTTTTCCTGACATTCAAACCTTGAGCAGCATGGGAAAGAAGAAAAATTTCAGACACAGCTATGCCACTGTCAAATGGTGAGCAAGGAGGAGCAGGTTCAATGCTAGCTTCCTGCCCACAGGAGGCTCCCCAGGAACAAAGTGTGTGTGTGTGTGTGTGTGTGTGTGTGTGTGTGTGTGTGTGTGGAGAGGGGGAAGATGGAGCTACTCATACCCAGGACTGGTGGATCATTGAAACTTTTGCCTTCAGGGGCCCCTTCTGCATAAAAAAACAAACAAAAAAACAAGTAAAAAATTACATATGCATTGGCATACTAGTAAAGATAAATACACTAACACAATATTTAAAAACATTTTCTTTGACCTAACTTAAATGTTTCTTTTATTATTTAAAAACATTTTTTTAAAACATTTTTTGTGGCTCCTAAAAGTATTAGGGACCCTAACCACTGTGCCAAGTCCATAAGTTGGCTTTGCATGTCCAGTCCTTGTTCCCAAATTTCCCCAAATCCCCTCCTCCTTTCTTGGGGAGTATTGAGTGAGGCCCAATGGAGAAACTAGGTATTGCTCCAGAAGGAGAGAGGAATTCAGGAGACAGGATGGTTCCTAGACCCCCAGCTAAAATGCTAAAAAGAAATGTGTGACGTAGCCAAGGTGAATAAGACATTCTCACTGCTCCCAAGAACTAAATAGAACGCAAGGCAGAGGGAAAGAAATGCAAAGTTGGAGAACAAGTCATATGCTGAGGAATTTCTAGAAACAATTCCTTCAGGTAGTGATTGAGCTTGGCCTTGAAGTGTAAAAGATGTTGTCTAGACAAGAAAGGCTGGGGTTGGAGGAGAGGTCATTCCAGACTGTGAGACTGGCTAAAGATAGGGTTTCACACACAGGGATGTTCTGGGAATTGAATTCAAATGCATCCATTTACCTTATTCTTCTGGCTCAGAGGACTCTCCTTTTGATGTATTGTTGTTGTGTAACAATGGGTAGAAGGCAGGAAAGTTATCATTTATTCAGTTGAACCCTGGAGTCAAAAATAAGACCACTGGAGGCTGCGGATTGATTTAATAAAGCAGGCAAGGATTTATTGAACTGGCCAGCGACGGCCAGGAGAGCACCTCATGCAGGTGGAGTCCACCCTCATGACTGTGCCGTTCCAGGTGTAGGCAGTCCTTTTAAAGATCTAAACCACAAAAATTTTCCTTTGTTCTGAATTCTAAATTCTAAAGGCTGGGAACAGCCTGCAGGGTCATTCCCAGCCACATCCTGCTGGATATTGGAATGTGGACCTGTCTTGTGAAAGCAGATAGTACAGAAGCAGAACTGAGCAAAGTTAATCTCTAAAAGTTATCTGCAGTTTCAACTCCTGGAGCTACTGAGTCAATGGGAATCAATTTCCTGTGGTCCTGGTCCGAAGGCACAGGGAAATTGCCATTGTGAGTTTCCAGGTCTCAGTCTGGAAGCTGAGGTAACTACCCTATTGTTCAAGCAAGTGAGTGAGTGCAGAAGCCAGAACAGCAGGGTTGAAATTCAAACAGCAGTTTTTACCTAAGTGTGGTTGCTCCCACAGTTCAGTATCTACTATGTTTCCAGTGCTTTATAGGTGTCACCTCATTTAATCTTCACCCCAGTGGTTTCAGATGGAACTCATTGTCCCCACTTTTTCAGACGAGAAGGTTGAGACCCTGAAAGTATAAATGACTTCCTGAAGGCCAAGAGCCTAGCTGGCATCTTCAGAAGATACAACAGGACACTTGATTGCAGGACCAGGGCTCTGTTCCCTGCTTCCTTTGAGGTTTCAAAGGGGTTTCCTAAGGGGTCTACAAAGGGAGTTCTTACAATTGTACTGTAGATAGAAGTTGTCTTGGGGCTTCATTTCTGGCATTCCACTAACCACTCTCTCAGACTCTGGGACATTTTCCTCTCTTCACCCCATCTCTGTTGGGGGCCCCTCTGTGCCTGCTTTCATCTGTTGACAGTGCTGCCCTTCAGGACCCAGAACTCTGCTCTTCTAGGATCTCTGCGTATGATTCCCCAGAGGGATTGGTTCTGGGCATCCAATCACGGATACTCAGTTCTGGGCATCCAATCACGGATGCTCCTCGTGCCTGATCCAAGACCATGCTGGGTTTGGGGAGCTAACATTTCGTGGTCAAGTAGCTAATATTTAGTAAGTACCCGCTCTGTGCCAGGCGCTGGGCTTGGCATGTTCTCACACATCTTTCAACATTCCTCTGACATAGGCATTATTAACATTTAAAGATAAGGACCCTGGAACTGGAAGAGATCGTGTAACTTGTCCAGGTGACATGAATTTAAACCCAAAAGACTCCAAACTCCCATCTTTAGCCACGATGGGGTCCAGCTCTATTTGATGTAATAGAGCTTTACATCAAATCCTTCTGGTATTTGTGAGAAACTGGCCTCTCTGCTTTTCTCCAATTAATTTCAGTTTCTCAAAGTTGTTCATTGCCTTTCAAGTTATCCTTTGTAGGCATGGCTCTTAGTCTTTCAGAGTTTTGTCATTTGGCTGTTTCCTGTTAAGAAATTATTAATTATCTTATATCTGTATTTCATCCATTCCTTTTGTTATAGATATACAACAATATAATTGTTATGTATCTGTTTTTTAATTGTCTTTTTGCTTCTTGCTTTCGTTCATCTTCTCCTTGCAATGACCAGAAGAGAAGGATGGCAATTTGAATGTGGAATTCATGGGCAGGAAGATTCTTAAAAATAAATAAATAAATAAATAAACAAATAAATAAATAAATAATTTCAGAGAGGAAGGAAGAGGTAAAGAGAGATAGAGACATCAATGGTGAGAGAGGATCACTGATAGGCTGCCTCCTGCACACCCCCCCAACTGGGCATCGAGCCCACAACCCAGGCATGTGCCCTTGGCCAGAATCGAACTTGAGACCCTTCCGTCCGCAGGCTGACACTCTATTCACTGAACCAAACTGGCTAGGGCTGGAAGATTCTTTTCCCTCTAGCAGGACCAAGCCAAGAAGAAACATCTGTGGGTTTTGTCTCTTAGCATCCATTACCCTTCATCAACACCAACTTTCTGCTTGGGGAGCCCTCTTTCCTGTTGCTATTAGAAGGAGTGTAGCGATGGTGGATGTCTCAGCTTGAATCCCAGCTCCGCCACTAGACCATCTGTGTAATCTTGGATTGGTAACTCAAGCTCTTTGTGACTCAGTTTCTTAATTATAGTAGTATCTACCTCATAGGGCTATTGTAAGAAGGAAATATGTGTAAATACAGTGCTTAGAACAATGTCTGGTAGAAAATAAACATACCATAAATATTAGCAATTTTTATCATCATTCTTTCTCAAGGCTAGGATGAGGGAATGTTCTTTTCCTGACATTCATCTTGAGCAGCATGGGAAAAAAGACAAAATTCCATTAGAGCTGATTTATTTGGATAATCGTGCCCCGAAGAAAGGGTTAGTTACTTCCTGCTCCCTTGGATCTTCAGAAATTTCTTTTATTCTGTACCCACACCCAAACTTTCAACTGATTTCCCTCCTCGTCATTTTCCTCTTCCTCTTTCTTCTCCTTCTCATCCACCTTCTCATCCTCCTCTGACCCAAAGTAATAAGCATTGTTTTCTGATACTTCCTGCCAAGGAATGTTTACTGAGCATACTTCTATAGAACAATTGTCTCTCTCACTTTTAAAACATTGGTAACCTATGCAAGGACTTCCTTATATCAGGCAGAAAGTCTGATAATAAAAATTAAATATGTACATTAAATATCAGGCAGAAAGTCTTTCTGGGACTCGGGAGCCAGAATGTTTGGGTCTGGAGCCTGGCTCAGTAGTTTAGTTGCTGTGTGGTTTGAACAAGTTGTTCAGCCTCCGTGCTCTAGACGATGACAGTAGTAGCCAGTTCATGGCTTTGTTGTCAAAGATTCAGGGTCATGATGCTGTGAAGCACTTAGATGTCGGATAAGAGGGAGTTAGTGTCAGCCTTTTTCCTCCCCCTCCTTCCCATCAGCCTAGGTTCCTCTCTGTGGTCTACACTGAACAAACTGGGAAGATCCAAACCTCAGTCTTCAACTTGCCTGCCTCGTTACCTCATCAAAATGAAAACACAAGCAAGGCTTTGTGTTAAAATTTGTCCCCTTCCCTACATAATTTTAATTATGCAAGATGGATAAGTTGTAGAGATCTACAGTAAAGCATTGTGCATACAGTATTTATAATACTGTATTGTGAACTGAATTTGTTAAGAGGGTATAATTTATATTAAATGTTCATATCAGAGAGAGAGAGAAAGAGAGAGAGAGAGAAACTTTTAGAGGTGATGGTTAAATCTATGGCATTGTTTATGGTGATTTCATAGATGTATATTTACTTTCAAACTCACCAGGATGTAGACATTAAATATGTACAGCTTTTTTGTATGCTAATTATTCTATACAATAAAGAGGGAATATGCAAATTGACCATCACACCTTCACAAAGATGGCTGCACCCACAGCAGAGGCTGAGTTCCCATAATGAGCCTTAAGGAGCAATCAGCAGGGACCTAAGGCTGTGTGGTGCTTGCCTGGGGTAGGAGACCTGAGGCCGTGCCCCCGGCCTGGCGGGGTGTGACAGGGGACCTCAAGCTGCTCCCCTTGCCTGCAGGGCTTGACAGAGCACCTCAAGGTGTGCCCCCCCCCTCGGGCACTGGCCAGGGGACTTGAGGCTGTGCCCCCTGCCTGGTGGGGCTTGATGGGGGGGGGGTCTCAGACTGTGCCCCCTGTTCGGTGGAGCTTGATGTGGGACCTCAAGGCGTGCCCCCGCCCCAGTCCCAGGCAAGGGTACCTCAGGCTGTGCCACCCACCCTGGCACCAGGCTGAGGGACCTCAGGCCACACCTCCTGCCCTGGTGCCAGGCCAGGGGATTTGAGGGTGCCCTGGGGGACCTGAGGTGTGTGCCAGGGGACCTGAGGTATGCCTCCCACCTGGTGGGACTTGATAGGGGTGGGGCCAGCTGGGTCTGAGTCTCGTGCGATTTTGAAGCACTGCGGGTGTGAATTTGACTCTGGGTCCTGTGGCCCACCCCAGACTGACAGGAGGAAGATTTTCATACACACTTTACTAAGTTTCTTTCATCTCTGACACTCCTATTATAGAGAAAGGGCAAAGAGCAATATTAAAATATTTCCTTTAATTAATCCCCTTTTAATGTGCAGGAATTTCATGCACTGGGCCACTAGTACCTTAATAATAATAAAAATAATTATCCAAAAAACATATATGCATAACCCATAGACGCAGACCGCAGAGCAGTGATGGGTAGAGAAAAGGGAGGGTCAAGCCGGGTGGAGGTGGGTACCGCTGGGGGAAATAGGGACTTCTGTAATAGTGTCAACAATAAAAACAAAGAACAAAATAAAAAACAATAGAATGTTGGGGGAAAATGACCCACTTCCTTCCATCCCAGGAGGGTCTGTGCCAACAGCTTCCGGAGTCCAGAGCCTTTGGGCGCTGCCTGGGCTTGAGGGTGAACACGGCCAGAAGGAAAATGGCCCAAGAAGGTGCATGAGCCCAACAGCAAGTGAATGGCCTTCCGGCCTGTCTGGCTCATTCCGCCCAGGCTTGTGCAGAAGCTGGCCAGACCCTTCCCGCACTTCGCCTGCTCTGCCCTGGGATCCTGGGCAGGGCTCTGTGCTAAGCTGATTCTGGCTACGGACATGCCACTGACAAGCCTGAAAAATGACCACCGATAGGAAGAGCTTTCCCCGTGGCACGGAGGGCGAGAATCTGGTTGATAGAAACATCGGTTGCATGGCACTTTGCATGTGGGACACATTAGTTCATTACGACATAGTGATGGGTTGTCAGAGGTGGAACAGCCATTTTTCAAAAGGTAGACCCGTTTTACCGCGAGGGCAGCTTAGCATAGAGAGGTTCAGGGGCTTGCCCGAGTCACACAGCCGCCAGGTGACAGAGCTGGTGTTCGAGTTGAGTTTACAGCTCTTTGTGATCTGCTTGTTCTGAAGGCTTTGTGGCTGCTGGGGGCTGATTCCTGGGATTGCATCACTTTGCCCTTGAGGCCGAGGGACCTTCAGTAGCCTCTGTCTCAATGGTCAGCAAAGACATCAAGAAGCAGGTGGGCACTAAGTGAAATGAGCCAGGCAGTGAAAGAAAAATACCACACTATCTCACTCATTTATGGATAATAAAGAACATTATAACCCAATGAACAAAAATATAGATACAGAGGCAGAGAAGCATCAAACAGATTGTCAAATTATAGCTAGGAGGCTGGGGAATGTTGTGGGTGGGGAGGGGGGGAGATAAGAGATTAACGGAAGGACTTGTATGCATGCACATAAGCACAACCAATGGACACAGACATTTTTTTGAGGGGGGAGGTGAGGTAGGGGAGGCCTGAGGAAGGTCAATGGAAAAAAAGGAGACATGTATACCACTATTTGTAATTCTTTAAACAATAAAAAATAAATAAAAGACAGTAAGAATAAGAATAATAAAAAAAGAAGTAGGTGGGTAAGGTAGGAGGGAGGTTTCAGGGAGAAACTGAATTTAAGAAGTGAAGGGATTAAGAAGTACAAATTATTAAAGTAGTTACAAAATAGTCACAGGGATGCAAAGGACACAGGGAATATCATCAGTAATATTGTGGTAACTAAGTATGTATACTAGACTTTTCCTGGTGATCATTTGGTAAGTTGTATAAACGTCTAATCATTACGTTGCACACCAGAAACTAACATAATATAGTGTGTCACTGTACTTGAAAAATAAAATTTAAAAGAGAAGCAGGTGGTCTGAGAACCGTTGGACTTACAGACTTCCTACTTAGAAGCAGGGGAACTTTGGGATGTAGCACACAGCTTGTACCTTGAAAGACTCATTGTATGTGGTGAGGCTGCAAGGGTCCCCTGGAGAGAAGGCGAACAGACTGGTGAATTGGGTGGAAGTGGTGTCATGGGGAGAGTCAATGTCCATGGTCCATTCATCCTCCCAGGTGTGAAGTCCGAGGGAGCCTTCTCACCGAGGGGCTTCATCTTAGAGGTCTTTCCAGAGATTTTTAAGGAGAACAAGTTCTTTGCTGGTCTTTATTTGGACTTTCTTGGACCCAAGGCTCCCAGAGTGAGTAAAGAGCCCAGGATTCTATGGTGGAATGCTGCTGGGGTCTCCTCCCAGCCCTGGCCTGGCAGTGGGACCCACCTCTACCTGTCATTGCTGGGGCTGCTGGAAGCAAGGAGCAGGCGCCAAAGCAGAAGTGATTTTCTTTTTCTTTCTTTCTTTTCTTTTCTTTTATTGATTTTTCACAGAGAGGAAGGGAGACGGATAGAGAACTAGAAACATCAGTGAGAGAGAAACATCGACCAGCTGCCTTTTGCACATCTGGGGATGTGCCTGCAACTAATGTACATGCCCTTGACCGGAATCGAACCTGGGACCTTTCAGTCCGCAGACCAAGGCTCTATCCACTGAGCCACACCGGTTTCAGCTCAATTTTCTATTGAGTGTGATCCAGGATAAGGCACCAAGAAATCACCCCGAAGAGCCCTGAAAGCTGGAGTGCTGACTCATCCCTTCCCTCAGCTCCCGCAGAACTAATGACCATGGTTTATAAAGTTCTTAACAATCTGGCTCCAAACTCTAGCTGCTTCTTCTTCTTTTTTTTAAAAAAAATTTTATTGATGTTTTTTACAGAGAAGAATGGAGAAGGATAGAGAGTTAGAAATATCAATGAGAGAGAAACATTGATCAGTTGCCTCCTGCACACCCCCTACTGGGGATGTGCCCGCAACCAAGGTACATGCCCTTGACTGGAATCAAACCCAGGACCCTTCAGTCCACCAGCTGACGCTCTATCCATTGAGCCAAACCGGTTTTGGCAACTCTGGCTTCTCTGCAAGCCAAGCTCTCACATCCCTTTTGGTCCAGCTGTGTAGGATTATTCTCTGCTCGTCAAAGGCTCCACACCACATCCCTCTCCCACGTTGTGCCTTTGCTCATGCTGAGGTGTGCTGTCTGGGGTAGACTCCCCTGTTCTCTGTCTGGAGAACTTGTGTTCACTCTGCAAGACACACCACATGGCATCTCCTCCGTGAGGCTTCCCTGGCACGCTCATTGCCTGCTCCTCTCTCACCCAACTCTTAGCTCTACTGAAGCATTTCCCTTATTGTCATACGATTTGTTTTGTGGTGCATAGACACTGAAACCAAACTGCCTGCATTCAGACCGCAGCTCTACCACTAACCAGTGTGTGACCTCGACAAGGTCTCTGTTCTTGCTTTCCTCCTATGTAAAATGGGGACACCAATACCTATGCCACAAAAATTATTACGAAGATTAAATAAGCTAATGTGTATTGAGGATGCAGGCCACTGTCTGGAACTGTAACTATTCAGGCCTAACTATCTGTACTAAAAGCTACCTGTACCTCAACCATCATGATTATAGGCCTCTTGCAGACCTGGAAGTGAGTGGAAGTCTCTCTGCACTCTTCCCAACACACATGGCTCCTGTTTTCCATTCTGTGTTCCTCTGAGGTCAGAGCTCCAACTCCATTCCCTTTATGATCCTTGCCTCTCCTTCTAGCACCATTGCCCAACCCCCTGGTCCAGATGTGCCTGTTGGAAATCACCATGTCTTAGTAGACCTCACCCTCTAAACCAAGATACCATTTTTCTTCCCACTACCATAGTGTTCCACGCCTGTGGGACTGGCAGCTTGTAACACCACTCAATTGGCTCTCAGAGAGGTCTGGGAGCACCTGACACTTTAGGACACGTCTAGATTTTTATTTCTTTTAATGAATGAGTCACTTGAATACCTAGCACTTGAATATCTCATTCTCAGCACAGTACTGAACTCTGTGGGTTTTTTAAATGGATGGGTGGATGAGGGAGCAGTGAATGAATAAAGATCAGTTACAAGTGGGCCATCCATTAGCTTCAACCACCCTATACATTCCCACAGTGTAGTGGTTAGTGTGGCTGACTGCATCTAGGTGTTCCGTTACCGACAGCAGAACACATCCTAATTGAAACACACCTCCAAGCATTTGCTCATTTCTATTCTCCTTATCGGGCATACACCTTTGAGTTTCCAATGCAGTGCCACCATCTGCAATTGAAAATGCCCAAGAACACATTTTGTGTTCTCCAAAGTGCCGGATGCATAAAGGAAGGGAGCACCTAGAAGAGCATAATAGTTGGGCACCCAAAACAACGTCACCTCCTTCCAAGCTTGACCGAGGATGGAGAGAGCCAATATCCTGGAGTCATGGAGACATCACATTTTAGAACTGGAAAGAACAGCCAGTGTAATTTAGCCCAACCCTTTCCTTTTACCAAGGTGAAAACTGAGGGCCAAAAGCTTTCGTGACATCTATGTCTTGACTGTGGATGTGTCAGTTAGGCCTGAGCTCAGTTATTCTGAATCTCTGAGTAGTGCACGCCAAGCTCTCACATCCATCCCTCGCTGTCCCATCAACACGTGGCTTTAATGCATGTCCTTGCCATCACAGGCAGAGCTGGTACCTCGGTCTCAGGGACGTGTGGGAGCTCATGGAAGCCTGGGCAGGGCTGGAGGCAGGAGGCTGGAGGCATCGGTGCGAGTTGTCTGGGCAGCAGGCTTGATGGGGTGGCAGGAGCTTTTACAAAGTCTGGTTTAGCTGTTCAGGATCTAACCCTCTCCCCTATTCACCTATAGAAATGGTCTCCCACGATTGTTGAAAGGCTTTCCCGGCTGGGTCAAGGTCACTCTTATCTCCCCCAGTGTTTCTCCACTCACCCGCACACTTCCTCTTGTGTGTATGTGTGTGGTGGGAAGGGGTGAGTTGAACGAGAGAGGCTAGCAGTTTTTGTTTTGCTTTGAATTGTTTTGTTCAGAAATTCTGCTTTTTCCCATGAGCTGTTGGCAAGGCTTTGAAGCGAGGGCTCAGGATCCCACGGAGGAACTAATGTGAGGCAGAGAGAAAATGGGCACCAGATTACCGTCTTAGAGATTAAAAAGGCACTGCTTACCTTCAACGTGGTGATAGTTATATTAATAGAGAAATGAAGTGTCCAATGACAGGCCATTAAAACGAACTTTGGTAAATCCACAGAGCAGGAAACTATGGGACCCAAGAACTTGGCAATGGGTGGAGAGTAATAATTGCTGAAATCAGCCAAGGAGGTACCTCATTGATTTCCTCTCACTGCACACCTGATAATCACTAAAACAGAGATGTTTCTCTATTTGACATAGAAAATGTCTCTGAAATATTGCTAACTGGGAAAAAGAGCATAAAACAGTGTTCATAATGCAATTTCAAACTTATCAAAAAGTGTGTAAGAATAAAAATGTGTTGGATAAAAAAAAATAGCAATATTTTAACTGCAGTTACAGATGATTTTTAACTCCTGTTTGTATTTTCCCTGTGTTACTAATGTTTTATAGTATCACATTATTACTTTTCATAATTAGGAAAACACTATCCGGGTTTGAAAAGTAAAGCTTTCTGTTTGTGGCTAGGCTCGGAGTTAGATTTATGAGCTGGTCATAAAGGAAAGTGAAGTGATCAATAAATGTTCATTTTCTTTCCTACGACAAAGGAAGGCAGGTGAGACTGTTCCCAGCAGAAACCCCTGGATCTGAAACGCTGGAGGGCAAGATGTATTCCTGGAGTTCCCAGTCAGAAGTTGGCAGCAGTATTTCCCAGCCAAAGACCGCCTTACTAGGTTGCTAGAGTCCTCAGCATTCTCGGCACTCTTGTTTAAGCAGCATTATGCCTTAAATAAACGTTTAGGGGCTAGCCCTGGAAGCTAACCATCCTTTACAACATTATTTCTATGGGAAAATATGCTCTAAATTCCACTTCGCCAATTCACATCCGAGTTTTCAGGATGAAACCATTTTTAGTTTGGAGACTTTCAGTCCTTTCCCCTTTATTCACTAACTAGAGGCCCAGTGCATGAAATTCGTGCCCGAGTGGGGTCTCTAGGCCTGGCTGGTGATCAGGGCTGATCAGGGCTCAGCTGGTTGGGGCTCGAAGGCTCCAGTGGGGTTGGGAGAGGAGGTGACAGTCGCTGGGCCTGGCGTGGAAGGAACAGATGCTGATGGTGATGCCGCCATCGTTGGTGCCCACCACCAGGCAGTTCCCTGCCTTCTCCCCCTGCCCTAGCCCTGATTGGGGCCTGTGGCTGTGGGGAGCGATGGGGCACAAGAGGTTGGCCAGTGGCCCCAAGGAGGGAGCCATCTCTCAGCCCCCTCTGGGAAATGGGCAATGTCTGCTGCCACCCACTCACAGTTCCCTGTTCCAGCCCGGGGCCTGGCCCCAATTGGGTGATTGAGGCTTGCCAGCTGGGGGAAGAGACTGCAGGTGGTTAGCTGGCTGGGGGAGGTTGGCTGTGGGAGTGCACTGACCATCAGGGGGCAGCTCCTGTGTTAAGCGTCTGTCCCCTGGTGGTCAATGCACATCATAGAGACCATCATTCTGGTTGTTCTGTTGTAACTGTCGCTTAAGCTTTTATATATATATATAGGTTATTTCAAGAATTCCCTCTTAGTTTGTAATAGATTGGAGACTTGTGGACAAATCCTTTAGCTTATGTTTCATTTGCTAATCCAGCACAGTCACTAGGTTTTCAAAACTGGAAGGATCATAGAGATGGGTACCAACAATTTTTAAATGAGCATTACTTCTCATTAATTGAGCTGCTAAGTTGACCAGTGATCAAAAAGTTATGCTAGTGATTTATGTCTTCCCAGCACTCCTCTTATTCTCACTATGATAATTAATTTTCTGTGTCAACTTAACTGGGCTAAAGGTGCTCAGGTAACTGGGTGTGTCTGTGAGGGTGTTTTAGGAAGAGATCGAATTCGATCAATAGACTGAGTAAAGAGATCTTCCCTCACAAATTTGAGTTGGCATCATCAAATCTGTTGAGGGTCCCAACTGAACAAAAAGACAGAGGAAGGTTGAATTCTCTTCTCTCTCTCTCTCTCTCTCTCTCTCTCCTTGAACTGGGGGTACTCATCTTATCCTGCCCTCAGATATTGGAGCTCCTGGTTCTTGAGCCTTGGGCTACTAGGACTTATATTGCTTCTCCCACCCAGTTAGTTCTCAAACCTTTTGGCCTTACAGTGGGAAGTATATCATCAGTTCTACTGGTTCTCAGTCCTTTGGTCCCAAATTAAAACATACCAATGGCTTTCTTGGTTCTCCTGCTTGCACATGGCATATCTCAGCCTACATAATTTCATAAACCAATTCTCACAATATCTATCTATCTATCTATCTATCTATCTATCTATCTATCTATCATCTATATCTCCTATTGGTTCTGATTAATTCTTTCACTTGCCTTTCCCAACAATTGGGAAACAATTCCTTATTTTAAGGCTGTCCACACATTTTCCCAACATATCTACAAATTCACTGAGGTCAGGGCTAAGTCTTACAGTCTTGAAGCTCCCTTAGCACTTGGGACTTGACCATTAATAAATACGTGGAAACCTTCTGAGACAGTGGAAAGAGTACTGCTCTAGGTGTGAATGAAAGCTGGATGCTGGACTTGGTTAGCTGTGTGAGTTTAGAGAAGTTGCAAAACCAAGGAATGGACTAGCTGATCTCAGATGACTTTTCCATATCTGACAAGTGTTCACTGAAGTGAGAAGTACACGGCACGTCTCTGGGCAGATTTTAATCTGTTTGATAAGAGACTTCTAGGTCAGGGAAGATGTCGAACATTGTTGACCTCTGTTAGATTTGTTTGTTGTTTCAATTACTTAGGAGTGATAAATCCCCCCTTCCCCCAGTTGATTGACAGACGTAAACCTCACCTGTGGCCAGACATACCTGAATTCTGAACCACCAATCAGCACCTGCCCAGTACCCTAAGCCCCCGATTCCTAAACCCCTAAGTCCCTAACCACCAATCAGCGTGTGCTGAATACCCTAAGCCCCGTCCCCTATCTTCCCCTTAAAAGTAGACCCCCGGGTGTTTTATGGCCTCTTCCAGTCTCTTCCATCCTTTCCTTCTGGAAGCAGCCGGCGGGGGGGCGGGGGGGGGGGTACCCAGCTCCAATAAAAGCCTGTGTCCTGGCCTCCCAGTCTCAGCTACCTTCTTTAATTAATCTATCAAGGAGATGGGCAGAAAGGAACCTTTTTTGACCTTCTAGACCTGGAGCAGTGATCTTTGACCTCTTCTGGGTCAAGAAAACTTTGTGAATCAGATCAAGATTATGTATAATCTTTGTTTATGAATATGGGGTTCTTGAGGAACCATAAAGACCACCATAAAACCTCTAGGGGTCCATTCGTGTACTACTAAAATTGCCTGGCTAAAATTCAAATAATCAAGTTCACTATTTGGCCAAGGATGTTTAAAAACAGCATAGGAACAAACGTTTTTGTAGCTCCTCTCAAAAACCTTCAAGATCTAAGGTCCTCTCTAGCTCTTGGAGACAAGTTGTTCCAGGAACTAGAGAATTCAAGAAATCACGTCTCTTCTCTAGTTTTTAAGAAGTTAAGCTCCAGGGACTTTCAGTTCAGTGCCCTAGCGGAGGATAGAGGATCTCTCCAGAGCTAAGGGAAGTCCCCAGGTTTCCTCTATTATTTGAGAAACTTGGCTCCTGCTCCTGACCTTGGCCTCACTCTCCTCATTTGGTCCAATCACCCTTTAAGTTCTTTTCAAGCTCCAGCATCTTGCTGTCTGTGAGTCCTTGATGCCTGTGTGGCGCTGATACCACCTCTATGAAGTCATGATTCTGGATTTTAACGTTGGTCTGCTTCTGTCGCTGAGGACATTTCAGAGAAATTTTGTAGAGCAACCTGCCTGAGAAGCATTTGGTTTCCTCGAGGCCTTTAAGAGGAGGGCAGAGAAGAGAATCTTGGGGCTCTTCTGGCTCTGTTCTAAGAAGGAACTTATTAAGAGCCATCTCAGAAGGCAGAGGTCCACTGGGCACGTATCTGCATCTAAATGAAACCCTTGTCAGAGGACCGGGAAAGGCAGGCCAGCATCAGGGGTTTAGCTGTGCCTTGAAGAAACAGAGATCTGTTCTCCAGTCTCGGTCATTCCCCCACTTCCATGACTCACCTCCTCTCCGTCCAGAAAGTCTTGTACAGAAATTAGTTTATGGGTCCTGTCCAGAGGTCTTTAAGTAAACAGTGCTCCCAGTCCTTTCAACTACCCAGACTAGCTTCACTCCAGGCCCTAGGGAGGAAGCTAATGACTTGTAGTTACTTTGCTATTGTTTTCCGAAAACAATTTGACTTCCTTTCAGATTAGCCTCAGAATTCCTTCTTTACAAATTAAGGCACTGGAGCCAAGGAAGGGCTGAGCTCACCGGCTTGGTAGCACAATGCTCCAGGGCAAGATCTCTTTGCTGTAACAAGTTACAGAGGCCCCTTGGGGATGGGGGGCAGGGAGCTCTGGAGAATGAACTGGACCCTTGTGCCTCTGCTTCTCTCCTGAGATCTCACCTCCATCCAAAAAAATGTGAAAGTAATGAAACTGTATGGTGTCCAAAGAATTTGTGAAGAGGGTGTCATTGTGACCATGTGACCGACAAGGGTGTTGAGGCTCAGTGGTTTGCCGTCATCCCACAACTAAGGGACAGGACTGGGATTCTGTCTCCAGTTTCCTTACTCTGAGTGGCAATCTTTTTTGATGACCTCTTTGGAAGAGGCCCTGCAGATGCAAAGAGAAGTCATCTGTCCAGAGCTGTCAGTTTGGTCTGTCATGTGAGAACTGAAACTTACATTTGAAATTCACTTGGTGTGGGATTTAAGTGCCAGATCCCTGTCCCTTCTCTTCCTCCAAAGCTGGGGCTGGATTGAACCTGGTGTTGGGGGAGCCATTTCTGAATTCCCTCCTGCTAGAGAGGCACAATGGAGGTTCCCAGCCAAGTGGCCAGTCCCTCTGGCCATAGAGGTAGATCCTTACTGGTTTTTCCATTACAGAGGCATCTTGACTACTTTTTTATGGCACCTGTGGGACTTCTTTTTGAAGGGAAGGAAACCTTCTTACATTTTTTTTATACTGATGATCACCACTCTGCCCCCTACTCCACTACTACTGCCACTTAGAATCAAAGCTGGTAACCTTCTAATCCAGCCGTGGGCAAACTACGGCCCGCGGGGCCGCATCCGGCCCGTTCAGCTGTTCTATCCGGCCCGCGGAGCCGAAAGAGCAGAGGGTTCTCTTGCTCTCCCCTCCGCTCCTTCACCAGCAGCCCAAGATGAGAGTGCCAGCACGGTCAGGTTGCTTTTGTTCCGGCCCTCCGGTCCAGTTTAAGAACCCATGGTGGCCCTCGAGTCAAAAAGTTTGCCCACCCCTGCTCTAATTTCTCGTGCCAATCTGTACATGTGCCCACTTTAGCACTCATTACATTGCATTCTACTTACTGGTGCACAGCCCGTGTGCCTCATTCATCTTCATATGCCCAGTTCCTGTACATGGTGTGTCCTCAGTACACTGTCATCGAATTATTGATTAGTGATTGAATGACTACAGAGCAGATGGTGTTCTTCAGACTCTGGGAGGAGGGTGCTGGAGGGAGGGAAGTGTAGGTTACCCTGGAAAAGCAGTTGTTACGTTCTCAGACACAAAGGGAAGGGGAAATGTGATTGTTATTTTGTGTGTATGCAGTGTACAACCTATATGGCCATAGCTGGTGACCTTGCTCAAAGAAGGCAATGAAGGCGGACATAATAGTTACAGCTATAACAACGGTAACCACATGTTTCTGTGGTAAAACTTCGAACTCTTTCCAAAGTACTTTCCCTTCTATAATTTGACCTTGATATTTAGAACAGATGTATGATTCGTTGCATGCTATATGTGTGTATTTATCTATATCTCTTTGTCATCTGCCTATCTAGATATACATGTTTTATATGTGTATTTATATATTTATTTAGCACTCACTATATGTTAAACACACACACACACACACACACACACACATATATATATTTTTTTTCATAAGTAATCTATAAATGTGATAATTACTGTAAGGTTTTAAGGTCCCAGTTGACAGGTTTGTGATGCAGAAGCAAGACACGGAATCCAGGCCAGTAAGAAGGGGAGAGGTTTTAATCTGCTCTCCCGGGCGAAGCTCACTGGTCCGAAGGTGGGCCAGGGAAGTTTGTGCCAAAAAGCGGCCTAGGCGCTTCTTTTATACAGCTGTTCAGGGAGGGGAGGGTGGAGGGCATGAGAGGTGTGGAATTCCTGCCTCGGGCTAGGGGTCTAGGAAGGCCCTAGGAGGCCAGCTAGCCAGCTATCTTTGTCACCATCCACCTTGCAGATGTTTGCATGGCTCCGGGCTTCCCCCCTGCCTTGACCTAACAGTTACTTTCATTATCCTTTTATAAGTAAGCCAGAAACAGTTGTAAGTATTTCCCCCTACCCTATAGGTTCATTACTTAGGAGCATGCAAATTAAATTGACTAAGAGAGATCAATGGGAGAAAAGGAGGCTTAGTCATATGCGTAGAGAGCTAACAAAAGTAATCAGCTTATTAAATGATTAAAATTAGAGGCTTTAAACTTGAACTTAGTAGGGAAAAAAGAGGAAGGAAAAATAGGCTTCTATGGGAGGAACAAATAGGTTTTTTAGGAAAACAAATAAGTTTTGAGAAGAACCAATGGGGGACAAGAGAGTGTGTGATGTTTGTCCATGTGGGTGCAGAGGTCTTCTCACCTTCTCCATGGCTGTGTGGCTCCCTCAGAGAGGGGATTTATGGCAGCCTCCTTTCTCGGTGGCCTCTGCTTTTAGTCAGATAAAACCCAAGAAGGTTTCTTTCTGCATCTGATGGATCTCAAATATCTTCAACTTAAAATAATCTTCATACCAACTCTGAGTTTCCAAATGAGTCCCCACATGGCCAAAGCCCCCAGACAGCTGCGGAGTGGGGAGTCAAGACCCGAACGCAGGCACTCTTAACCACAGGGCTGTTTGCCTCTATCCCATCCGCTCGGACTTGTATATTTAGCTGACTGTGATGCTAATCTTGAAAACACAGGGAATAGTCTTAATCTCCTGAATGTCTCCAACCCTCTGGAATAACTTGACACCAGCAGTTCAAGTTGTATATAGATACCAGTTTGGGAGGAGATGTAAAAACCTTTGTTCTTGAATTAGGGTTTGACTGCCATTGGTTAAATTATCTCGACAGGCATGGGGTATTTTACATGCAAGGAAATGCCTTTCTTCTGGAGTGATTGGTTTGAGGGCACCTGAGTGAATAGCATTTTTGGTGGAGTTTCTTGACCTTGTATTTTGCGATTTTTTTTTTTTTTGCCAGTGGAACCACAACCTTAGACTTGACTGAAAACAGCTTTCAAAATAAAGGAGAGGCAGGTTCTTTTGGGAGGGAGGTAGATGATGGTAGACCAAGGATTTGGTAGAGAAGAATGAGGTATGCTCCGGATATGCATTGCAAACATTGCAAAACCTGAATGTTGCTTATAATCAAACCACAATATCATATGACACCTGGAGTTCCTGCTTTCAAGGACTTCCCTCAGATCTAGAGGGCAAATACCACACCAGCATTGTAACCGGACAGCCAAGGGGTCCGGGCTGCCGGCCACTACTTGAGCCAATTAAGCAGACATCGGGTTGAATCGTACTAGTATATGAGCCTTTGGTCCAATCCAGCCGGCAGCACAGGAGAGAAGCAGGCCATCCACAAACATCTGCTCTGCCCCCCATAAGCCAGCTGCTTATATTGGGTAAGACAAAGGTGACAAAGGTGGGGAAGTAGGAATTACAGGCATGAGGAAGTAGGCACAGGATGATGATCATCACAGGTTACAAGTCGTTCGGGCGGGAGGGGTGAAGGGGTGGGGGGGGGGGGAGAATGGCAGGAAGGTGGGTGCCTCTGGGCACCCCGGGGCCAGATTGCAGGTGATAGGAGCTGGGGTTGAAAGAACAGGTGCCCCCAGGACTAGAGTGCTTCAGCCAGAAGGTTTAAATCTTTCCCCGATGATAACGGGCAGTTCTTGGGAAAGGAGGATGGAATGCATTCTGATGTTAGCTCCCATGTCCCAGGGCGTGCGACTCCCAGCCAGGTTAGAATGTGCCTTCTGTAATCAGAACGAAGCCATCATGGTTAACAGAGCATGATCAACATTTCTTATTTTATTTCTTATAACTAATAGTTGTCCTCAATAGAATGAAAGCCCTGCACCTGGGACCGCAGAGCTCCAGGGGGGCTGCGCCCATCAGCTGCCTCCAGACCCGGCCTTCGGGGGGAGGTAGATGACGGGAGACCAAGGATTTGGTAGAGAAGAATGAGGCATGCTCCGGATATGCATTGCAAAACCTAAACGTTGCTTATAATCAAACCACAATATCATATGACACTTGGAGTTCTTGCTTTCAAGGACTTCTCTCAGATCTAGAGGGCAAATACCACACCAGCATTGTAACCGGACAGCCAAGGGGTCCGGGCTGCCGGCCACTACTTGAGCCAATTAATCAGACATTGGGTTGAATCGTACTAGTATATGAGTGTATAGTATATGAGATTATATAATAATAATAATAATTATATATATATATATATATATGATTATATATACCCTAGATTATAGTATATATAATCGTACTAATATAGGAGAAGGATTTGGGTTCGCCTAACACTGGGTTCCTTCCCCTCGGAGTCTCACATCCACGGAGGCCACGGACCCAAGCCAACCACAGACAGTTCTTAAGTTTGGGGTTCCCAAAAGGTCACATCGGCCTTACACCCACACGGAGGTATGGCTGTGACTTTAACCTCTTCTTTGGGATTAAAGCTTGAGACGTGTTGGGAGTAGATTCTTAGGCCAAAGCACCAGGGACAAGGGAGTCTGTATTTCTTTTGCGTTCAGCTCTTGGAGCGGGGTTTCCTGGCCCACTTTAGCCACTCTTTGGGAAGTAAAAGTCTTAAAAGGAACCACCTATCTGTGTCTGCATAAGTGCGTGTGACCTCAGCCCACTAACCATGGCTCCAGTTACCAGTTTTGTCCCCCGACGAGGCACGGGGGACTCGTAGCTCTTGCAATTAGATGCTTACGGAACGTATCTGCATGTGTTATCACCGGAGGCTCTGAGGGAGAAGGCTCTTTAGACATCTGGACCTCAGTGTCTGGGGAAGGATAGCTGTAGATTCATGGGGTAGAAGAGACATCGAAAGGTCTTCTCGTTTGCCCTCTCGCCTCTAAGGAGAAGCAAAAGAAGCAATTTCCAAAACGCCGCCTTTGAAGGACTTGTAGAAAGGTGATTGTGTTTCTTCCCGGAAACCTCAGGGGGTGCATCACCCTCGCAGACATAGCCAGACACAATCCCTCTTGCTAGGGTGGGAGTCCGTTTTTGTTGTGCCACCTGCAGGTCTGTTTGCTCCCCCTCCCCGCCCCCGCCCCGGGGTGGGGGCCCTTGTTCCCGCCTCTCTGACCAGGCCAGTGTGTTTCGGGAGAATTTCCTCTACCGCCCCGGGCGGGTAGTGCCTGACCTTTTGGCATCAGGCAGACCTGTTCTTCCCTTCCTGGCTTTGGGCAAGTTACTCAGCTCCTCTGAGTCTGAATTCGCTTTTCTGTGAAATGGAAACCCTACCAGAGCATCCGACAGTGTCGTGAAGTGAAAACGCCTGGTCCCCGGGGGCCCTTCATAAAGGCGCCTTTCACCGCAAAGCGATGGCTCTGTCTGAACCGGTTTCCCCCATGACCTTTTCCTCACGCAACTTACCACTGTCACATCCTTACGCATCGAGGACAAACCCATCGAGAATATGGCCACGTATGGTAGCTGTTTTGTGTCCTGAGCTCTTCTCTGCCACCAGAATGGCAGCTTCCTGTGGATAAGGGATGGCCCTTGTCTCCCACGGAAACAGGCTGGGTCCTGGGCGGGGCCTAGGACTCCCTGCCCAGGAGGCCGATGGATGGTTCCTAGGCTCAGAAGACCAGCTTCCTGTTTCCCACCTCCAAGGGAAATACTGTGAAGTGTGCCCAGCACAAAGCCGGGCACGCGATACACGTTGAATAAAGTCTATTTTGTCGCCCCATTTCTTTAGCCTTTCCCTACGGGAGTTATTTACCAATTCTGTGGCCAGATTTCGGCATCCTCTCTAAATCTCCTCTGAGCTCTGCGTGGTTTCTAATGTGTGGAGCACAGACCTCGGCACCTCTTTCCAAGGCCCTTTGTTAAGCGGAACATGAGCATAAAGGGGAGGACATGGCAGACCCTCAGTTTCTACCCTTGGCCCCTGCCCCACCCCCCCTTTTTGGGGCATCAGGCATCTGCTCATGGTGTCCTTCTGAGACTTGTGGTGACTGCCAGATTCAGTTCTTTTTTTAATTTTTAAAAATTGATCTGAGAGAGGGAGAGAGAAAGAGAGAGAGAGAGAGAGAGAGAGAGAGAGAGAGAGAGAAGCGATACACCAATCAGTTGCCTCCCGCATGTGCCCTATCTGGGAATCAAACCCAAGACTTTCTAGTTCATTAGATGGCACTCCAACTGAGCCACACCAGCCAGGGAAGATTCAATTCCATTCTTCTTCTTCTTATTATTATTATCATTACTACTACTACTACTACTCCTACTACTCCTACTACTAGAGGCCCAGTGCACAAATTTGTGCACAGGTGGTGTCCAGCCAGCCTGGCCCCCCAATTGGGGTGGATCAGGGCCGGACCTGTCAGGAGGAGGAGAAGGCAGGAGGTTGGCCCAATCAGGGCCAAGTTCGCTGGGGGTAGGGGCTGAGGGCGATTGGCCAGTGGGCCCTGCCCCTGATTGGGGATGGGGCTGGCTGTGGGGAGGGGCTGCAGGAGGTGGGCCCCCACCACTCCAATAGGGGGTGGGGCTGGCTGGCCCATTGCCCACAGCCCCTCCCCATGACTGGCCCAATCCTAATCAGTCCCCACCACCCTGATCGACTCATGGTTCCTCCTGCCAGACAGCTCCACCCCTGATCAGCCCCCCCCCCCCCCCCCCCCACACACACACCAGTCGGGGTTGGGCCTGGGAAATCTGCAACTTGAAACCTGCCCTTGAACCCGCAATCCTTTGAACCAAGGGCCAGTGCTCTAACCATTGAGCAAACAGGGCAGGGCAGATTCAGTCCCTTTAGACAATCACCTTACCTGCAAGCCCAAATGAGATTTTCCTTGATTGCGTCAGAGTCTTTGCCTGAGGCTGGGAGGGAACCAGGTGAGGAATACATCAGACTGCCGGAGGCCTGCCCACACGGCTGAGCTTCCGGCCATCAACATGCTACCGTATTTCCCCGAAAATAAGATCCTCCGAAAATAAGACCTACTTCATGGAAACATAAGACATCCCCTGAAAATAAGACCCAGCGCATCTTTGGGAGCAAAAATTAATATAAGACACTGCCTTATTCTCGGGGAAACAGGGTAGTATCGGCCACAGAGGCCACCCTGGCTGGAGGCTGTCCCACTTGAGTTGGAGGATTTGAGTTCGAAAACTCCCCCCCCCCCCCCCGCCCCGATTCTGACTTCCTACAACCCAGCCGTGTCTTCCCTGCTTTCCCGCTACCTGCCATGGAGAGCTGCCACCTCCCGTGCCCGGTGCTCTCCAGGATCACGGCGCCTGCATTGCGGCAGCTGTTTCCTTCTGGGTGTTCAGGGGAAATGGCACTCGCCCTTCACCCCAGCCCTGCCCCCAGCGAGGCTCGCCTTGGGCCGCCAACGAGCCAGGAATTACTACGCCACGAAACCTTCCCCCTCTCAGATGACCCTCCAGCTGAGACTTCCGGCTCTGTGACTGGCTAGAGACAGTAAGGGGCTTCCAGGAGCCCCGGCGTGTGTGGGGTGCGTAGGATGAAAGGACAAAGACTTAGTGTCGAGCCGGGACCGGTTTGGCCCAGTGGATAGAGCGTCGGCCTGTGGACTGAAAGGTCCCGGGTTCGATTCCGGTCAAGGGCATGTACCTTGGTTGCGAGCACATCCCCAGTGGGGGGGGGGGGGTGTGCAAGAGGCAGCTGATCGATGATTCTCTCTCATCGATGTTTCTAACTCTCTATCCCTCTCTCTTTCTCTCTGTGAAAAATCAATAAAATATATATTAAAAAAAAAAAAAAGACTTAGTGTCGGGGCGATCTCTGTTTTGGAGAAGGATCTAGACATCACCAGGGCTTTCTATGGTTTCACATGAGAATTCTACCTCCGGAGTTCGGCCCAGCCAGGGTGGATACAGGCAAGAGGAAACAGGCATTGTGTTGCATCGTATTATATTCTATTGTACTATTGAGCTGCATTGTATTGTACTGTGCTGTGCTGTATTGTTTCACGTTTTGCAGTCACATCCATAGCACCTACCATGTACCACACAGTGTTCTAAGTCCTTTACATGTACTCCTTGTCCTCACGACAGCCCTGGGAGGTAGTTGTTCTTACCCCCAGCTTACAGGTGAGGAAACTGAGTCCCATGGAGGTGAACTTGCCCAGCGCCGCACAGCTGGTAAGGGGGAGGGCCAGCATTCAAACCTGAGCGAGGCCCAGCATCTGCTCTGATGCTTCGCTGCAAAGTGGGAGGTTCTGGAGACGGAATCAAGAATCCTGGCCTTGTTTCCACAGGGCTGGGCGGCTCTGGACACAGGAAGGTTGGCCCCTTTCTTTCCCCCATTGAGAGCCTGAGCTTACTCACGTGTGGGAGACAAGTGGCTTTGCCAAACGCTGGCCTGTGTGTGAAGGGTGCTATGAAAAGAAGGCGATGATGTGGGACCAGGACACGGAGCTGGGGTCTGCCCCTGCCTCTGCCACTCACTTCACTGTGCGGACAGTGAGTGGATCTGAGTGCTTGGGCCTCAGTTTCCCTGGCTGTTCCAGGTCATCCCTGGGGGTTCCGCCCAGCTCTCGAGCTGCACGCTTTTTGCAGAAAGAGCGAAGAGGTGAACTTGGCACCTGCTAAAACCCTTCGTGCCGGCTCTGTCATTGCTAACCGCGTCGTGTGACTAACCAGGGTTGTGTTATTCGATGTCTCTGGACCTCCGCTCCCTCAAATGTGGGATGCAGAAAGGTCTGCCTGCCTCACAGCATTGGAAACGGGGTGCCGACGTGAGAACAGTAGGACAGAGATGCCGGATGGCCCCGCCTCGCCCGGAGCCTGGCACGCGGCAGGTGCTCTCGCCTCGCCGAAGGAGGGAGCAGAGTGTGGGGTGCCCCTCCTGTCCCTGGAGCTGGCAGGGACCCCTGGTGTCCACTCTGGGTGTTGGTGGCTGTAACTCCTGGCAGCGGGGTCCCCTGCCAGCTGGCACTCAGCTCGCTGCAGTGGGCACAGCAAGAGTCCCCAGAAGACCTTTCCAGGATCCAGGGCCCTCTTATCTGGGCAGGAAAAGGATGAGGAGGGACCTCCGGGCAGTGCCAGCTTTCCCGCTCTGGCTGGGGTGGCCGAGGAGGCGGCAGGGGGTGGGCGGGCAAAGCCCGGGCTGGGCACCGCCACCCGCCTCCAGGGACCTGGCACCACGGGGGCAAAGGCGGGCGCGGTGGCGGCGAGGACAGCGGGAGGCCGCGGGGGAGGGGGGCTCTGCCTCCTTCCGGGGAGAACTCCGCCAGGGCGGCTGCAGGGAGGTGGAGGGGAGAAAACTTTTTAAGTGAGCAAAGACTCTGAGCGCACAAAAGAGAGAAGGGAGGGGGGGGGAGGGACCCGGGGGAAGGGGGTGGAGAGAGAAAGAGTAGGAAGAGGGGGGAGGAGGGCGGGTGACAGATACGGATTCAAAAGAGGGTGGAAGAGGGACAAGTGACAGGCTGGAGAGGCGGGCGGCGGAGGAGAGGGCCGGAGGACCAGCCTGGGCGCCCCCGAGCCAGAGGAAGGTAAGGGGGGACTGAGAGGAAGGTAAGGGGGGACTGAGAGGAAGGTAAGGGGGGACCGAGAGGAAGGTAAGGGGGGACCGAGAGGAAGGTAAGGGGGGACTGAGAGGAAGGTAAGGGGGGACCGAGAGGAAGGTAAGGGGGGACTGAGAGGAAGGTAAGGGGGGACTGAGAGGAAGGTAAGGGGGGACTGAGAGGAAGGTAAGGGGGACTGAGAGGAAGGTAAGGGGGACTGAGAGGAAGGTAAGGGGGGACTGAGAGGAAGGTAAGGGGGGACCTGCCTCTTCAGAGGTGAGACGGCCAGTGGAGGGCAGGAGCCCGGGGTCCAGGCTGGGGGACAACAAGCTCCTCTCTGTGCCCCCCGCAGTCTTCCCTGAGATGCTGAGGCCGGAGGTGCCGAGGGAGGAGGAATGACTTACTGGGTCTCCCAGGAGCTGTGGGAAGGCGAGTGGGGGTCGCAGGAGGCGGTCCCCCCTTGAGGGGCTGCAGGGCTCCAAGGGCCCCGGGAAAGGGGTCCACTGTCCACCTCCCAGCTCTTGGTGGAGACGGAATTGGCCCTTTAAAAAACCCTCGTTGCTGTCTGCGCGTCCTCCAGGCGGGAGTCTTTTCTGCAATGCTCCCTGCAGCGTCCAGGAGAGGGTCTGGTTTTCCCCTGAGGGTGCTGGAGGCTTTGAAAATGTTCCCGCTCAGTTTCCTGCGCAGACCAAGCCCCACGGCGCCCTGGGAGCAGTCTGGCCTGTCCCTCGCTGCCCCAAGCCAGAGGCTGGGGGACCCCGAGGCGGAGAGGAACCCCCGGATCGCCTCCCCTGCGGGGCAGATGCTGCAGGGGGCTCGGGGCTGGAGGTTCGGTCAGGAGCCTGGGCTCGGGCACTCTGCGTGGCTGCCCGACCTCGGGCCCTGCCCGGCCTTCCCCTCCGGGCCTCAGTTTACTCATCTGTACCCGGAGGGCTGTGAAGGGCGGGAGCCCTCTGCCAGGCTGTGATTCCTCAGGCTCAAGTACAACTCAGAGGATGGAAAGGGAGCTGGCTCGAGGCTCTGGCCTGAGCGCACCTGGTCCAGCACGTCCTGTCCCTCGTCCCCCCCTCCCCCCCCC
Source organism: Vespertilio murinus (assembly GCA_963924515.1). NCBI lineage: Eukaryota > Metazoa > Chordata > Mammalia > Chiroptera > Vespertilionidae > Vespertilio > Vespertilio murinus. Next base: position 36,171,077 of record OZ004719.1, read on the forward strand.
CAGTCTTGCTCCTCAGCATCTCAGCTGCTGTTTCCTGAGGCTGGGCCCCGGCCTGGGAATGGGAGGGTGGTGTGGGGAGCATTGGAGGGGGGTTGGCAGACCCGGGAGAAACGCAGCAAAACGAAACAGAGGAGCCCGAGGCGGGGCTGCGGCTGGGGCACTCCTGTGTGCCAGAGGGGGCTGGTGGCTGGGGCACCGCTGGCGTCCAGAGGCGGCCGGCCTGACACCAGCCTGACTCCAGAGCGGCGGCCACGCAGTCTCCGTCGCCTCACCCCTGTCCCGCTCTCAGCCCGGCCCTGACTCACTCACTGCTCCGGGGGAAGCTCTGAACTCTGCACCTTCCTGCAGGTGCCCCGGGGGCAGCCCGCCTGCTGTCCCTCCAGGCTGCTTCCTCGGGCCGCTGCCAGGAGCGTGACCACGGAGAGCAGAGCAGAGTGCCCGGGGTGGTTCCCTGGTTCCAACTGCACCCCCCTCCCCCCCCGCCCTGCCCGGGCATCCCTCCGCAGACACGTGCAGCTCAGAGACCCGGGGGGAGCACCAGCCCGCTTTGCCACGGCCTCGGAACCCAGGGTGCTCTTGCCCGGCTCTGTGCCTGTCTCCTCGCTGCCTCCGCTCGCCCTCCCGGTGCTGGGCCGTCGCACAGAAGAGGTTTCTGAGGCGGCCTGCCGGCTCCTCTGACAAAGGAGGGAACAGGCCTGGGGAGGGGAGGGACTCGCTGGGGCCCCGCAGGGAGCCGGGCAGCTCAGCTGGGCGAATGCCCGCTCCCCAACTCTGCCCTGGGCTGTGGTTTCTGAGCCGCCGTCCCTTCCCCCGCCCCCCGCTTCTTCCTTAGCATCTCCACAGCCTATGGGCAAGCGACACCCCCTACCCACAGCTCATCATTAACACAGGCGGGCGGGGGCGGGGAGGGGGGCACATACTGTGAGAAGACCTGGGCTCTAGCGGCCCGCAGACGGCCACGGGGCAGCCTGGCCTCGTGGTACTGGCCGACTCACCGCTGGACCCAGCCAGTCCAAGCGGGACCGGGAACCCGTGCGCTGGATCGGCCAGGACAGGCCCGGAAGACCCCAGGCCTCAGGGCCAGAGAGGCCGGGGCCCGGGCTCTGCCCTCGGACCCAGGATGACCTCCGCCATCGGGGGTCCCCACAGGCCTCTGTGCGAGCGGCCCCCCGTAGGCCTGAGGGCCGAGCGGGGTGAAGGGGGAGACGCTCCTGCCCCAGGAGAGCTCAGGAGTCCTGGGGGAGACGCCCCTGGCCCCCTGCGGTCAGCAGCTGCGGCTCCCGCAGGACAGCTGGCCCCGCGTGGTGGGCCTGTGGTTTCCGACCGAGACCAGCAAATGACGGCGGGAATCCTTAGCCCCCGCCACCCGCTCGCCCTCGAGGACAGGGAGTATGGAAATAGCTCTTTGGGGCCGGGAGCTCCTGGCGCTCAGGGGAGGGGGCGGGGAGCCCGGGCTAGTCACGTCGGGTTGGCCTCTCCGCAGGGAGGCCTTGGGTGGCATTCCACTCTGATCCTTCGTTGCTCCGTCTGCCAAAGGGTTAGTGAAAGCTTCCTTGTGGGGCTGTGTAGGGTGAAGTAAAACCATGCATGGAACATGGCCCTCCTGGCAGTCAGCCTTGTGGCTCTGAGAACAATGGACCAGGGGGAAGCCCGGTTGTCTGGTCCCTGGCCCTCGGGTCCGCACGGGCATCGAATGTCACGCAGAGGCCTCTCCGCCGTGCAGGCTCGCCGCGGCGTGTCCCTCGGGCCTGGCGTGGTTTTTATGCCCGCGGGGGTTTTCTGAGCCTCCTGTTGCTGACCCTGAAGCTGGGAGTCAGAAAATCCGGCCTCGCCTCCTGGCTTTGCCGCTCGCTTGCCGCTCTGTGACACGTGGGCAGGGACACAGCCTCCGGCCACTCGAACCTGGCGCTGGAAGGGCCTTCACAGCCACCGGCTCCTCTGCTGCTTTTACGCCCGAGGGAACCCAGAAGGGGAATGACTTGTCTGGAGCCGGTGGTCGGCAAACCGCGGCTCGCGAGCCACATGCGGCTCTTTGGCCCCTTGAGGGTGGCTCTCCCACAAAACACCACGGCCTGGGCGAGTCTATTTGGAAGAGGTAGCGTTAGAAGGAGTGTTTGAAAAATTTGGCTCTCCAAAGACATTTCCGTCGTTGTGCTGTTGGTAGTTGGCTCTGTGGACTAACGAGTGTGCCGACCACTGGGCTAGAGTCACGAGGAAACGGGTGACACTGTGAAGAGCCTCTTCTCTGAGCCTCCGGGTCACAGAGGACTTCCAGGTGTTCCATCGAACCCGGCGTCTGGGGGACACAGGCCTCCGGGGAGGGCAGCTGTGGCGGGGGCAGGTCCACGGGAGAAGCCTCCCCTTCTCCTCCACGCAGAGGAGCCGCTTCCCACCCGCGGCCGTGGGCGGGCCCTCAGACTGGTGACTAGGTTCAGAGTGCGGCGCTCCCAGGAGGAAGGGCTGGCAGGAAGCTCACAGTGTACGGTGGGGAGTCCGCCTCCAGGCCAAGGGCTCGGGTTCAAGGACTGAGAGGAGGCCGTTGCACGGCCTGCACCAGCGAGAGGGGCCTGGTGGGAGCGGGCCCTGCACCGCCCTCTCCAGCCCGGCCTCCGGCCCTCACTGCCAGCGGAGTCACCGATGCACAGATGCGTTAATCCCCTTCCCATTGCCCCTGCGTCCCCTCCTCCGGCACCTCCACCCGGTGCCATGGGGGGGAGGGGGGGGCAGGCTGTGCCATCGGAGCAGCCTGCTGTCCTGTCAAACCCTGCACCCCGCTGGCCAGTTGGCTCACACTTGAGAGACGTTTTTACGGGAAATTTCAGAAAAGAAAAAACAAGGAACTAGCATTACCGAGTAGCTTCCATGCGCCAGCTACTGTTCTGGGCAAGCGCGCATACCCACACATCGTTTACTCTCCAGGAGTAAACATTCCCCTTCCAGAGGAGGGGGAACGGAGAGGTTAAGGACGTGCCTGAGGTCCCACAGCCAGGGTTAGACTTACCACTCCTCAGGGGTCATGCCCCCCCCCCGCCCCCCCCCTGCCCCTCACCTAACTAGTTCTGTTTCCTTTGTTCTGGTTATGATTGACATCAATGGAACTCCAGAGCCTGCTGGTTGGCCAGCCGGGAACCTGGCAGTGGACACGGCCGCGGCCAAGAGCACTTAATGGCTAAAAAAGGAAATAACTTTCTATATGTGAATTCTGGCCAAATGGTGGCAGATGCTGAAAGTCTGGGAATCCTGACCACTGTGGGCAGAGGGCCCTGATGTAACCATTCATTCTGGGAGCAGCGTTCGCAGGAGGCGCCAGCCGCTGAGCCTGGCCTCTCTTGGGAAGCGGGGAGAGCCCCGCTTGGGGAGCGAGAGGCTGGGGTCCGGCCACAGGTTTGCCACCAGCTGTCAGTCCTAGAAGCTCTTTGGTTTTCTTCCCCTTTCACAGACAGAGAAAAATGTGGGCGTTGGGACCAGGCGCAAGTACCTTAGGCAGTCTCTGCTAGTTGTGTGACTTGCTACAAGCTACTTAGCCTCCGAGCCTCAGTTTTTCCATCTGTGAAATGGGGGTGATACTTCCTTCCTGGCAGGGCTACTGTAAGGGTTAGAAAGCACAGTTGTGCAGCGCTTCACACGTGGAAAGCACTTAACTTAGTGGTACCTGTTCCTTCTTAGCTAGCCTTGACCCTCATCTTTACCTTGTGTAAAAATAAAGGGTTGAGTTTTTATTGATCTCTAGATTTCAGCTCTCGAGTAGTGTGAGTCTATGACAATAAGGTGGGAATACTAAGGAAACGTAATCATTTCATAAATATAATTTCCATTAGTAACTGTATAGCTTGTAATCCACCCCTCTGGGGACAATTAATGAAGACCTCTCAGTATTTAATTGTAATCGAATAGCTTTATTTGCCATCCTCTCCCACCCACTCCTTATAAATATTTTTTCTTCCAACATTTGAAGGAGAAAAAGTACTTAGCTTAGCGTATTCCTCTTTCTCCGCTTTGCCTGCTCCCCCCCCCCCCCACCTCCTTGGCCTCGGAATAACTGCCTGCCAGTGGGGTGTCTCTGAGCGGACCCCTCTGTCCGTGCCGGAATTAAATCATCAGATTGAAAGAGGAGTTAATTATCTGCCATTGGCCAGAGTAGGAGGCAAACTGAAGTGACAGGGTGTCTCAGCCATCTGCCTCTCCTCTCTCTCATCTCCGGCTCCCTCTCCCCTCCATGGCGGTCAAGGTTCAGAGGCACAGGTCCCGATAGAACTGCCCCAACCACTTACGAATCCACTCCCTCTTCTGACCGTGACTCACAAACATCCCCAGGCAGTCCTCCCAGGCAGTCCTCCCGGGCAGAGCCTTCGGTAAGGATTTGCCAGGAAGGAACTTCGGGCGATTTGGATCGTCCAGCTGGGCTGCTGAGGCAGGAGCGTTGTTGCGAGGTTAGACAAGAGCTGGCTTTAAGCCAACTCCGCGCTGGATAGCAGTGACACCTTGCTCAATTCACCCTCGTTGAGCCCTCTGCAAAGGGGACGGGGACTCCTCACTTCCTCATGTTTTTGAGAGAATCCGATGAAGAAAGCACATAGGAAGAAACTTGCAAGTGCCTGATACGTAGAAAGGTCTCAATGGGTGTTAGCTTATTTTACTATTACTGTTATTGTTATTATTACCATTACTATTACTATTATTACCTAGATTCAAATCCTCTTTTTGGGTAGCTCTGGGTACACTAGACCATGGAGCTGAGACTCTCCAAGGATAATGGGGATCCCTGAGGTCGCTGAGGACCAAGGCCACTTTCTCGTGTCGTTCTGCCAGTACGTTCATTTCGGGGAGAAGCTACTCGAATGAGGGGAGATCTGGAAAAGGCACATTGATGACTGAAGTATGGAAGTTCTGCGATGACGGCTCTACCTGGCACTTCACAAGCCGCCTCTGATGTCTGGCACAGCCCAGCGGCCCCACAGACACTTTCCGAGCTAAAGGCTCTGACGCGATGCTGTGTCCTCGGCCCCCCGGAAGTGAGGTCCTTGGGGTCTGTTTTACAACAGAATTCTCTCAATTGGGAAGCAAGTCAACCCCACCCCGTGGCCCATGCCACTGTACAGTGAGCAGGCTCACGCCGTGGAGCCGGGGCTGTGACCAGGACTATGAATAGCAGCCTTTGTGGAGAAGCAGAGATCGGTCAGATACCGTCCAGAACGTGCGTCACCCTCTAGAATTAGACTCAGACTCCGAGGAGTGGTCTTCACGTGTAACTTTGACAAACTTGGGTGAGCTCCCCAGGGACCCGGGGGAGGAAGCAGAGAAGGAGTGGTCCCTGCGGCTGGCGTCTCTGCGGCAGACACCAGTCCTGCCCCGGCCAGCAGAGGGCTCTCCCACGGGCAGAAGAAAGGCGCAGTGACCTGTCTCCTTGATGCCCTGGCCCCCAGAGTCATTGTGGAGATGCCCCTGAACCACTTTCCAGAGAGACCCCTCTGCTGTCACGAGGTGTTTTGAGGAACCCAAACACGACCATTCATGAACTGTTGCTGTTTTTTATTTATTTTTTATTTATTTTTATTTTTTAATATATATTTTATTGATTTTTTACAGAGAGGAAGAGAGAGGGATAGAGAGTAAGAAACATTGATGAGGGAGAATCATCATCGATCAGCTGCCTCCTGCACACCCCCTACTGGGGAGGTGCCCGCAACCAAGGTACATGCCCTTGATCAGAATCGAACCTGGGACCTTTCAATCCTCAGGTTGACGCTCTATCCACTGAGCCAAACCGGTTTTGGCCAGTTTTCTCTTGTTGTTTCCCTACACTGTCTTTCTAAGGTTCCGTGATGTTCCCTTCTGTCCCTGCTGTACTCCTTCCAGGTGACCCCCCGCGGAGGGAGTCGGCCACAAAGACTGTTGGCAGAACAAACCAGAGCGTTGCGTGCTTTGCCTGGGAAAACATTACACACTTATACTTCCCGGGGACTTTCAAGGAACAAGTGACAGAGTCAGAAGATCAGAGGAGAAGTCTTCAGGGCCTGAGGAGAGTTTGTAAAACGTGCCCCAAATCCTAGACGTGTATGACATTTGTTTCTTTCTTTTCACTCACTTTTTATTTGCATCTGTTTTCCTTCCACCTCCTCCCTTCTGCTTTTCCATCTGTTTCCTCTCTTCTTCTTTGTAATCTTTCTACTTGCTCTTTCTCTTTCCTCCTCCCATTGTTGTTCTTCCCACCGCTGTCCTTGCTGGTAATGGTTGCCTTTTATTTAGTTCTTACATACTCAGCACAATGCTGAGTGCTTTGTACCCACCACCTCAAAATACTCTCTGAGCTAAATAATATTATACCATTTTGCTGGTGAGGTTATGGAGACACAAATCTAATTACTTCTCCAAGCTCAACAGATAACGGGGATTTGAGCTCCAATTAGCTAACCCCCAAGCCATCTTCTCTTAACCATACATGGCCTATTTTTCTCCATTTCCCTCGTCTTGTATCTCTTTTTGTTCCTCCTCGTGCTCTTCATCTTCTCTATTTCTCTCCCTTACCCCCTTCTCTTCCTCACCACATCCTGCCCCCCACACTTGTGTGCCTGACCCTGAAGGTGCTGAGCACTGTGCACGTGCCCACAAGAGATGACAGCCCATTTAAACTCTTATCTAATCAGGCATTTTCCTTTTGAGCAAATGCTTCACATTTTCCCACATTGTCTGATCAAAACCAGAGGAAAGGCCTCAAGACCTGGCTGGGTCTTTGATACGGAGGGGAAGAGAGATAAGGCCCTTTCCGCTCACGCAAGGATTCCCTCATTCCCGGAGACTCTGTGTGCTCGTGGGGCTGGGGAATGTGAAGGGAGGTATTGGTGGGACTCTGTCAGGGAATCATCTCAGGAGCCAAAGAAGCCCGGGCCGTGGAATGTGGCACTTCTACCCACTCCTTCCTCACATGTATAGAGACCGTTCAGATAGGAACCAGGGCATACTGGCAGCAAAATGTGAAGGTCAAGGTTTGAGCTTGACAATCTTTAATGCCACATCAGAGACTGAGGTTTGATGATTCTAAGAATATTCCTCCCCTCCCCTCCCCTTCCCTGTTCTCCCCTCACGTTCTTTCCCTTTTGTCATTCTGTTGATTCGAATTGGTTAGAAATTTGCTCTGCCTGGTATGGCTTAGTTGGTTGAACATCATCCCATGCACCAAAAGGCCATTGGTTTGATTCCTGGTCGGGGCAGATATCCGGGTTGTGGGTTCAATTCCTGACCAGAGTACATGGGGGAGTCAACTGGTCCATGTTGCTCTCTCACATCAGCATTTCTCTCTCTCTCTCTCTCTCTCTCTCTCTCTCTCTCTCTCTCTCTCCTTCTCCCTCTCTCTTCTTCTCTCTAAAAAATATTTATACAATCAATGAACATATACCGTATTTGCCGGCGTATAAGACGATTTTTTGGCCCTGAAAAATACGTATTTGCCGGCGTATAAGACGACTGGGCGTATAAGACGACCCCCTAACATTTCCACTAAAAATACAGAGTTTGTTGTATACTCGCCGTATAAGACTACCCCTGACTTGGAGCATATTTTTCAGGGCCAAAATGTCGTCTTATACGCCGGCAAATACGGTATATAGAGAATTGATTAGAAGCTTAAGCCACGAGGACATTTATTGTTCATCAATAAGATTTCTAGAGATAGAAGAGATTCAGTGGTTTAAAGGCCTCAGGGCACTATCTGCTATTTCTGAGAGTCTCTGGGCAACTTCAGACATCTTGGCTCACACAACGCTGTCCATGGGCAGGAAGGGGTAGGGGTAGGGAGGGCTTTAACAGAGGCTCCCTCCGTTTACTGAGGGCTGGACAAACATTTCCTAGAGCACTCCCTCCACATCGGTCTCTCCCCACTCCTCAGGGACCTGAACTAGCTGCGGTGGAGACTGAAAAAGTGACCTCTTCCCTTTCACCCTACTGATGGGACCCAGGAGAGGAATAGGGACTGAGATCCCCACTGGGTAGGAAACACCAGTGCTTGACATCAATAAAGATATACTAAGCACCCACTCGAGGCCAGGCTCTGGGTCAGATGATGATGATATGGGGAAAAGACAGTCCCTGGTCTCCATGAGCCCTGACTGGAAGAACACAGCTGGGCAAAAAGGATTACAAAACAAGATGGCAAGTGTAGGGGGGGGGGGGAGTGAGTGTCCCCAGGGCTACCACAGGAGCTGAGGAGGCTCAGCCTGAGAGAGCAGAGAGGGCTAGAAGAAGCCCTGACTGGGTCAATTCTGAAGGGTACATGGGATTCAGCTGGGATGGAGGGGGCCTATCGGAGGTGGTTTGGATGAGGGCATATGGAAATCTTACAGACTTGGCATGGTTGGATAAAGGGAACTAAAAGGGACAGGCAGGAAAGGAGGCTGAGAAGCAGGCAGGGGCCTAACGAGGGAAGGCTTTGTATGGGACATAAGGGATTGGGGCGTTTAGTCTGGATGTGAGGGTGAGCCGGTCTGTGGTGGGTACCTTCTGTACATATGCAGGAGGCCAAGCCAAGCTGTACAGCTGCAATGGCGCTGAGGTGCAGGAGACCACACTGCCCGCTGCTTGCAGCTGGGGAACCTGAGCAGCCATCTGTGATACCTACCTGGTGTGACCCAACACACCTGGTCCATACTGGATGGTTCTGATGATTAGAGAATGCTTCCTGAGGGGGAGGGGGGGCCGCATTTGGCACTCGCTCTTTCTTCCTCCACCTAGTGCTGCCCTCTGGAGACATAACAGTTTTGTTTTCCACCTAACAGCCATTCAAATGTACCACATGGGACATTTGTGGTATTTCAACATATCACATTGTTGGGTACACAGCTCCTGATCCTGCCCGACTAGGCCAACTGTTAGGTCCAAGCCTCTCTGCCAGGGCCAACTGGGCCTTCTTAGATGCTGGGCGGTAGATGGAGAAGGTATAAAAAGTTGTGGACATATAAGAGTCTTTATCGCAGGCCAAATAGCCATTGCTTACAAGGAGCCCTTAGACAAAACAGCTCTTCAAAGTAGAGTTCCATAAAAGCAGGCAGCCGCACATCGACTGATTAATAAATACATCTTTCCCATAAAGTAGTCTCCAACATAGGAGCTATATATATAGGAGCTATTATTAGAGCTGCAGCCTCCAACATAGGGGCCAGTCCAGGAGCCCCACATAGTAACAGCCACATACTGCCAGCTGGTCAGTGGCAACTTATATACAAGCTCAAACAAGCTTAAACAAAAGAGGCTTTATGCCAAATAGTGACCTCCGTACTATCTGGGCTACAGAAGGGTATGCTTGCACAGTGCATAGATTGCTGCATCCTTGCTTTTATACCTGCATATCGCAATTTAGCCATGAACATTCTGATTAAGATCCCCACACTCAGAGTGGCCTTGAACATCCAGCGTACTCTGAAAAGGGCCCCTACACTCCAATTGGCCTTGAGCATCCGGGGTACTCTGACAAGAGTTTCCACACACACACTCTTTCATTTGATCCTCAAAACCCCCTGGTGTAGCTCTTCCCATCCCCATATCACAGGCAAGGAGCAGACTCAGTGAGTCTGCGCCAAGTCACATTTGCAGATTTGCAAAGACCCCGGTCTGGTTCTTGGCCAGACTGCCTCAGAATCACCCCACCTGCTTATCGAAAATCCAGATTTGGGGGCGGGGAGCCCGGGGAGAGGGGGGTGGAGGGGAGACTCCAGACCTACTGAAGTAGAATCTCTGGGGGTAAGAGCACAGCATCCACATTGTAACACACATCTCAGTTCATTTCTAGACCCATTGGGGTGTGGGAACCATGCTCTGGTCATGCTACTCTAACCACTTCTAATCTCTTTCTTTGTATTTTTGCTGGGAGAGTGGGAGGAGAAGAGAGCTTTTTAGCGGAATCTGACGTGTCAGTTGCACTTCCTTAGAGCACGCACTGGTATGCACCAGTGGCATCCCAGGGCAGGACTGGAGCTCCCAGACTTTGGCAGAAGCACCCCACTCCTCTTCTCCCCCACTTTGCAGGTGTCCGCCCTCTGCTGAGCCACCATGGGCGACTGGAGCTTCCTGGGGGAGTTCCTGGAGGAGGTGCACAAGCACTCCACGGTGATCGGCAAGGTCTGGCTCACGGTGCTCTTCATCTTCCGCATGCTGGTGCTGGGCACGGCCGCCGAGTCCTCCTGGGGCGACGAGCAGGCGGACTTCCAGTGCGACACCATGCAGCCCGGCTGCCAGAACGTGTGCTACGACCAGGCCTTCCCCATCTCGCACATCCGCTACTGGGTGCTGCAGATCATCTTCGTGTCCACGCCGTCGCTCGTGTACATGGGCCACGCCATGCACACGGTGCGCATGCAGGAGAAGTGCCGGCTGCGCGAGGCCGCCCACGGGGCCCGGGAGGGCCAGGCCGCCGGCCCCTACGGCTACCCGGCGGCCGCCGAGAAGACGGAGCTGTCCTGCTGGGAGGAGACCAACGGGAAGATCGTCCTCCGGGGCACGCTGCTCTACACCTACGTGTGCAGCATCCTCATCCGCACCACCATGGAGGTGGCTTTCATCGTGGGCCAGTACCTGCTCTACGGGATCTTCCTGGACACGCTGCACGTCTGCCGCCGCAAACCCTGCCCGCACCCAGTCAACTGCTACGTGTCGCGGCCCACGGAGAAGAACGTGTTCATCGTGTTCATGCTGGCCGTGGCCGGGCTGTCGCTCGTCCTCAGCCTGGCCGAGCTCTACCACCTGGGCTGGAAGAAGCTCAGGCCGCGGCTGGCCCGCGCAGGCCAGGGCAGGGCCGAGTGCCAGCTGCCCGGCCCCTCCACGGCCGAGGCCCCGGGCTGCACCCCGCCCCCCGACTTCAACCAGTGCCTGGAGAACGGTCCTGGGGGCAAGTTCTTCAGCCCCTTCAGCAACAGGGTGGCCTCCCAGCAGAACACGGACAACCTGGCCGCCGAGCAGGTGCGCGGCCAGGAGCCGGTGCCCGGGGAGGGCTTCCTCCACATCCGCTACGCCCAGAAGCCGGAGGTGCCCAACGGAGTCTCCCCGGGGCACGGCCTCCCCCAGGGCTACCAGAGGGACAAGCGCCGGCTCAGCAAGGCCAGCAGCAAGGCCAGGTCAGACGACCTCTCGGTGTGACCCGCCGGCGCGGGGGCCGAGGACCAGGTGGGGACCAAGGAGGCACCGAGAAGGAAGAGGGTTTCCTTCCGGCCCCACCTGCCCTTTCTCAGCACCGCTCTGCTCCTTTCGGGCCAGGGCTGTCCGAGAACTAGCCGGGCCTCTGTCTCTTCCCCATCCTCCACCCGGTTCCCTCAGCGGACACTCTCAGGTTACTCGCTGAGCAGGGGGGCGTAAGGGAAGGGAACCTAGCCAGAGAGGCAGGCTAATTCTCTCCATACCAGCCACCCGCCGGAGGGTTCTCCCAGGCTCTGTGGCTCCTGTGAACTGAGTTCCCTTCCTCCTGCAAGGAAGGGCCCAGAGCTCCTAGCCAGGAAAAAGCATGAGCCACGGAACTTGCACGAGGAGCGCTCTTGAATCTGTGGTTTCCACGGGCCACGCCTTGGAGGCGCTGAGGTTGCCAGGGGCCCCCTCGGCTGCCGCTGCCTCTCCCCAGTCTTACCTAAAAAGAGGCCCTCGGAGCTTGCCCAGCAGCCTCGACTTTACAAGTGCCTCGGAATGTACGCCTGGCAAACGTCCCGCCTTTGCTCTGCCAGCGGGTGGGCGCGAGCAGGCCAGGGGGTGCACGCTCCCCTCGGGAGCCACGGTGCACAGACCTGCTGGAATTCCTGTCACCACCTGTCCTGTCGCTCCTTACAGTTCAGCCCGATGACAGAAACCCTCCCCTCCTGGCCTCCCCTGGCTGCTCCCCCAGCGCGCCCCTAAAGGCCCGACCAACCAGCACGCCCGAGAAGCCATCGTCCTCGCTCAGATCCTGACCAGATCACCAGCCACTGAGGCCAGTGGAATTTCCCCAGGTCTGATTCAAACAACAAGAACATCGTGCTTCTCAGATTCCCCTGGGGGAAAAAAGCAAGTCTGCTGTGAAGATGAAAATTAAAAGAGGAGAGAAAATACTGGAAAATGATTTCTTTTCTATTTATTTCCCTTGCTGACTGCCAATTAGAGTGCCAGAAAGAGGGATGATGACAGCGATGGAAGCCCCCAGACCCTTCTCCCCCTGAGGCGTAGTCATCCAGGGGAAACTCCAGCTCCTGGCAGGGTTCTCCTTTAAGAGCACAGAGATCCCTGTGTCCTAAGGAAGCCGCCAGGAGGGGACTTCCGAGGAGCCCTCTTGGCCCAGGGCTCGGCCTGCTTTCTCTATGCAGTCCATCCATAATGGGTTGCCATTTGGGATGAAGGTCAAGGATGCTCAGAATTGGATTCTGAGATGTATAGGGGAATGGTTACTTTTAACAAAGTGTGTGCGCGCGCTGATGGGGTGGGTGAAGGGAAAATGATGCCTCACAGAGGGGTGAGCCTCACTGCTCTCAGCGTCATCAGCCCAAATGAATGGGCATCAGAGGTTGGGACAGGCGGGTGTGGGCTCAGACGGTGGCTGGGCTTCAGCCCACCTTTCCATCTCCCGGCCCCTCTGCTGGTATTTGGAGGCTATCGGTGGGTGGAAAGAAGGCTGATGGCAGAGGGAACTGACTGCGATATACTCTGATCTGTTGTCCGGCGCTGGCCTTAAGACTCTCCAAAACAAAGCACAAAAGACGCTCTCTCCTTCCATCTCTGAAATCTTAGTTTTGTGAAATGTGTGTTCTTGAATTAGAGATGCTGTGAGATCAGTTTTTGTTGATGGGAAAAATAAAATATTATGTGCAGTTTGTCTTAATAAAAGTCTGGCTCTATGTTTATCTCTCCTTGTGTCTCTTCCGTGCTGTGACTGCAAGAGAAGGATGGCAGACTTGGGGGGGGGGGAGCACGTGGGCCCCACGCATCAGCCGGTTGGCAAAGCCTAGAGCTTTCGAGTCAGACAAGCAAGGGTGGAAGTCCCACCTGCTGACTTACAGCTGGAGTCCAGCCCTACGTGATCTCTGAGCCTTGGTTTCCCCAGCTGTAAACGGACCCCAGTCATTTCTGCCTCAGAGGGTGGTTAAATGAGAAACGTCACAAAGCATTCAGCAGAGTGCCTGGGAAATAATAAGATGGTTAATTGTTGGCATGGTTGCTACTATTATCTTTAGGATTGTTGTTATGTTGAAAATGTCATATTTGAAAATCTGGTATGTTAAGAGATGATCCCAGAACTTCCCTTTGGAGACCTCACAATCTGCCTAAGGTGGTCAAATTAACTCACATAGAGGAAACAATTAGAATAGAATTAAATGGGAATTCATTTATTGCTAATCTAAGAACCACGGGGCTCAAAAAAAAAAAAAGATGATACAGATGGAAAAACTACATAGAAGGGGAGAGACCTTCCCTGAGCCTAAAGAGTAGCTGAGGCTTCAGAGGAGTAAAAACCTCAAGGATGACTGATAGGCCTGGTGTCCCCCTTACTGACATGGAAACTGAGGGTTAAGATTTCTTAGTAGCGCCGCAGCTTTTCGCTGGCCTTTCCGATTGGGACCATATCCTTATGAAAGAGGAGAGATGATTCTTCTACAAAAGGATAAGGAACCGCCCTGCACTTCACCCACAAATGGGTGCCATTTCCCAGAGAAAGAAAGAAAGGCGGGGGACACAGCAGTGCTGCCTGGGCTGTCCGTCAGCCCTGCTTGTCGGGAAAGAAAACCTTTCTAAAAAGGGCGGCAGAGCCCTCACCTGTTTGGCTCAGTGGATAGAGCGTCGGCCTGCAGACTGAAAGGTCCCAGGTTCGATTCCGGTCAAGGGCATGTACCTTGGTTGCGGGCACATCCCCAGTGGAGGGTGTGTAAGAGGCAACTGATCGATGATTCTCTCTCATCTCTATCCCTCTCTCTTCCTCTCTGTAAAAAAATCAATAAAATATATTTTAAAAAAGAAAAAAGAAAGAAAAAAAAAAGATAAAGGGCGGCAGAGAGCACCCCTATGACACAGGGTTGAGGCTCGGTGCAGTGGCCTCAGGCGCCTGCCCAGAGGTGTTCATAGTCCAACTGGAAAAGGCATCTGGATCTTTTTTCTCCTCCCAGAAAAACTAAAATAAAAAGAAGTGCATCTCATGGTTTTATAAACATAGCTGTTAACACTTAACAGTTTACGTTACACCCAGACTGCACACGCCAAGGGACTTGTTTTACAGTAAGATTTCAACCTCACGCCTCTCCTCTCATTTCCTCTTTCCTCCCCCCGCCCCCGGCGGCTCACCAGTGAAGATGGTGAGCCGGATAACAGCGTAGTGAACACACTAAATTGCAGGCTCCTTCCCTTAATTCCCTCCCTCCGGGGCCAGGTAAGGCCAGCATGTCTCCCCGGGTGTTTTACTCCATGGCTATGGTGTTGACGTGGTTAAACTGTTCGCAACACTTCTACAAAGACTCATACTAGGAGTGAGTTTCAGATTTCCCCCTAAAAGCAAATCCCGAGAGCAGAGAGGAAAACAAAAGCACGAAGGCACCGGGCCCCTTGCAGGTGTCTCGAAGGGCCGCTCTCATGGATGTGGAAGAGAACAGAAGAACGAAGAGAACAGCGGAGCTGGAAGGCGCTGCAGAAGGTAAGCTGCCCGCCTCCCAGGCCCTGGTAGGTCCCGGAGGCGCCCATCGTCGGCCTGAGTATTGGCCCTTGACACTGAGCAGACTTTGCAAATAATCTGTAAGTAGAACAGGATTAGGGGTTCTCCTTCTGTTGGTCACCTAAGGGGCAGCAGAAATGGGGATGGTTTACACATTTTTTTATTATCATTTCAACTGGAAAAGAGAGAGACGTTCACTTGTTGAGCACCACACTGGGCCAGGCACCGCGTTAGGTGTTAGGAATAGGGTTCTATGAAAGCAGACGTGGCTGCTGCCTTCTGGAGCTTACCGTGTCACGGGGGAGTCGCGGGACCCCGAGTAAACAAACAGCGTTATGCATTGTGGCTGAGGGCCAAGAAGGAAGCAGACGGGGGCTGGCGAAGGTGGGAGGAGGCTTGCTCAGGTGGATGGCAGGAAGTCCTGTCAGAGGAGGCAGCACTGATGCCGAGATCTGCCTGTGAGAGGGAGCCAGGCGTGATGCGGAGAACCCCGATTCCTTCCAGGAGACCCCAGGATACAGCTGTCCCTCACCTCTCTTTGGCCCCTTGAGTGTGGCTCTTCCACAAAACACCACGGCCTGGGCGAGTCTATGTTGAAGAAGTGGCGTTAGAAGAAGTTTAAGTTTTAAAAATTTAGCTCTCCAAAGAAATTTCAATCGTTGTGCTGTTGACGTTTGGCTCTGCTGACGAATGAGTTTGCCGGCCACGGCCGTAAGCCAAAGGAATGCCCAAGCATGAGCCGCCCAGCCACCTCCTCAGGCCCGGTGAGTGGGGGATGGTTTTGGTGTGGAGCCTTTGAAATGACCCCAGTTGGCACTCACCTCCTTCACCCACACGGAAGGCCAGCACAACGGTCATGGCTTGGAAACAAGGCGTACTCCCCTCTGTCCCTTCAGCTTAGCTGACTTTTCTGTCTCTCTGATCAAGGCCCTGTGGCGGGCACGTTGTCTTCCCAACAAGGACTTCCTCAGACAGAAACCCAGGGCCCTGCCGGGACCGGGTCAGGAGCTCGTTGCCTGGGCCCTGCCCCTGGTCAGCTAAGGCCCTCCTCGGGCAGCAGGGCCTGCGGGAGCTGCTCCACGCCCTCCTGGGCCTCTCCTCTAACCGGGCTGACATACAACGTGGGGGCGTTCGAACTTACACATGCTTGGGGTAGAACTGCACGTGTGGAAACCAGTGGAACAGCCTGTATAGGGCGTGTGGCTGGGGAAAAGTCAATTAAAACCCTCCCACAGCCCTGCTGTCCTGGCTCAGTGGCTGAGCGTCGACCTATGAACCAGGAGGTCACGGTTCGATTTCCGGTCAGTCAGGGCACATGCCGGGTTGCAGGCTCCATCCCAGTGTAGAGCATGTGGGAGGCAGCTGATCCGTGATTCTCTTTCATCATTGATATTTCTCTCTCTCCCTCTCCCTTCCTCTCTGAGATCAATAATAAAAATATATTTTTTAAAAAACCCACATATTTTGGGAATAATTACAAAACAAGCTTGTATTTGTTAAGTGCTGTTTTCTAGGTTTTTCTAAGAGATTTTATTTTATTTTTTTAACAGATTTTATGAATTACTGTTTCATTCTTACAGTAGTCCCATGAGGCCACGTGACCCCACTTTACAGAAAAGGAGACAGAAGGGCCCTAACCAGTCTGGCTCAGTGGATAGAGTGTCGGCCTGCGGACTGAAGGGTCCCAGGTTCAATTCTGGTCAAGGGCATGTACCTTGGTTGCGGGCACATCCCCAGTGCGGGGTGTGCAGGAGGCAGCTGATCGATGTTTCTTTCTCATTGATGTTTCTAACTCTATATCCCTCCCCATTCCTTCTCTGTAAAAAATCAATTACACACACACACACACACACACACACACACACACACACACATATATATATATATATATATATATATATATATATATATATGTATATATATATATATATATATATATTTTTTTTTTTTAAAGAAAAGTAGACAGAAGGATTCCGTGAGCTGCATAGCTAGTAGGTGGTGGAACTGGGATTCAAATGCTGTCTCACTGTCTACAGCAGGCTTTCCTTAAGTGCTCACCACAGAGTCTTAAAAGGTAAGATACAGCAGACTCGTACGGACACCCTGATGACAATGTGAACAGACAGGCACCTGTAAGAACAGAGACCGGAAAGGAAGAGCAGTGAAAGCGGTGTGCCAGAGGGTGGATCAGTGGGGGTGCTGTAATTCTCCTTATTTTCTGAACTAGGTTAATGCTACACTTTTTGTAATTAAAAATTTAAGATATATACCGAGTGGCCAGATTATTATGATCTCTGAATGCATAATAACCTGGCCACTAATTCATATTAGAGGCCGGTGCATGAATTCGTGCATGGGTGGGGTCCGGCCAGCCTGGCCGGGGGGAGGAGACATGGATGGTTGGCCAGCCTGCCTGTTGGTCAAACTTCTGGTTGAGGGGACAATTTGCATATTAACCTTTTATTATATAGGATATACACTGAGTGACCAGATCATTATGTGTTCAGAGATCATCATCACCTGGCCACTCTGTGTAGATTTGTATTCAACCTTTGGGCTACACTTGATGTTTCCCTGGGGTGCTGCCAGGACTGCCTCTCCCCACTTCCGCCGTACTCGTGCCTGGGAACATTCTTCTTTGCTTGGGCTCGGACTGCCACCCTTAGATGGACTAAGGCTAGCGAGGGGCGCCACGCCGGGGTCTGGCTGTGTGACCGCAGACGGCCTGCCAGCTGTGCCTCCGGAAATGGCCGGGCTCTGGAGCGAGAGTGGGAAGCAGGCCCGCACCCGTGAGCTCTTGCGCACCCTCAGGTGGTGAGTGCGAGGGGCCAGGCGCTGGGGGTGGGTGGGAGGGTGTCAGTGAGAGAGGCGCTCAGAGGGGAGAGGAGAAGGATGCCAGATCCCAAGGGAAAGCTCAGTGTGTGCGAGGGAAACAGGCCTGAGGCCTCTCAGAGCAAGGGCCCAGGGAGGGGCCAGCCCAGGAGGACACCACCGCTTAGGGAGCACCTGCAATGGGCCGGGGAAGGTGGATACATTTATGATAGAGAGCGGAGGAGACTTTCTAGGGAGAGGAAACAGCAGGCATTCCAGCAAAACCCAGCAGCAGAGCCCCGTGGCACGTCCCAGGAGCTGGCAGGACACCGGAGGGGAGCCCTCCTGGGGAGGGGAGGCCGAGAGGCGGAGCCGCACATGCAGAGGAGTCTTGGAAAGGTGCCTTCCACGCTGTGGGCAGGAGGAGCTCATGCCTTTCTTTGGGTGTCTGGGGAGGAAGCGGGGTGACGGGAGCTGCACTGGAGGTTGACTAACGGCAGCAGCGGTCAATGCCGAGGGGAGACCCTGGAGGGTGGGAGGCCACGGTCATCCCCTTCTGAACACGGATGCAGTGAGCGGACACGACCAGAGCCTCCGCCCTGAGGACTTGGTGATCGACTGGTTAGGTGTGCGGTGGGGACATGGCAAGGGAAGGAACGACTAAGGAGCTCAGGCCTCTGTGGCCATTTACTCGTTGATTCAACAAAACTGATTTCACTCATTTATTTAACGAATGAATTGTGCGGCCTGCTCTGTGCCTCACCCAGTGCAGGGACATGGGGGTTCAGAGGAGCAGTCTGCGGAAAGACAGCGATTCTTACGCAGGGGAGAGTGCTTGGTGTATCAGACCCCTTTATACATCACCTCAGGTGCCCTCAGCCTCACCTGCCTCCGCGCCAGCAGCCTGTAGGTGCGGACCAACCGCCCTCGGTGCATCTGACCCCTCAGGGTGTCCCTACTGGTCCAGGTGTGGGCCTCTGCTTAGCACCGAGCGGCCTGGCATAGTCACTGCAGCTCAGGGCCACGCTCTGGCCAGTGGGAGGCTGAGGCCCTTCCTCCACCCGACCCCACTACCCTGGGGGCTCAAGACCTGGTTATAGGGCTTCTCCAGGGGGCAGCCCTTTGCAGTCTCAGCTGGCAGGGCCCAGATGGATAACACCTTCCTATATCTCATCGTCCTCCTCTCCTACGAGATCTGAGCTCCGCCCCCTTCCCTGCATCTCCCCGTCCCCACTCTTGCCTCTGAAACTGGCACCCTAAGAAAATATTGGCACACCAGCCTCTGCCTCGGCGCTGCTTCCAGAAGAATCCAGGCTGAGGCACTGATTCCTATTGGGCATCTGGCCGCCCTCACTCTGCTCTGAACTGTGTAGCGTTTTCGGAACAAGGATGGGTGTGCGGGCCAAAAACCCTGGCATTCGGGATTTCTGTGCGGCAGCGTTGATGGCGATTCGCAGTGTTTCTCGTGTGTCCGCCTGGTTAGATCGTTACCTCCGAGACCCCGCACCTCACGGAAAATGCTGGAAAATACCGGCCAAGTTGCACTGAAGTTGTTCTTTTATTTCTCTGGCTTCTGCGTTGGCTCCTGCTGCCTCGCTTTATCTACAAGCCAGTTTCCAGAGGGTATTTCCTTCCTGTCCTGGGACTGCTGGTGGGGGGGCAGCGGCGCCGATGGAAACTTCCACCGAGCGTGCCTGTGACCGGCTCCCACAGGCCTGTGCGGCCACACAGCGGCTTCTCTGGGGGGCTCCCCGCCCCCGAGCAGTTCTGCCTGAATAGCACCCGCCGCAGCCCCAGTTCTGTTCACATTTTCAGTGGGAAAGGAAGCTAAGGTGCAGAAAGAAATTATTCTCCCTCCCCAGTTACCCAAGGGCTTTGCTGTCCCTAACTTGTCTCTCTTCTTCCCCAACCCTAAAATAGTTTCAAGATTTGGGGAAAATAAAAAATTAGTACACACACACACACACACACACACACACATGCATACACATGTTGGGTCCTATGTTAACATGTGTGACGGCCCTCCCCTGCTTTAGCACTCATAGCCCACAGGGCTCTCAGGGAGAGGGAGGCAGGCAGGCTGGTGGCCGCTGGGGCCTCTGTGTGGGGCTCAGGCAGAGGAGGCTGGTGGAGTGTGGTCAGTCAGGAAGGCACTTGAACTGATGGGAGGCAGTGGAGGCGTTTCTGACGGCCAGGCGGCGAGCTGTCAGGGGGGCGGGGGGTAGAGCTGCTCAGAGGGCAGCTCAGCCCTGAGAGAGAGACACCTCTGGCTTCTCAAACACACGCCCTTTCTGTTTCCTTTTCCCGGCACCCACTTAGACGCCCTCTGCTCACTCCCTCCCATACCTTCCCTCACCCAGCACAGCACTGGGCCACGGGCAGCAGGGTTCATACACGTGTAATTTCTTCCCAGCTGGGCCCTGGCCCCTCACAGAGCACATCGGACATTCCTTTTCTGCATCTCTCCAGCTCTAGCATGTGAATCATAGGATCTCAGCCATTACATTTACTCGTATTTCCCAGGAAACTGAGCTTGGAGGATCCGGGGTTCTCGGTGCCGAGCACTCGTCCAGCCCGACCTCCGAAGTGTTGCCATGACCTCCCCCCGCCCACTCCCCACCCCTGCCTGCCAGGGGCCACCCGGCTCCTCCCGGGCGGCAAAGCGGTTGGGTGCAGCCATCCGGGCTCCACAGGCTGGGGCTCAGAGCCCAGCTTCCTCCTCTCATAACCTCTGTGCGCGCCTGTTTCTCGTCTGTGAAATGGTATAACACAGTGGTTGGCAAGCTCATTAGTTAGCAGTGCCAAATATCAACAGTACAATGATTGAAATTTCTTTTTAAAAAAATATATTTTATTGATTTTTTTACAGAGAGGAAGGGAGAGAAATATAGAGTTAGAAACGTCAATGAGAGAGAAACATCAACCAGCCACCTCTTGCACATCCCCTACCGGGGATGTGCCCACAACCAATGTACAAGCCCTTGACCGGAATTGAACCTGCGACCTTTCAGTCCGCAGACCGATGCTCTACTACTGGACAAACCGGTTTCAGCTGAAATTTCTTTTGAGAGCCAAATTTTTTAAAACTTAAACTATATAGGTAGGTACATTGTTAGTAACTTAATTAGGGTATTCCTAAGCTGGACTTTGCTAAAAAACTCAAGGGGCCAAAGAGCTGCATGTGGCCCATGAGCCACAGTTTGCTGACCACTGGTAGAACAGGATCTAATGCATAGGAATGTTGTGAAGAGAAATTGAGCAAACAATATCTAGTATCAAGCGAATACTTAGCAAATGCTAACTATTATTATGCCGTTTCCCCAAACAGCCCAACCTGACTGTTAGAAACTTCTTAACGTCCTTTTAGTTGAAACCTTTATTCCTAGAGTTGCCATCTTGTATGAGTTGCCGGAAGTCACTCAGTGAGTTAGAGCTAGCGGCAGTCTTGGGACCAAAACCCAGATCTCTCCACAGGCCAGGCTGTCTCTGAAATACACGCTGCACGAATGAAGAGGAAGCCAGTCGGCCATAACGAACGGCTGCTTTCATTTTCCCCATTTTGGAAGCTGAGACAACAAGGTGATCTCCACCCGTCTGAGAGCTAGTGAGTAGGAGACCAGCTACAACTGCCTCCAGCTTGGTGCTCTGTCACACCATGCTCTGGCTTTGATGAGGTTCTCTTTGTTCCTTCCGTAGCAGGCAGACAGGAAGGCATTTGTAGATTCAGGTAGAGAACAGAGTTCTGTGAGATCCCACCATCTCCCCTGCTCACACCTTCTTATGCTAAGGAGCTGGTTAAAGGACAGGAATAGCTCTGGCCTGCAAGTGTATTGGAGAGACAAGATTGGTCCTTCAGGTCTACAGGGGGTCTTACATCAAAAACTAGAATACTTCCAGAAAGCCTGTGCTGCTTCCAGAGAGCCTGTTCTGTAGTGATGATGGTCCAAAGGACGTGTGTGGGGGGGGAGGAGGGTACCCCAGTCAGAGCATCCTGAGGGTTCAAGGACAGGAGGGGCACTCTGGGCATCTAAGGGGATTGCTGGAAGGTAGTTTGAACAGACATTTATCAAGTGTATGATAATGATGTGCATTGAACACAGGCTGAACCTCATTCCACATCAGAGGTGATAAACAGAACATTTAAAATTGTGTTCATACATAAAACACTAGAAGAAGTCTTTGTGGACCAGAAATAAAGCTGTTAACCACCCCCCCCCAAAAAAAAAAGGAGAAAAGGAAATATACAGAGAGAACCCATAGTCACAGGCAAGGGTTGGAGCCTTGTGGTCCATGGCTGGAGGAAATACTTAGACATCATCCAGGCAGTTTCAATGCCCAAGCAAGGACAGAGGCCAGTGCTCCTATTGGGAGCTCCATTATTGACAGGGGGCTTGGGCCAGAATCTCTGAGGAAGCTGACACCTAAAACAGAAAGCTGGAAGAGCCTACTTCTGGAATTACATGCAAAATCAGGTGCCTACCCGTAACTAAAAAGGAAAAGTCACCTTCATAATACTCAGTCATAAACCTCTGTGATGAGTTCAGGGCTCAGTAGTATTCTATTTCCTCAGAGCATGAGTCTGGAGCCACGTCTCAAATAAAAGATCTACATTGGTGCTGTGCATTGAAATTGCCAAATATAACATTAAATTTAAAAAATGGTCCAAATTATAGATTGGACAGAATGACGAGAGAATTAGTGAATTGAGAAGTAGATGAAACCTCTTAGAATGTCAGCACAATGAATTAAAAGATAGAAAACCTGAAAGGAAACTAAAAGACATGAAGTGCTCCAATATCCTATCTAATAAAGGGAATATGCAAATCGACCATCACACCATCACAAAGATGGTGGCGCCCATAGTCACAAGATGGTGGTGCTCAGTCCCCTCAGCCATGCTGGATTCCCCTAGTCCTTTCAGCCCAGCCAGGGCGGTGAAAGGTACACAGTGTGGCTGGACCTTCCCTCAGCCCCCCAGGCCCCCAGGGCCATCCTGAGGTGCAGGCAAGCCTCGGATGACAACTGCCCAGCTGACACCTGAGGCACAGGCAAGTCTTGAATGTTGGTTGCCCAGTCACCTAGGACCAACCTGAGGCACAGGCAAGCCTCAGATATCAGGTGCCCAGTTGCCCAGGGCCACCCGAGGCTCAGGTAACCAGGGCCAGCTGAGGCTTGCACTGCCGGCAGTGGCAGCAGCAGAGATGTTATGGGGGCATTGTCTTCCCCTGATCACTGGGTGCCTCCCCCCCACTGAGGGCTCCCGGACTGTGAGAGGGGCAGGCTGGACTGAGGGACCCTCCACCAGTGCATGAATATTTCCTCCTGACTTGGTTAGGCAGGAAGCCTGAGTTAAAGGCAACAACCTTGATACCTTGATTTTAAAACCTATTTAATTGATTTTTCATAGAGAGGAAGGGAGAGGGATAGAGAGCTAATAATATCAATGAGAGAAAAACATCAACTAGCTGCCTCCTGCACACCACCCCCCCCAATTGGGGATGTGCCCGAAACAAAGGTACATGACCTTGACCGGAATCAAACCTGGGACCTTTCAGTCCACAGGCTGTCGCTCTATCCACTGAGCCAAACCGGTTTCAGCTAAAAGAAGTCTCTAAATCAGTAGTCACCAACCGGTGGTCTGCTCAAAGTTCTCCACCTTGACTGGGGTGGTAGATTGGGGTTCTGGGTCCTCAAGCCAGTGTTCAATACTGTCTAAACAGGTGTGCTGGGTATTTCCCTCCCCCCCCAGGGCACAGTTACCGGGGAAAATAGCTGTAGGAAAACTCATTGGGAAAGGCTAGAAAGAAGATATACTTGTGACAATATGTTAGTAATTCTTTTTCTTAAGGTTTCAGCCTTCCTTTCATTCGAAGAGCTCTGGGACTTTAAGTTGTTTCTGGCCTAGATTCTCCACCTTAGTGGTTCAAGTTAAGTGTATATTTTCCAGACCTGGAGTTTTTTGGTCACACAGGCCAAGAAGGACTTTATTGAACTGCTCCCCTATGTTGTTCTTGGGACCCATCACCAGCTTACCACCTACAATGATCCCTTTGGATCAAACATCCCGATTACCACGCTGTCTTTGATTTGCTTTGTGATAATCATGCCTTTCCCACCTTGATGGTTAAGTGCTGCTACTTTGCATCCTCCACTTCAGGATCCCATCATCTCCTGTGAAATCAGGGAGCCCCTTTCAATTGCAGCATCGCCCACTGCCAGTCCCAGCCCAGAAGAACCCGACTTTCAGATGGATCTGCACAATATGCCGGCACCAGCCATGAGTGGACTGCCGCAGTGATACAGCTCTACTTAAGGGGTTGTTCAAAAGACTGTAGAGGAGGGATAGCCTCCTGCTGTACAGACCTTTGAGGAGTACTTGTCATGATGTGCTTTATCTAGAAGGAGAAATGACCCGAGGCCTGGCTCTGAACCAATTCATGGACAATAACCAATGCTTTGGGAAAATATTCTGGGACTGGGAAGGAATTAGATTGAGGGATTTGTGACAAGATCTCTTGGGAAAGAGGTATATGAATGGATCAATCAATCATAATGGGTCCAGGATGTGAAAATACATTTGTTCTCTGGGAATGTTCTCCCAAAGGTACCCACAAGGCAGGAAGCTCTCAAACAATCTATAAGAGAGACGTCCCCTCCCACTCTGCCACTCTGACCCCTCAAAAAGGGACCCAGTGACGATGTCTTTGCGGAAGGTTTTATAGGTTCCCTTTTGGAAAAAATAGGAGTTCACTATTAAAGTAAAGATTATTAAGTCTTTGAACCTGTTGGAGGAAAGCAAGGGTCAGACTAGAAATAAAACTAAATTAGAGAACAGTCACCTGGAATTACCAACTGAGGTCCAGCTGAGGAAGCATCGCTCCCAATCTCTTTTCATGAGGTCAGCATTATCCTAGTTCCAAAACCACTGCAAAGAAAGGGAATGACAGGCCAATATCCCTGGTGAACATAGATGCTAAAATCCTCCACAAAATATTAGCAAGTAGGATCAGGCAATACATTAAAAAGATCATACACCATGACCAATTGGGATTTATTACAGAGATGCATGGCTGGCACAATACTCACAAATTAATAAATGTGATACATCACATTAACAAAATGAAGGACAAGTGTCACGTGATCTCACTCATGTGTAAAATCTAATGAAACGAAATAAACTGACAAACACAACAGGTCCAGAGGCATGGAAGCGTGGCAAGGACTGACAGATCTTAGAGGAAGGGGCATGGGGCACAGGAAGAGATTAATCAGAGGACTTATTTGCACGTGGACACAGACAATAGTGTAGTGGAGGCCTGGGGTGGGATGGGACTGGGTGGAGGAAAGCAAAGGGTGGGAGGGGGGAAATGGGGAACATCTGTAATACTCTCAACAATAAAGATAAATAAAATTTTAAAAAATAGTCCATGAGATATCTTGCCCTATGAATGTTAGTCAGCCTCTCCCAGTTATCTTGTGTTTGATCAATGAGGTTATGAGCATCCCATGGTGGGAAGGGCTGAGATCACAGGTAGGCTGGCCTGGCCACTGTCACTGCTGAATATCCAATTCCTCAGAAGCAGCAACTACATTCAAACCTCAACATGTACCATGGTCTAGAGCAGTAGTTCTAAACATTTCTAATGCTGCAACCCTTTCATGCAGTTCCTCATGTTGTGAAATTATTTTCGTTGCTACTTCATAACTGTAATTTTGCTACTGAATCATAATGTAAATATCTGTGTTTTCTGATGGTCTTAGGCGACCCTGCTAGCAGTTCTCAACCTGTGGGAAAAAAAAATGTGGACATTGCCAATCAGCTTCTTAAAAGTGCCAGCTTTGCCCTGGCTGGTGTGGATGTGTATGGAAGGCGACCAAAGGATATTTCTCTTCTCTTCTCTTCTCTTCTCTTCTCTTCTCTTCTCTTCTCTTCTCTTCTCTTCTCTTCTCTTCTCTTCTCTTCTCTTCTCTTCTCTTCTCTCCTCTCCTCTCCTCTCCTCTCCTCTCCTCTCCTCTTCTCTCTCTCTCTCTCTCTCTCTCTCTCTCTCTCCCTCTCTTCCTCCATTCATCTCTCTCAATTCCTCTTCATTGCTCTCTCTATATAAAATCAATAAAAAAAACATTTTTAAAAGTCCTAGACTTGAGATGGCACACACTACTTCTACTCACATTCCACCAGTGATAGTAGTTAAATGGACACAAGGGATGTTGGGATGGTAATCTACTCTAGTGTCAATTTCATGCCATATGAATATTGGGTGGACAGCTAGTGATCTAGGTATAATGTTATTAGACTACCTCACAGGTAGACTGGTCATCAAATATCAGTGCACACGTCTCTTCCCATATTTACACACACACACACACACACACACACACACACACACACGCACGCACGCACACACGCACATCACTTACTCACTAGATCTAGTTCAAAGTCCAGGATCTCTGGGTGATGTACAGTTCTCTCTTTCAAGTCCGGATGTACTTCCTTGTGGTTCAGAGACCTATGAACTCAAGCAGAAGTATATTTCCTTCTCTAATCAGCACTATAAAGACATTGTGGAGGCAGCAAAAGGGCAGGCACAATAACATTTCCTTTCAGAAAAGAGAGGAATGGGAACTACAGAGCAATCACTTGTTTGAAGCATTGATAAAATCTTGCTGGATAGACACACTAAATGCTGTCTACTCCACTGTGAAAGTGACATCTCTTGATTAGATCTTAATCCTGATCTTTGGAGGAATTTCCTCATCCATTATTCTCCCGGCACCTGCCTCCACCTTTGCAAGTTTCATCCAAGCCCTTCTTCCTCTTTGGTCTCCTCTGCAGTGAGCACTCTGAGCTCACTGCCATCCTTGGAACTCCACAACATCGCAGCCTGCATCCAGCCAGTGCACATGTGGGAGCCGGAGAGAGGGTTTATATTATAAAGTAGGTTTTTTGTTGTTGATATTTTTAGTTTTGTTTTTAGGCCAGGATCATGATCTCTCTGACAACACTATTCTCTCACACTCTCTCTCTCAAAAAAATGAGACTCTTAATCTATTGGCTCCAGCCAATTCCATGTGGCAGCAGCTGTACCCAAGTCTTTCCTAGACATGTCTCCATATCGCCTCATCTCTCTGCTTCCTCATCCTCTCGCCTCTCTCAGCTCCTTGGAGGCTATCAGGGCATCCTCAGTGACTGAGTGCCCAGGTGGTCACTTGAAGTTGATAGTTTTCACAGACGGAGTCTCTATGTAACTATGAAATCTCAATGAACCTTGTTGCACAAAGATATTTTGCGCCTTCCCTCTCATTGAGGCCCAGAAGACTTGACTTTTCCAGTTCTGCAAGGTCCCACATCTCTTTACCATCCCTATCACCTTTAATTTCCACTTCACTACCACATCCCTAAGCCCAAACCATCTCCGTGTCTGCCTGAGTCTAAGGTCCCTGTCTATGTTTGTCTCCCTCTTAGGAGGTAAATCCCACCATGGTGGAGACTTTGTCATGCTCACCATTGGGTCCCAGTGCCCCTACCAGCGTGTGGCACGTAATAGAAGGTGCTAGAATATCTGTTGGTTGAAAGAATGGACTAGGCGCAACTAAACATTTATGTAGTGGAAATAAATGTAGTGCCCACCTGGAGAGAAGTCCTGGTAAACACATTTTCTTTTCATGTCATTATGTTCAGTGGTGCTTTACAGTCCAGTAATTCTGCAGCACCTTTCTGATGGGCGGGTGGAAAGCTTCCTGGTGGGCCTGAATGAATGAGCATGGTGTGTGCCCGGAACAGAGGACACACAATGGGGGGAAATGAGGTAAAGCAGAGCCTGCCCAGTAGGTACATTGAGTTGGGACAGCCCCACCACTGGCAAGAGTACGGAGGGGGCTTCTGCAGTCTCCAGCCCCCTCCACACAAGCAGCCACACTTCCCTTTGGCCAGGCGAGGAGCCGGCAGTCTTTCCTTGGCGCTGTGGGGGGGGGGGGGAGGGAATATCCAGTTCTAGGTGTTTCCTTTTGATAAAATAAACTCTGGGGCTGATGCCTAGTCCTAACTAATCCACAGCGTTTTAAGCACTTTATAGAGGGTGGAGCAGGGATGGTGGCAGCTAGCATTGGCTGGAAATAAACCTGAAGTGAATTGGACATTGTCTGTAGGGAGCGGGCACTCGGGGAAGTGGAGTTGGACTTCTGAAAACAAGTCCCTCGTGGGGCCTTTGCAAGGGGAGCCTGGGCACTTGGTGACAGCGATGACATTGACTTTCCTGTCCCACGCCCCCCTAAAGAAGACTTTCCGGAGACTGAAACAAGATGGCGGCCTAGGCAGTCTCCTAGGCTGCCACCTCATCAACAATTTGGAAAACAAACAACAGCTAAAATCGAGAGGAATTACATCAGACCCGCAGGAAAGCTGGCGGAATGGGAGGGCTGCAACTAGAGACAAAGCGGGGCGCCACTGCCGCCATGTGGAGTTTAAAACTACCGTGGAACCAGACAGCTCCGCTCCCGCCCTGATCAAGACACCTTTAAGCGTGGTCTCCCCGCTCGCAGCCATCTTGGCCCGGCCTCCGAGCTCGCTGGTGAGGAGATGGCGCAGCGCCTCCCGTTCGAGACCCCAGCGCCCCAGGGGGCCCATGTACCCCGGGTGAGCCATGTGTTCCAGGGGGCCCTGTGCCCCAGGTGAGCCGAGTTCCCCAGGGGGCCGTGTGCCCCGGGTGAGCTGTGTGTCCCAGGGGGCCGTGTGCCCCGGGAGAGTCTTGTGCCCCGGGGAAGCAGTGGGATGCAGGGGGGGGGGATGGGCGGTGTGAACCAGAGGAGTAGCGGATTCTATTCGTGTGGTCCTGAGATAGTCACCATAAAACAAGCAGACTGCCAAATGACAGCGGGGAGGGGAAGGAGACCTGGGGGGAGATAAGAGATCAACCAAACGACTGGTATGCATGCATATAAGTACAACCAACGAACACAGAACTCTGGAGAGGGAGGGCACGAATGGAAGGGGGGGGGGCAATGGTAAGCTATGTACACATATAATACCTTAATAAATTTAAAAAAACTTCTGAAAACAGATTGTTGGGGGATGAAATAGCTTTGTTAAAGATACGCTATTCTGTTACAACTTCTAGTTGTTCTGCTAACAAAAATTCAGGAATGAAAAAGCAACTTACTGGAAAATTTCAGAAACACAGAAAAAAGAGTATTTATATTAGTGTAGTTTTATAGTAAACATCTGCTTTTTTGATGACATTACCTTTTGTAAACTATACTGATTAATTGAAACCTAATGAGAAAAGTGAAATGTATCTAAAGTTGAAAATATTTTATTTCTGAGAAAATTGTGTCTATCAAGGGCTTAGGGGAATCTAATTTGGGAACAAAGGTAACTATTTTTTTTCTAAAATGTGTAAATACTTTATTAACTAATAAACCAGCTTATCTACTAGCACCCCTCCCCCCCCAAAAAAAGACTTTCCAAGGCTTCCACCCCATCCCCCACCCCTCCCACCAGCACACACCACCGCCCAGCATGGCCCCCCTCGGAGCTTCACCGACTCTTGCCCAATATAGACGCACAAAGGCACCACCTTCTGACTCAAGGATTACAGAGTCTCTCAAAATAAGTCGGACCGAACAACTGCTGCCCCCGGACACAGACCGAGTGGAAATTCCAAGGGACCAGGCCCCCACTCCCTCTGCTAAAGCCCCCACGCCTGTGGCCCTGCAGGCGCCAGGCCAGGAAGCAAATAGAAAGAGCAAATCTTTCCACGCCTGCGCTCCATTTTTACCTCAGAAGGAAGCGGGGCAGGTCTAGGTCAACGTCTTTAAAGCCCCTTGGTCATATGAAACTCCTCGGTTACAGTCTCCTCTGAGCTTGTAGGTAGAGCAGGCCAAAAGGAGCAGGCTGGCTGACTTGGGAGGCAGGGAGAGGCCAAGCCTACCCACTCTGCCCCATCTCCTGCCGCTCCCTCCCGGGGGCCTGGGGGAGCTGCGGGAATCCGCCCCATCAAAGCTCTGGGAAGAGCAGTGCGGCCCGGAGACTCCCCACAGGAAGGGACACCTGACAGAGCCAGACCTGGAACTGAACTGTGCACGGCAGGCCCTCTGGCCTCACGTCAGTATGTCACCACAGGAGCGGGCCACGCCGAGCTGTCAGCCTGTGCCTGCTCGGGGACCGACACAGGGGTGCCAGGAGGCTCAGCTAGGAGGGGGGAGGACTGCAGAGCCAGGGCCGAGACAATGTCTTGGCTCAGAGAGAACTGCAGTGCTGACAGCGTTGGGCTTGGCGGAGGACAGCGGAGAGGAAGGCGTCATGAAGGATCCAGTTAATGGACAACGGTGAAGGCTGGCATGGGAAGCCTGGGTTTGGCCCAATAGGCAAGAGGGAACCACCGTAACCTTCTGGGCAGAGGAATGCCTCAGGAAGGAGCCCCGGAGAATAGCGGCTGGGCTCACATAAACTCAGCCCTAACGGGGCTCACGCCTGGACTATTAAAACCTTTAACGGGACCTTCACACATTGTCTCTCAGTCCTTCCCTTCCATCAGCTCTGCCCTAAGTTCAGGTGCCAGGACATCATGCCTAGGCTTCAGATCAACCTTCCTCCTGGTGCCCACCCTCCATCACCAGCATGAGGCCATCCTCACTGTGATCTTCCTGAAACGCAGCCTGGAATCACATGGCGCTCCCTCGTCAGCGCCTTCCGAGGATCCTCATGGAATAGTGTTCAATGCCAAAGTCTGCACTCAAAGTCCTCCACAGTCATATCACAGCCTCCCTTCCCAGCTCTCTCCTCACTACACCCCCTTCTTAGGGGGGCATAGAAGCACTTGCCCTTCTATGCTTCCCCACACTCTCTCCATCTTTCTGGCTGGCTCACCCTCACCCTCCACCTACACTCTGTCCCTGCTTCAGCTCCCTACCCTCCCATCCCCATATTTCTCTCAGAGTCTTCTGTTGAAGATCTGTGATTCTCTAAGGACCAGTTCTGATTTCATGTTCCTTGAAAGCCCTTTAAGGTCCTTGCTCCACTCTGAAGTAGCCTCTCTGCTCTCAAGACACTGCATTTGTGTATGTGGTGTATGTAGACTAGCTCTTATCTGTCTGCCTAGTATCAGCATTATTTACATATGTCTGCTTGTCTGTTTCTCTTGTTATGTTGTGTGCTCTTAGAAAGCAAAAACAGAGTTAACAAAATAAATACTTGCATTTCTTGTATGAACTAGCAGAGTTTATAGGAATTGGGTAGAATAATAGTTCTAAAGGCATTTAAAAACTACTAACAGCCATCCTGAGCTCAGGACAAACACTCTGAACTTTCCTGACCCACCCACTTCCTAGCCCTTGTTCTCTGGTAGGTGAGGTCAGCTCTGGATAAGAAGTGCCACCAAGAAGGCCAAGAACCTCCCCGCCCAATGTTGTGTCTGAGGCAGGTGATTCGGGGAAAGGCATGGGGTCAAGATCAAAACACTAGGAATTCTTTGTCCCTGGGTCTCACTCTGATCTATCTGAGGCTGACATGCTACTTAGTCTGTGAAAGATTTGGGGGACACAGGCACTGAGCAATGAGGTGAATGGTGACTTAAGAAAGCCAGCAGTGATCTGAGATGCTTTATTCAGCATGGCTGTATGTTGGGCCCTGGGCTGAGACTGAAAGGCACAGCCCTAAGAGATTAAGAATGATGGAGAGGAAAAACCAAGATGGCGGCATAGGTAACTGCCTAACTGCAGCCTCGCTCAACAATTTCAAAAAATACAACTAAAATATAAAGTGGACATTATCCAGAACTACAGGAAAGTTGATTGGCTGGAAATTCTACAACTAGAAGGAAAGAGAAAACCAGAAGGACAATCAGAGGAGCTGTAAAAGCCTGAGGTATGGAGAGACACAGTGCGCGTGTGGGGAGAGGATGGAGCCAGAGAGGAGGGGGCAGCTGAGTGCCTGGCTGGTGTTCCCTAGGGGGAAGGAGATAAAAGCTCCGGACTGTGCTGAAACCCAACTCCGACTGCACTGAACCCCAGTTCTGGGCGAGACCCTGGAGTCCCAGGCTTATACAGAGGGAATCTGGGCTGTAAGGCGGAAGCTCAGAGGAGCGGTGAAAGGCAGAGCCCCGGAATCACGCACATTTGCTCGCAGAGTACGGGCTATTCCCTGAGCTGCTGGATTGCCCTAGTGGGAAGGAGATAAAAGCTCCGGACTGTGCTGAGTCCCAGTTCTGACTGCACTGAACCCCAGTCCTGGGCGAGACCCTCAGGCCCCAGGCTCATACAGAGGGAATCTGGGCTGTAAGGCAAAAACTCAGGGAAGCGGTGAAAGGCAGAGCCCCCCGAGTCGCACACATTGCGCGCACAGGACAGATGGTTGATTGGGCCGCTGGATTGCCCTAGTGGGAAGGAGACAGAAGCTCCGGACTGCTCTTGACCCCACTTCCAACTGCACTGAACCCCAGTTGTTGGGCTTGTTGGGGGAGAGACAAGACTATCTGGTAGTGGGAAAAACTCTAGGGCGCCTTTCTCTCTGAGGTGCTTGCAGCAAATACCAAAGGACACTGAGGTATACTGAGACTCAGGAACCTCAGAGGGTGGGGCTAACTGGAAGCCAAGGCTGTAGGCTCCACCCTGAAACTCCGCCCCATCCAAGCTGAACACAGAAGCTTTTGCAAGTTTCCAAGTCTAGTGGAATAAGGCCATCTCCTGGCATAGACACAGCTGATCCTCCCAACCTACCAACTGAGGGAAGCAGCCAAAATGCCGAGATGAGAAAACAGATCACAAACGAAAGAAATGGAGGACAAAAAGCGACTGGATATAAAGTTCAAAACCATGCTTATAAGGTTGTTCAAGAATCTCCTAGAAAAGGCTGGTAAAATAAATGAGACCTATGAAGATATGAAAAGGGATCAACTAGAAATAATAAAGGATCAATAAGAAATGATAAAGGATCAACAAGAAATGATAAAGGATCAACTAGAAATAAAGAATACATTCTCTGAAATAAAAAATATTATACAGAGTCCTAAAAATAGAATGGAAGATTGCAAGAATCAAGTCAAAGATTTGGAACACAAAGAGCCTCCGCAGAAGCAAGAAGACAAGAGAATCCAGAAAGTTGAAGATAGTGTAAGAAACCTCTGGGACAACTTCAAGAGAACCAACTTCAGAATTATGGGGGTCCCAGAAGATGACAGAGAGCAAGATACCGAAAACATATTGAAGGAAATAGTGACAGAAAACTTCCCCCACCTGGGGAAAGAAATAGACTTACAAGTCCAGGAAGCACACAGAACCCCAAACAAAAGGAATCCAAAGAGGACCACACCAAGACACATCATAATTAAAATTCTAAGAGCAAAAGACAGAGAATATTAAAAGCAGCAAGACAAAAGTAGTTAGTTACCTATAAAGGAGCACCCATACGATTGTCAGCTGATTTGTCAACAGAAACCATGCAGGCCAGACGGGAATGGCAAGAAATATTCAAGGTGATGAATAACAAGAACCTATAGCCAAAAATACTCTACCCAGCAAAGCTATCACTCAGAATCAAAGGCCAGATAAAGAGCTTCACAAATAAATTTATGCTAAAGGAGTTCTTCACCGCCAAGCCAGAATTATATGAATTGCTAAAAGGGGTTCTTTAGGAAGAGGAAAAAAATAAAGATAAAAATTATGAGCAACAAATACGTAACTATCAACAAGTGAATCTAAAAACCAAGGGAAGTAAAAATCATGATGAACAATATTAACTGGTGAATATAATAGAATATGAGGTATGGAAGGGGAGTGGACTGATGATTCTCAGGGAAATGGGGAGTTGGGGAGGGGGGCGGGAAGAGACTGAATATAAACTGCACCTATGGATGAGGACAATGGGGGATGGGGAAAGGGCAGAGGGTGGGATGGAAACTTGGTGGAGGGGAGCAATGGAGGGGGAAAATAAATGAGGAACAATTTATAATAATATGAACAATAAAGATTTATTTTTTTAAAAAAAATGAATGATGGAGAAGTATAACTCAGGACTGTCTGCAGCCTGTAGACAGGCTCTGTTCCTGAGCCATGTTGTTTTTTGTTTGTTTGTCTTTATTTAAATATATTTTTATTGACTTCAGAGAGGAAGAGAGTAGAAGGGAGAGATAGAAACGATGATGAGAAAGAATCATTGATCGGCTGCCTCCTGCACGCCCCCCATTGGGGATTGAGCTCACAATTTGGGCATGTGTCCCTGACCAGAATCAAACCCAAAACTCTTTAGTGCACAGGCTGACACTCTATCCACTGAGCCACACCAGCTAGGGCCTGAACTATATTGTTGAAATTTGGCAGGCTTGCTTCAGAAAAACCTATGAATAGGAGAGTAGGCTTCCAGACTATTCCACAGAGCCAATTTAACTCAGAGTGTAACTAGCTCTGTTATCTTTTATTTCTTCTTCTTCTAAATATATTTTCTTGATTCTTCAGAGAGAAAGGAAGAGGGACAGAGTCAGAAACATTGATGAGAAAGAAATATCAGTCAGCTGCCTCCTGCACTCCCTTCCTCCCCGCACTGGGGATGTGCCCACAACCAAGGTACATGCCCTTGACAGGAATCGAATCTGGGACCCTTCAGTCTGAAGGCCGATGCTCTAGCCACTGAGCCAAACCGGTTAGGGCAAGCTCTGGTACCTAAACACTATAGAAGCCAAACAGTCTTTAAAGCCTGATCCCACAGAAAAGCCATTCTGCCCTCTAGCCTGGAGTGCAGTCCCCGCCTGCCCGGGCGTGGGCCCCTCCCTCGCCCAGGGCTACGGCAGCCACAGGAGGCTTCAGTTCTCCGGGGCCTCGGGGCCTCGGCCAGTATAAACGAGGGAGAGAGCATCTCTAAAGCTTCTAGTGTCTGTAAGTGGGTGTCTAAGTGTCCCCAGCAGCAAGGAAGAGAGGGGAGTTCAGATGCTCCCCTCAGCGATGGGAGTCCGTGGCCGGAGTGGCCATTTGTATGGAATAGATGCTCACTGAGCGTGGCTGTAAGCTGAGCAGAGCCTGTACGTTGGACACTATCAGAGCTGGAAATACGATTTAAGGTCAGTTAATCCAACCCCCACACTTTGTGGATGAGGAACCGGCCCCGAAGAAGTCCAGCAACTTGCCTGTGGCTACACTAACCCAGCGGCACCACCAGGACGAGCCCAAGCCTGCCAGGAGCAAGTCATTTCACGGAGTTCGGGTCCTGTGTCTGCGTGTCGGTGATCCCATGAGGACAAGCGTAAGAAAGCTTCACAGCCGAAACCGGTTTGGCTCAGTGGCTAGAGCGTTTGCCTGCAGACTGAGGGGTCCCGGGTTCGATTCCGGTCAAGGGCATGTACCTTGGTTGCGGGCACATCCCCAGTGGGGGGTGTGCAGGAGGCAGCTGATCGATGATTCTCTCTCATCGATATTTCTAGCTCTCTGTCCCTCTCTCTTCCTCTCTGTAAAAAGCAATAAAATATATTTAAAGAAAGAAAGAAAGAAAGAAAGAAAGAAAGAAAGAAAGAAAGAAAGAAAAAGAAAGAAAGAAAGAAAGCTTCACACTGCCACGTGCCATGCATCGGAGCTGCTTTTGTTCCCTTCGCTCCCAACTGCCGCTTATTCCTCCGGTCACACTTAGTGGCTCAATCAAGTGATACCGGAGCCAGAGTGTGTGGTGGCAGGGCCCACGGGCAGCCCCAGAGCCTGCTGGGCCACCAGCCTGGGAAACTGAGTGGCCTGTCCCTACCTCCCCTGCTTTGCCTACGTTTACCCCCGAAGCTGACGTTTCTTGTTGGACAGGCAGCGGGAAATGTGCGCTCCTTCACCCAGAGAGGCTCAGCCTCCTGGACAAGGGCTCTAAGCTTCGAGGGAGACCAGCGCTTGCGGGGGGTAGGGGGGTGGGGGTGCAGAAACACCCAGGGGCTGTAAGTGACTCTGGGAGCCCCTGCGTGTCTCCCAGTGGGAGCTCAGAGAGCAGGGGGGTCCTCAGCATAAAGCTCTCAGCAATGAGCTGCTTCTCTCCACTGCTGCCTTTCCCCCCATTTTGAATATATTTTTATTGATTTTAGAGAGAAAGGAAGAGGGAAAGAGAGATGGAAAAAGAATCATTGATCAGTTGCCTCCTGCATGCCCCACATGGGAATGGAGCCCACAACCCGGGCCTGTGCCCTGACAGGCAGTGGAACCTTGACCTCCTGGTTCATAGGTCGATGCTCAACCACTGAGCTGTGCCGGCGGGGTTGCCTTTGTCCTTTTGAATCCACTGGGCTGGCTGCTGCCGTGGTCCACCCTCTCCCACTTGCAGATATTCTTGCAATAAGGTAGACACTATTTTGCAATTGCTTTCCATGGATGGGTCCTGAGTGTTTTTTTCAATGAGTCTATGCTAGTTTTCCAAGAGTGTCTCATCTGCCACCACTATTTGGTTATGGGGTTTCCTTAGCTGTGGGAGTCCAGATGTCTGGGTGTAATAGCTTGTAAGGAAGGCCTTGCTGAGTTCTGATTGGTTGGTTTTCCTTGTGGCCTGTTGATCCAAACATCTCTGGACAAGGTCAAGCTCTGATCTATCTGAGGCTGACAGCCTTTTCACAAGACAGCAGGTAATGGTACTGTCTCCGAGAGGGAGGTCCCACGGCCAGTGCGTCGTCTCTTGTGAGGCACAGAACGGCAGCCAGTAAAGCCATAGCGGGAGCTGGCATTCCCTGAGCAGTGCGTTTCCTGGGCTCTGTGACGAACGTGCTCCCCGAAAGGTCTCATTTGCCCCCCACAACAAGGGTTAACCTCTGGGGTGGTTGGGCTATTTTTATCCACATTTTACAAACGAGGAAACTGAAACTTAAATGGCGTTCTCAGCCAGGATATAGAGGAAGCGGGGTCTGGTCGAGTTCACCTAGGCCAGTGGTCGGCAAACTCATCAGTCAGCAGAGCCAAATATCAACAGTGCAACGATTGAAATTTCTTTTCAGAGCCAAATTTTTTTAAACTTAAACTTCTTCTAACGCCACTTCTCCAAAATAGACTCGCCCAGGCCGTGGTGTTTTGTGGGAGAGCCACACTCAAGGGGCCAAAGAGTTGCATGTGGCTCTCGAGTCGCAGTTTGCCGACCTCTGGCCTAGGTCAACGGGCATGGGAAATTCCAAAGTGACTAAAAATAAAGGCACCCTACACGGCAGAGCTTATGAAAAGCACTCGGGTGCACAGAATGGAAAACGCTCACCCTGAGCTGCTCCGGCTCCTGGTTCGGGCCAGCAGGGAGGCTACTGGGCCTGGCCTGAGCCCTGTGGCTCCGAGAGGACCCCGCGGGCTGGGTACCCCAAGTTCCGCTGCCAGCAGAGGCACCTCTGTGGGTACCCGGGGGGCGGAGCTGACCTCTCCAAGTCACATTACTCTGAACGAGAGATCCTGGGAGCCTTCCAAGGGGTGCCATCTGCCCAGGTCGCCCCTGGGTTGACACCCTTGGGTGCCTCCCCGGCTCTGGGTAGGGCTGTGTGTGCTTTGTGGGTCCAGCGCCCAAGCCACACGGGGCGCTGCAGACAAGGCTGCCGTTGAAAACCTCCCTCCTGCCTGCCTGCCTCGCCCGCTCCTCCTCTGGCCTCTCACCTCTCCCTCACCTCCTCTGGGAGGCCCCACGTGGGATCTTCACTGGCTCCGGGATTAGGGGACAGCCAGATGGAGGGGCACGGCAGTCTCCTGTCACCACATGCCCAGCTGAGGCTGGGTGCCTCTCAGACCAGCTGCCACAGCAGCCACACCCTCCCTCAGTTTCCATGAGTCACAAGTGGCTGTTCCCAGTGACCCCCGGGGGGTGGCCAGAGCCCAAAACTCGGCCTGAAAAGTGACTCTGTAGAAAGCAGACTGAGCCCGAGCTCTAAAACCACCCCCCCCCCCCCGAGGTCTGCTGGTTTCTGTCTCTCATTCAGCCAGCATTTAAACTGCCCACCCATGCAGTGCAAGGACACACACACACACACACACACACACACACACACACACATGACATGGCAGCATCGTGATGGGCTTTAGACCTTCTCCGGCGGTGGGGAGGGGGGGGGCTTGCGGGGGGGTCCTAAGTAAACGAGTTGCAGACACACAGGGAAGCCCAGGAGGCCATAGGCTCCAGTCGCCCAGATCATGGGCGATCGCACGGTTCCTGCTGAGCTTTGAGGCTCATTCAATATCAATCTACAAAGTGCTTGCTCCCCTCCCCCCCCCCCCCCGGCCCCGACCGCCCTCACACAGCTCCCGAGCTGGCGGTGCTGAGAGCTACAGGTCAGGGTGGAGGTGTCTAAGGTAACTGTGTCTCCAGCCTCGCTGGTGCTCCTCCGGACCAAAAGGGACAGCGGGCAGTGAGCCCAGAGTTCTGGCCTCCTGTGGTTTAGACAGTTCCTCACTCTCCAGGGCATGCAGAGACCACTGCACTCCACGGACCCGTCTCCATGGTGACAAGGCAGCCACTGGGGAGCCACCCAGAGCCCACGTTTCCTTCTGGCACATGCCATCCACCTGGCTGCCTGCTCATCTCCTGGTTTGTGGTAAAATCAGGTCGCAGTACCTTTGCTCAGTGGGCATTGCCATCGAGGCCAGCCCTCCAGCCTAGACCAGCCCCCTGCAATAAATGTGCATGCGGTGAATGGAAGGGTACCCCCAAAAACAAAGGACCAGGGACCTATGGGGCAGGGGAGAGGGACGGAAACGGGGTGGAAGAGGGAATAGAATAACAGTTTACAAGGTCCTCAAATAAACCAATAGTGATGCAGGAGCCGTGAACAGAGGGGTGGGACCTCACAATTCACCACCCCTGAGGTCCAACAGAAAATAGCCGAATAAATAAAAGTTTAAATCATTTTGGGAGGTTTTACATTTTTTTCTGTCAAATGCATAAAAATACAGTAAAACTGCCAAGATGGGAATAAATAACCATGTATATGTCAGGTACTTAGCAAGTGCTTAATAAATATTTATTGCATAGTGTGCACATTTAGCAATGCATATTTTGTACATTGCACTATATATATGCATACTCTTGTACATTTATTTGCAATTGTCTTTCTTAAACTGCTAAAATTTCCTTTCTTCACTTATATAACTCTTGAAATCTCTTTGTACCTTTCTTGCTTAATTTAAAAAAATGTATTTTTATTGATTTCAGAGAGGAAAGGAGAGGGAGAGATAGAAACATTAATGATGAGAATCATTGATTGCCTGCCTCCTGCACGCCCTCTACTGGGGATAGAGCCTGCAACCTGGGCATGTGTCCTTGACTGGAATTGAACCCAAGACCCTTCAGTCCACAGGCTGACGCTCTATCCACTGAGCCAAATGAGCTAGGGATCTTGCTTAATTTTTTAATGGGCGTTTGCTGTCACAAAATGACCTCAAGAAATGTATCTCCCAAGCCTCTATTCTCAATTTATCTGTCACATTTTATCCCTCTTTCTCTCACTTTTCCTCACGCACGTGCACACACACACACACACACACACACACACTCATACACACTTATGCACAAGTGCTCACACAATACGTACGACAATCTTACAGTCTAGTTCCCTTTGTTTAACTTCCTACAGTCAGTTCAACATAGACCTTTTTATCAGAACTTAATAGTTATCCATAAAGCATTAACAATGTTTTATTTATTCATTCATATATTTTATTATAAACACAATTAATCTTGCTCTTTCATTTACTTAACAAGCTCAATGGTAAAAGTCTTAAGGGAACAAAATATAGTTATTAACTAACACATTCATAAATGTGTTTTTGATGCATAAATCATTTCAATAAAATAACTATTCCCGTGGAAGATTTGAAGCATACTCAATTTTTAAAAATATTTTTGTGTCTTATATTATACAAAATGGGTAATTAATAGGCATTCTAAAGTTATTTTTAAAAAGGCAGCGTATGATTTCACTCTTATGTGGGATAGAAAACTACTGAGACTCATAGACACAGACAAGAGCAGGCGGTTAGCAGAAGGAGAGGGCGGGGAGTAGAGGGGTGAAGGGGACCAAATACATAATGCGGAGATGATTTCTCTTTGGGTGATGGGCACACAGTGCAGCATTCAGCTCACGTATCATAGAATTACATTGAAACCTACATAATCTTATAACTGATGTCACCCAAATAAATGTAATTCTAAAAAAACATTAAAATGCTTCTCAACGGCACTTTTCACCTATTATCCATCAATATCTAAAATACGATTTTTGTGTCTGTTCATTGGTTTGGATGGGCACCTGAGAGCCACATCCTACTGAGTCCTGGGAAAAATATACTTAAATATTTTAAGTAAAGTGTTGCCTTACTTAACACTAGATCTCAATCTGGAATTGCTAATCTGGCCCAATACTGGTCTCATCTTCAATTTTTGACCTTGTCCCCATGGCTCTCTGTGCCTGGAATGTCCTTAGTAATGAGGCTGAAACTTCCAGACTCAGACTCAATGTCGCCCTCTGTGAGGTGGCCTCCAGACCCAGTCTCAGTGTCACCCTCTGTGAGGTGGCCTCATAGCCAGCCTCAATGTCACCTTCTGTGGGTGGCCTCATAGCCAGTCTCAATGTCACCCCCTCTATGAGGTGGCCTCATAACCAGCCTCAATGTTACCCTCTGTGAGGTGGCTTCCAGACCCAGCCTCAATATCACCTCCTTCATGAGGTGGTCTCCAGACCCAGGCTCAATGTCACCCCCTCTGTGAGGTGGTCTCCAGACCCAGCCTCAATGTCACCCCCTCTGTGAGGTGGCCTCATACCCAGCCTCAGTGTCACCCCCTCTGTGGGGTGGCCTCATACCCAGCCTCAATGTCACCCCCTCTGTGGGGTGGCCTCATACCCAGCCTCAATGTCACCCCCTCTGTGGGGTGGCCTCATACCCAGCCTCAGTGTCACCCCCTCTGTGGGGTGGCCTCATACCCAGCCTCAGTGTCACCCCCTCTGCGAGGTGGCCTCATAGCCAGTCTCAATGTCACCCCCTCTGTGGGGTGGCCTCATAGCCAGTCAGTGTCACCCTCTGTGAGGTGGCCTCATAGCCAGTCTCAATGTCACCCCCTCTGTGGGGTGGCCTCATAGCCAGCCTCAATGTCACCCTCTGTGAGGTGGCCTCATACCCAGCCTCAATGTCACCCCCTCTGTGAGGTGGCCTCATAGCCAGTCTCAGTGTCACCCTCTGTGGGGTGGCCTCATACCCAGCCTCAATGTCACCCCCTCTGTGAGGTGGCCTCATAGCCAGTCTCAATGTCACCCTCTGTGGGGTGGCCTCATAGCCAGTCAGTGTCACCCTCTGTGAGGTGGCCTCATAGCCAGTCTCAATGTCACCCCCTCTGTGGGGTGGCCTCATAGCCAGTCAGTGTCACCCTCTGTGAGGTGGCCTCATAGCCAGTCTCAATGTCACCCCCTCTGTGAGGTGGCCTCTTAGCCAGCCTCAATGTCACCCTCTGTGAGGTGGCCTCATAGCCAGCAAGCAGCATGAGCCATTCTCTGGGCTGCGTGGCTCCTACTGGCCCAGGGATGTGTTTTCCTGGTGACTCTCCTTTGGCTTCAGAATCCCCTGAAGACGAGGAGCGGGACTCTGTAGGCATTATATTCCCACGTGGTGCTTGGTAGATACGCAATAACTATTTGTAGAATAGACCGGCTGAGGCATTTCCGGTCTGCATTCAGACCTCTTCTTATACCTCTACTGACTGCTGGGTGCACCTGAGGCCGCCCAGACTCAGGAAGCAGAAGCCAGATGTTGTTGGATCTACTTCCTTGGCAGCAGCAAGCAGTCCCTACCCCCCCCCCCCCCGCCTGCCCTTTCATCCTCTTTCCTCTGCTCAGCTCTCCTCTGTGTTTCCCCAGAAGTGAGAATGGGAACACTATTTGAAAAGGCTTACATGCTAAAAAAAAATTTTTTTTTTAATTTAAGAATTGCAATTAAGCTGCATCATATACTTCTGTAGCCCTCCCAGCAATGCCTAGCACAGTTCTTGGCTCAAACAGTATTTGATAAATTAATACATGGTTTCATCAATGCTATAAACTTCCAAGAAACTTAAGATATTTAACCTAGACAAATTATTCATTATTAGGATATCACTTTTTCAGAGCACATCAATGGGGTTGGGGAGATTAAGTGCTTGCCCTGTGGTTACTCCCACCAGCTAATGGGAGATTGGCTTAGGCCATTGGGGTCGGCAGACGTATTTCATAGACTTAGCAAAGGTCGACTTCAGCTCGATCCATGTGACGCAGCGCCGGCTTTGAACGCCGGTAGCGAAGTGGGTGAAGGCGGACTGTCCGCACAGAGAACCCAGCCACACGCCACATGCCTCTGTGGCCAGCCACAGGCCACGCCTCTGTGGCCGGCCTCCCGCCGCCGGGCATTGCAGTTCGCCAACCCCATAAGGAGGTCAGAAATGCAGAGCATTTTTGGAGGGGAAGGGACAGAGATCATTAGCCAAGTTGTCGCAGCCCAGAGGCCTTAGATGGAATACACTGCAGAGGCGATGGGGGAGCAAGAGCTACTCTCACTGTTTCAAAAAGTCTGGGAAAGCGTGCCCTTACCAGGAATAATATGACAAGCTCTTTAAAAACAAGGCTGGTTGACTCATGTCTGCCTTTAGCTAACCTGGGTCAATTCTGTGTCGTAAAACTCTCTCTTGCTGATTAAACTTTTTTATTATAAAAGGAAAAAATAACGGCTCTTTTGGGGGGAAGAGGGTGGTTTGAGGATCAGATCTTTGAAAACGTGAAGTCCGTGCAGACAGAAACAATGCAAGAGGTCCACGGTGTGAAAGGCCTCACCCAGCACACGCATGTTACAGCCTAGGAGAGGAAACCGAGGGAGGGAGACTTGCGTGGGTCACACAGCGAGCTGGTGGCAGAGTCGGGGTGAACTTCCTGGGCCAGGGCTCCCACCTGTAACACCCTCAGCTCCCCTTCCTGAGCCCGGCTGTGCTTCCTGACTCACTGGATGGCGCACAGAGACAGAAGCACTGCACCCAGAGGTGAGGAGACCCAGCAGATCCCTAGGCAGGAAACGCTGGAGACCAGCGACACCCACTGCTCAGACTGTGGTCAGAAGTGCAAGTGTCCCAAGAAAAGGGCCCCGGGACAGCGCAGGGGGCAGTGAGGTGACTGAGGGGTGGCTGAAGGGGAGACACTGGACCAGAAGGAAAGATAAGGGTGGCTTGTGTCTCCCGGAGGCAAGACCTCCTATCAAAGGGCCAGTGAGAATGTGAGACCCTCACTCTCCTGGCTCGAGATTACAAATCACTAGCCGTGTGGGAGAGGTGAGCATGTGGTGTGGGGAGACCCAGGAAGATGAAGGGAAATGCTGGATGCAGAACGGCCTCCAGGTGTGTAGGGGCAGCCTTGCCTCTTGAGATGTCCTCGCCTTCTGCTCTCCCATAGTCCCTAGCGCTTGCCTTCATGACTCACTTAGTCACAACAAACATATGTAGTATTTATTCCATGTATGCTGTTTATTCCTATAAGTTGGTACTATTATTATTATTATTATTATTATTATTATTATTTATGGAAACAGGGAGAGGTTAAAAAATTTTCCCAAGGTCTCACAACTAGTGAATGGCAGAGCTGGTGTCAGATCCAGGCAATCTGGTCCAGATTCTATGCCCTTAACCACAGGCTGTGCAATGAACACCC
Organism: Vespertilio murinus; assembly: GCA_963924515.1. Lineage (NCBI taxonomy): Eukaryota > Metazoa > Chordata > Mammalia > Chiroptera > Vespertilionidae > Vespertilio > Vespertilio murinus. Next base: position 36,214,148 of record OZ004719.1, read on the forward strand.
TCTAATGGAGTGCCTCCCCCACACCCCCCCCTTCTCCCCCAGTCTCTGTGAAATCTTGAAGGTTAGAAACTTGGCTTTACTTTTGTTTTATTCATTGTTGTATCCACTCTGCTTAGTCACATGGTGGATTCTCAGTGAATGTTTGTTAACCTGAATCAAAACCCATCTCCTTGTCCTCAAATCCTTCAGCTTTCTGAGATTCCAGGAGCATCCCCCTCGCCCTCCCCCCAGCTTGCATAGATTTCATCCCCCCCCCATTTCTACCCCTTAGTCCCTACTTACCAACAGGCTTATTCTCATGAGCAGTGTCTCTTATGCAGAGTATTTCTCTTTCCTCTCCCCCAACCCCCCCCCCAAAAAAAAAAATTCCTACAAGGCCTCTCAGTTAACAGGATCCTATGCTCAGCAGTCAGGAATATTAACTTATGCTAATATCAATAGCTTATAACATGTTGCCTCTCTTGGAGGGATTTCCTGAACTTGCAAAAATACAATTCGTTAATTCAGGCAGTGAAACAATTCTCTACGGTCAAATTCATGGAAAGTCAGGGCAAGACCATCAACTCCCATCTCCTCATCCTACAGAGGAGCAATCTGAGTCCTGGAGCGGGAAGTGAGGGGTCCTGGATGGCCATGCAGCCAGTTAGAGGCAGAGCCCGCTCCTCAGCCCTTCGCTGTAGGCAGGAGGTGTTAGCAGGGGTGCGGTTGGGGCAGCAACACCTTCCCCAGTCACTCCCCATGGGTGCTCTCTACTGGGGTGTCCCCTGCCTTGTCACCTAATGGTGGCTCCTGGCCATCTGGGCCAGAAGTGGGGAGCCAGCATGCTGGAAACCAATCCTTGTCCCACTGATAGAGAGATGTGGACAGGGAATCCGGAAGTCTGGTCAACCTTAATTGCTCTGAAAAGTCGGAGCTAATCGCTCATTGTTTAGTTGAGACTTTGGTAGCTGAAGCAGCCTCCACCTGTTAGCCTTATGCAAATTCTTGCTGATTGGCTATTTTTGGAATTTCTTGCCTAAAGGATATGGGTGTATCCCATAACCTTAATAAAAGGGACAGCAAAGCCAGAGCTGGTTAGAGTCCTCCCACTAGAGATGGGCTCCCCCCCTGACCTCCAACCGGATGTGAAAGGGGTTCCCACACCTTCAAAAGATAAGGAAGCTGTGATCGCAGCCAGAAGCCAGTTATCCTGAGGGCCTTGCCTCTCCTGTGCTTATAGATGCACTCATTTTAAGATCTTTGTACTGATGGAAGAGAAGACATTCATTTGCTTCAAGTCTTGGGTTTAGGGGAACGTTCCTGCTCAGTACATTTTCCTTCCAGCCAGTCCTCCCTGTTGGCTGCCTGTTGTTGATGCTGGTGTTTTTCATGGCCCCACTCCCCTTTCCTCACTTACCCTTTTCCTGGATGGTCGCATCTGTTCTCAGGGCTTCAGCTTCCAACGTGACCCTCAAAGCCTTATCTGCTGGCCATCCTCCCCCCTCTTTACACTGAGCGCCTTCTGGACATTTCACCTGGATGACCCAGAGCCAATGAGACTCCGTAGCTTTCAGGAAGCCTCAGCCAATCCTTTCCTCCAAGGCCTACCCCATCCCTCCCACCCCAGATGTCCTCTCCCAGCTCTCTGGGCCTACAATATATTGTTGCTCATAATAGTTGTGATGCTTCAACCTGCTGGGCCATGGGGTGCCCAGACTGTTGGTCAAGCATGATTCTGGGTGTTCCTATGAGGGAGTTTTTGGATGAGACGAATATGGAAATTGGTAGACTGAGTGAAGCAGGTTGCCCTCCATAATGTAAGTTGTCCTCAGCCAATCGGTTGAAGTTCTGAATGGAACAAAAGGCTGATGCCCCCCTGAATTGGGGCGGGGGATGCATTTCCTGCCTGGCTGCCTTTAAACTGGAACAGTGGCTCCTGCTGGTTCCACAGCAGCCTGCTGGCTCTGGGACTTGAACTAGGCCAGTGGTCGGCAAACCCATTAGTCAACAGAGTCAAATATCAACAGTACAATGATTGAAATTTCTTTGGAGAGCTAAATTTTTTAAACTTAAATTTCTTCTAACGTAAGGTGACCAGACGTCTTGCTTTTGGTGGGCAGTCCCAATTTTTAACAATTTGTCCCGCGGCATTTTAAAGAAGTCTCGATTTTTGGAAAGAATCTTTCAAAAAAATCGGGACTTTTTAAAAATTCCGTGGGACATGGGACAAATTGTTAAAAATCAGGACTGTCCCACTAGAAGCGGGATGTCTTGTCACCTTATTCTAACGCCACTTCTTCAAAATAGACTTTCCCAGGCCATGGTATTTTGTGGGAGAGCCATACCCAAGGGGCCAAAGAGCCACATGTGGCTCTCGAGCCGCAGTTTGCCAACCACAGAACTAGGACATGAATTCTGCAGATTTCAGACTTGCCAGCATCCATGGTCACATGAGCCAATTCCTTCTAATATGTCTCTTATATTCTACTGATTTTGTTTATCTGGAGAACCCTGACGAATACAAAACTAATAGTATTTATTGCCTTGTGTTACTGTGTGCTGTAAGCACAAGCACATCCTAGCTCCACTTAACTCCCTCTGCAAACACATGTTGTATAATCTCTGTTTTGTTGGCTAAGGATCAGGCTCAGAGTGGGACGGCACTGTGTCCAAGGTCCCACACTATGACGCTGTGATGGGACTCGTCAATTTGCTGGTGACCCGTGTGACGCCCTCACCGAACTGAAGGTTTCCTTTCCTCTCTCCTTATCACTCACATTCATTCTTTCCAACAATGAAAATTTTGCCTTTTCCTCCAAGTTGCTTATGACAGATATTCCCGTCATCTGAGGAAGAGGAGCTAGGGAAAGTAGAGAGCAACAGGAGTCCTAGATTTGGGATGTGCAGAACTCACAATAAGCGATAGGAACTTCCTATACCAGCGTTCTCAGCACACTGCCTCCTGCCTGCCCTCCTCGTTAATGCCTTCCTGCCAAGATTTTCAACTCTGCCCATCAATTAACTCTTTCATCTGAACCAAGAGAAGACATACCTCCAGGTTTTTTAGGAAAAATCAGTGGTAAATAGAGTGCACTTCATTTATTCATTTATTTATCCCCTAGAGACCGTTGCACGATATTCGTGCAAGAATAGGCCTTCCTTCCCCTGGGAGCTGGCACGTCCCTGCTCCTGGCCCACCCGGATCCTGGCAACACTTAGCTTCTTTCTGGAGCACTGCTCCACTTCTGCTGCCCCAATACCCCTCATAGCAGGCATTACGCTGCTCCTAGGCTGGATATGCAAATTAACCTTCATCTTTGTTGGGTTGATTTGCATACTCACTCCGATTGGCTGTGGGCATAGTGGAGTGATGATTAATTTGCATGTTTCTCTTTTATTAGGTAAGATTCCTATCTATTTAGTAGTTACCATTTGTCAAGTATTGGGCTATACATTGAGGCTGACAGATATTTTTAAGTTATAGATACACATCGATCTCTTTTAGTGAGAAGTATATGTTCCTGAATGTTACCAGGCATGCTTTATTTTCAGAAATAGAAATGATCTGAGATGTGCTATGCACATGCAAGGCATGTTTTAGGAAGTCTGAAATCACTGAAGACAGTTGAGCATTATTTGAAGTTTGGCAGCATTCTGCAAAATGAATTAGAGAAAAGAAAAAGATAAAGACCAAAGGCAGGGACATAAATTAAGAAGCAGTTGCAGTAAATTGGAGAATCATGTAATGAGGCACAAGGTAGTAATCCTGCCCTCTGGTTGTTAAAGCAGGGATGGAAAAAAGGGGTGGGGTGGGGGACAAAGTATTACAAAGGGAGAAGGACACAGATGGTGACCAGCAGAAGTTAAGGGAAGAATGAAAAGTGACTCTAGGGGCTCGGGAGTGGGTGACTGGAAGGACACGTTGGAGGAGGGAAGGGTTTAGAGGAAAAGCCCTGAGTCAGCTGTGCTGAGTGTTGACTCACGTTTGGGAATTGTTCTACAATACAAAGATTCTTTTTTTAAGTTAGATTCTTTCTGTATGTGACTTTCATTTCAACACAAAGCTTCTGTTTATTTAAGTAAAAAAGTGCTGAGACTGTGGGAATGTGGTCTCTGGAGGGGCTGCAAGAGGGGAGATCAGTGAGATGAAATAGGAGATTACACAAACCATATCTTCTTGTGCAAATAGCCCTGGAGTTAATCCACAAGAAGACTGTACAGTCATTTAAAATAATGTATTTGGACGCATATTTGTTAACATGAAATGAATTTTGCATATTATTTGGGAAAAGCCAGTGAGGAGAGGAGTCTGGAAGGACTTACTCAAATGTTAACAAGGGCTGC